>CM021106.1:592473061-592704399 GCA_007115665.2 Sequoiadendron giganteum | reverse complement strand
TTAAATCAATAATTATTTGGTGCGTTAAATAATTATATATAGTCAAATCCCTTAAAATATATTTTAATAAAATTCATAAGAGTAAATTAAAAATAAAAGCTTGAACCGAACCTAAGTCATGAATTTTCCCTCCCAATCGTGGGTTGTCTTGCTAGTTTGAAACGTATTGAGTTAGTGGGAATTAATGGGGAGAGTGGATTCATCGGGAGTTCCTTACCTTCATTTCTTCTGGATCATGTCTTGGATAACGGTCGGGGGAAGAAGCCATGCAATCAGAATGGTTACTTATGGCTCGGAGTCTTCTCTTTAGCGGGGTCTTTTTCTTCCTTGTTTGTTTTTTTTTCCTTCTGGGAATCATTCCATCCCCTGAGAAGAGGCCTGTTCAGCGACAGTCTCTCCTGAAGCATGGAACTGCGATAGCTTAGAGTGTCATCCTGCTCCATCCAGCTCAGCGTCTGGCATCAGGTTGAAGCCACTTCCATCACCGTCATGTCTCCTGCACCAAAAGACTCCTAAGAATCATCAGCTAGTTTCTTCCAGGCATGTGTCAAGTCCTTTGATGTGTGCATGAATGTTTATTGCTTCCATCACTCTACGTGATTAGTAAGAGTAGTTTTGTATGTCATTTTGATTCTAGTATAATCCTCATGCTTCAAGTCAAATGTTGTTATCAAAAATACTTACCGATGCATCGAGTGTTCTTCATACAGTGTCTTGGATTCCGATTTCTGGTCTGATTGCTTTTAGCTTTCTGTTATTGCATGTACTACCGAACTTGATCCTGGTTGGGCCAAATGTCCCCATAATAGTCTTTAGAATGTAAATGTGAATTTCATCCTGCATATAGTCTTGTATCGCAACTGTGAACCCTCGGGTAGATGTCGACATCAGTAATGGGTAACTTGTTCTCATGTCCCTAACGTCGAGTTAATGTTTCGAAGTTTTGACTTCCCAGGCTGAGTTGGCCATGGATTGTTGTAGTAGAACCACAGGCCATAATGGTTCTCCCTTCTGAAGCTTCACTTAGCTTTGAGTTGCCTTATCCTAGGAGAATAGTTACCCTTGTTAAATCACCATCCTGAACCTAAAAGAAATATAGATTTCAGAAGCTTGTATGTTACTACCCTCAGGATTCATAGGGGATTACCCTAATGTTGAATACTACAGTGTAGACCATAGCTAAGTTTACCTTCTGCTTGACTATGCTGCTGTTAGGAATTCTTGGAGTACAACAAGCTTAAATAAGAAAAGAAAAGCTAAATGCTGAGCAAGGGTGAAGGTGCTGATGACACCAAAGTGTCAGAATATATATTAATAATCCTTGGCCAAGGTATGATGTCGGTTAGGCATAGGTCATCCACCATGAACTAGATACACTGAAGGTCAGAATGGTCCTTTCGAATAGGGGGTACCTATAGAGAGAGGATCGACCAACAGTGTAGGTTCGTGGCACCATGCTCAAAAGTGTCAAAATATATATTAATAATCCTTGGCCAAGGTATGATGTTGGTTAGGCATAGGTCAACCACCATGAACCGGATACACTGAAGGTCAGAATGGTCCTTTTGAATAGGGGGTACCTATAGAGAGAGGATCGACCAGTAGTGTAGGTTCGTGGCACCATGCTCAGAACTGTTAGAATATATATAAATAATCCTTGGCCAAGGTATGATGTCGGTTAGGCATAGGTCAGCCACCATGAACTGAATACACTAAAGGTCAGAATGGTTCTTTTGAATAGGGGGTAGCTATAGAGAGAGGATCGACCAGTAGTGTAGGTTCGTGGCACCAGGCTCAGAAGTGCATAATGGTAAATTGATCCTTGATAATCACCCTTGTGAAGGGCGGGTTCTTTAGTTGAATAAACTCAGGAGACCAGTAGGTCTCAGTTGGGTGGTAAAGCCCCTGATGATATGTCCTTTCCCCCCCTGAGTAGCAAAGAATCCAACTCAAATGAATCAACATCCTTACTCTAATTTCTGAAACCTTTAACTCCTGTTTTTTTTATTGAAAATGCCTTATCATGATTATCAATCACTAGAACTTTCTTTCTTTTTAGTTTCCTCCTCTTTGTAAAAGCAATTAGTTAGTTAGTTAAGTTGGTTATATCTATTAGTTGAATTAGTTATTGGCAGTTATAAATAGGTTGAATAAATGTATTCATTTAATTGATTACTGTATTATGCGGAACATATTTCTTTCTTGGTTCAAAACTAGTTTCTTCTTCAGCTACTAATTAGTTAGTTAATTGGTTGGTTATTCTTAAACTATAGGTTAGTTAGGCTCTAACATATGGTATCAGAGCTACCAGGTTCAACACTAAACCTTGGCTCACTATGCAACCTAGAAAACTAAAATCTATCCCTTGGTGTGTTTCCAGGATGTGGACACAAAAAACACCCCGAAAGAAGGTTTGAGATCCGGTATCCAGACGGCTATGGAAAATCAGACTCCAGTATGATTATTCCAAATGCTCGATGCCTACAAACTCAGAGACCATGATTGAAGCTCTGGAAAGACTTCGGTGTGAAAGGAGGAAGTGTGAACCTTCCAGCAAGGAAGCTATTAAAGCTGCTACCCTTGCTGAAATAGAGCAACCCTACACCTTGAACCTAAGAGGAATTGTAAATAAACTTCTAGAACCCTTAGCAAATGGGAACCAACCTGTGAGATGGGACACCGATTTGTTTGTAATAGAAACCTATCCGAGGAAGTGAAAGATTCACTTGGGTAGCAATTTTGTAATCAATCCTACCACAATAGTGGAAGTTAGCTATAACCTTTTGTATTCAAGCCTATCACAGGGAGTGATGGCTACTCATTTTGTAATCCGATCTATCACAAGAAGTGGTAACGAGTTATGAATCTTTT
The DNA here is from genome assembly GCA_007115665.2 of Sequoiadendron giganteum. Lineage (NCBI taxonomy): Eukaryota > Viridiplantae > Streptophyta > Pinopsida > Cupressales > Cupressaceae > Sequoiadendron > Sequoiadendron giganteum. Next base: position 592,701,528 of record CM021106.1, on the reverse strand, counting down.
GTAATCCATCTATCGCAGGCATGATAGATATTTTGTAATTAATGATGAATGAAATCTATAGTTAATTTATGGCATGGCATCTTGTGCAATGTGTTTCTTTTTTTTTTTATGATCCATCATGTGATAACCAACCCAAGCTAATAAGTAATACCTAATCTCAGGAACTTTTAAACTAGAATGGAGAATTCCGAGAATGGGTTCAAAGAAGCTCAAGAAAATGATAACCCCATGGCCAAATTAGATCAGTTATTGAACTTATTGAGTGACACCCAAAATCGGTTGCTAAACTTAGAAAGGAAAGTAAACGTGTAGACTAAAATGTAGGAGGAAAGGTTTGAGACCCATATTGACCAGCGGGAAGAAAGTCCTAAAAATACAAGTCTGAGCAATAAAAGGAACCGATTGGCTAACAAGTTGGCCCAAGACATGAAAAAGATTAAACCCCTGAAGTTTGAGGGCTCTGTGTTAGGGGATGTTGTAGAAGCTTGGCTGACAAAGATGGAGAAGTACTTTGAGTTGAGAGATTACTCTAACACCTCTAAAGTGGCTTGGGCAGCCTACCAGTCGACAAGGGAAGCCGCATCTTGGTGGGAGACCAAGAGAGCAGAGATGGGCCTTGAGGCAACTGATGTGTCCTGGGAGCAATTTGTAAGGATATTCTGACAATGTTGGCTTCCACAAATGTTCTATGATCAAAAACTTCTGGACTTTGAGAATCTTCGGCAGGGACTTTTATCCATTAATGAATACTGGGAAAAGTTTATTAGATTACTAAAGTATGTACCCCAATATCAGCTAGACAAAAAATTTTGAGTTCGGAAATTCATCATAGGGTTGAACAACTGCATTGGAGTTCTGGTAGATGTTTTAGCACCTTGAACAATGGACGAGGCTTTTGAGAAAGCAGTTCAACAGGTACAAAGACTGAAGAAGGATGATTCCATTAGAGATAAGAATCAAGGTAAGGGAAAATGGAAGCCATCGCAACAGAGTTTCAAAAGGAAGGGATTTAAGAGTAGCTAGAGAGGAACCAAATGCAAGCAAGGGGTCAGAGAAGAAAGGACCACCAGGAGGATGTTTTAATTGTGGAGATGAGCATTATGCAAACCAGTGTCCTACCAAAAGTCAGCAAGGGCAGCAACAACGAAGATCACTACCATCTTAGCAGATGCCATTTTAGCAAAGGATCCATGCGGTGGTGGACAACCGCCAAGCAGAATACCAGGTTACTCCAATCAAGACACTAGGTACACTTTACGGGAACCCGGTAACTATATTAACTGACACAAGGGCTACTGAATGTTTTATTACTCCTAAATTGCTTGGTAAATTTCCCAAAAGAACTGGATTTATGGAAAACTCCTGGACTGTAGAATATGCCAATCAGATGAGGGCTTGGGTAGAGTAGTGTCTGTTTGAGGCTAGGTTAGAACTTCTAGACTTTGTTACTGAGGTTAATCTCTACGTAGCACCCCTGGGTTCCTATGACATAATTCTCGGAATGAATTGGTTAAAAGAGCATAAGGCTAAGATCGATTTCTTGGAAATGATGGTGGAATGCAATGATGATTTTGGGAATAGGATGCTTCTGCAAGGAGTGCAACGAGAAGTTAGAACTCGGAAAATTTTCGCCATGCAATTAAAATGAAACAAAAGAAAAGGGTGTCAGATATATGCTGTGAGGATGGAGGAAGTTAGGGAATTGAAGGACAGTGTAATTATGGATGAAATGATAATGCAAACTCAAGAGCAAAATGAGGAAATGGGAATCAACCCTATGGAGGAAACTTTTGCTGATACATACCCCTATCTCCAAGATTATAAGGATTTGTTCCCTGAGGAACTACCTGGGCAACCTCCGAGAAGAGTTTTTGACTTTTCCATAGATTTAATACCAGGAGCTCAACCCATCTCCAAGGCCCTATATCCTATGACCACAGTGGAATTGATGGAATTAAAAGCACAAATACAAGAATTGTTGGAAAAAGGGTTAATTTGACCTAGTGTTTCACCTTGGGGAGCACTAGTGATATTCGTCAAGAAAAAGGATGGGGCACTCTGACTATGCATTGATTACCACATGTTGAATAAACTCACCATCAAGAATAAATATCCCTTGCCTGGGATAGATGACCTCTTTGATCAAATGAAGGGGGCAGCAGTATTCTCCAAAATAGATTTGAGATCAGGATACCACCAACTCAAGATGAAAGAGGAAGATATCCATAAAATAGCCTTCCGAACGAGGTACGGTCACTATGAGTTCATAGTGTTACCTTTTGGACTTACCAATGCTCTAGCACCATTTATGAATTTGATGAACAACATCTTTCACGATTGTCTTGACAAATTTGTGCTGCTATTCCCCGATGATATTCTTATTTATTCCAAAAATGAGGAAGAACATTTTTGGCATCTGCAGTTAGTTCTCCAATGATTAAGAGAGCATTGTCTTTATGAAAAATTATCGAAGTGCACTTTCTTCCAAAAGAAAGTCTAGTATTTGGGTCATATCATATCAGGTGAAGGAATAGCCATAGACCTTGCCAAGATAAGAGCAATAGTAGAATGGCCAGAACCCAAGAACGTGCATGAGGTTAGAAGCTTCATGGGATTAGCTGGGTATTATCAAAGGTTTGTGAAGGACTTTTTTAGAATCATGCACCCAATCACCTCTCTTCAAAAAAAGGGTAAAAAGTATGAATGGACTTCAAAATTTCAAGAAGCTTTTGTTGTGTTAAAAGAAAAGCTAACCTCAGCACCCATATTGGTTGTACCCGACCCTAACGGTCATTTTGTAGTAATCATAGATGCGTCAGGGGATGGGCTAGGTGGTGTATTGATGCAAGATGAGAAGGTGGTGTAATATGAATCCCGTAAGTTAAAACCATATGAGCAAAACTATGTGCCCCATGACTTGGAATTAGTAGCTATCATTCATGCCTTGCAGATGTGGTGACACTACCTTTTTGGGAAAACCATTTGAGGTTAAGTTAGATCATCAAGGATTAAAGTACTTATTCACCCAACCCAACTTAAATGCTCAACAAAGAAGGTGGATGGAGCTAATATCTGACAATGATTTTGAAATTAGTTACATCAAAGGCAAGGAAAATAGAGTAGTTGATGCCTTGAGCCGACGCAGACATATAACTTCCATGATGTTCGTCAATACCAATTTCAGGGCTCAAGTGTTATAGAAATTGAGTGAGGATGAGTTTTATCTAAAAGTGTAGGAAGCCCTTCAAGCAGACCCCCATGACCCTAAGGATGAAGGTTATCAGTTGGACACAGATGGGTTATTAAAATTCAAGGGCGGAATGTACGTACCCGATCAACCAGAGTTAATAAAAACCATATGGCAAGAGGTCCACTCAGCACCTTACTCAGGACACCCGGGGATAACAAAAATGTTGGCAGATACCAAACCCTTATATTTTTGGAGGGGAATGAAAAAATATGCAGCTAGATTCGTGGCGGGTTGATTTGAATGCCAGAGAGTCAAGGTAGAACACCAACACCTAGCAGGTTTACTTCAGCCTCACAATGTACCAGAATGGAAGTGGCAAGTCATCAGTATGGATTTTGTTAAAGGTTTACCAATGACTAGGAGTAGGCACAATGCAATACTAGTTGTGGTGGACAAATTTACCAAAGTAGCACATTTTACACCGGGAAATTTAATAGATGGAGCCGCAATGATTGCTCAAAAATTTATGCAAGAAATTTTTTGTTTACATGGAGTTCTAGAAAAGATTATCTCTGATAGAGACGCTAGGATGACATCCAAATTTTGGAAGACTCTATTTTCTACCTTGAGAACTCAGTGAAATATTAGCACAGCATATCACTCGGAAACCGATGGTCAGACAGAAAGGGTAAACCAGTTACTAGAAGATCTACTCAGAATGTACTACATGGATCAGTAATATAAATGGGAGGAGTACTTACCATTGGTAGAATTTTCCTATAATAATTCCTATCAGTCAGCGATCAAAATGGCACCATTCAAAGCCCTATACAACAGAAAGTGCCAAACACCGATTAGTTGGGATAAATTAGAGGACAGGATCGTCCTTAGACCTGAGATGCTACTAGAAATGGAAGAATAGGTTAAGTTGATCAAACAGAGGTTAAAAGAAGCCAATGACAGCCAGAAAAGCTACGTGGCTGCAAAAAGAACTTCCAGACAATTTGCAGTTGGGGATAAAGTCCTCCTTTAGATTAAACCTCAGAAAAGCTCAATCAATTTTGGAAAAGCCTCAAAGCTAGCTCCGAGATATGTAGGACCTTTTGAAGTCTTGGAAGAAGTTAACCCGGTCACCTATAGAATTGCTCTACCACTAGCCCTCTCTAGATTACACAATGTGTTTCATGTTTCCTATCTTAAGAAATATCATACAAGATTTGATCATCAAATTGATTGGAATTCCTTGGAGATACAGGACCCAGGTGTGGTCGTAGTCGAGCCACTTAGAGTGCTCGAGGTGGCAAGATGCGCTTGTGTAACCATGAGTTTATGCAATGCAAGGTCTAGTGGGACTAGTATTCAGTGGAAAATGCCACATGGGAGGATTATGTTGAAATCCTTCAGAAGTTTCCCTTTTTGTTCCAAAACAATTAAGACTCTATTTCCTTTTTCCTAGTATAAGTTTTATTTTTTCTAGAATAAATAAACTGAAAATCATCGAGGACAATGATTCTTAAGGGGTGGAGTATGTTACATCCCTCTAATTAGGTCAAGTTCAAGACAATGGAATCCTTTGGCCGTTATGGTAGTTGCAAGCAATCATTTTATTGAGACCCTGAACTAAGAATAAAATAATTGTTTTATTTTATGTGGAAGCATCATAAAAATGAGTTTATTCCTTATTATGTAAATGAAAATGATTATCTAATTATGTGGGGAATTTCTTTTACTTATTAGAAATAGATCAAGCATAAACATGTGAAATGAGCATTTAAATTTATTTTGTTTAATTGTTGAGAACGTTCTAACCACAATCTTCATGTCAGGGGATGCAGATTCATCAACATCAAAATGGAAAGGAGATATCATTCGGGAGAGGATGTGATTATCAAAGATAATTTACTATTTGCTCTGAGCCGGCGAAAGACCAATACATCAAAGTCATACCTTGACCCTTATTAAATTAAATCAACAATTATTCGGTTGGTTAAATAATTATATATAGTCAAATCCCTTAAAATATATTTTAATAAAATTCGTAAGAGTAAATTAAAAATAAAAGCTTGAACCGAGCCTAAGTCATGAATTTTCCCTCCCAGTCGTGGGTTTAGGATTAATGGGGAGAGTGGAGTCATTGGGAGTTCTTTACCTTCATTTCTTCTGGATCGTGTCTTGGATAATGGTCGGGGGAAGAAGCCATGCAACTGGAATGGTTACTTATGGCCCGAAGTCTTCTCTTTCGCGGGGTCTTTTTCTTCCTTGTTTATTTTTTTTTCATTCTGGGAATCATTTTGTCCCCTGAGAAGAGGCATGTTCAGAGATAGTCTCTCCTAAAGCATGGAACCATGAGAGCTTAGAGTGTCATCTTGCTCCATCCAGCTCAGCATCCGGCATTGGGTTGAAGCCACTTCCATCACCATCGTGTCTCCTGTACCAAAGACTCCTAAGAATCGTCACCCAGTTTGTTCCAGGCATGTGTCAAATCCTTTGATGTTTGCATGAATGTTTATTGCTTCCATCATTGTGCATGATTAGTAAGAGTAGTTTTGTATGTTATTTTGATTCCAGTATAATCCTCATGCTTAAAGTCAAATGTTGTTATCAGAAATACTTACCGATGCATCGAGTGTTATTCATACAGTCTCTTGGATGCCTATTTCTAGTCTGATTTCTTTTAGCTTTCTGTTGTTGCACGTACTACTGAACTTGATCCTGGTTGGGCCGAATGTCCCCATAATAGTCTTTAGAATGTAAATATGAATTTCATCCCACATATAGTCCTATATCGTAATTGTGAACCCTCGGGTAGATGTCAACATCAGTAATGGGTAACCTGTTCTCGCGTCCCTAATGTCGAGTTAATATTCTAAAGTTTTGACTTCCCAGGGTGAGTTGGCCACGGACTACTGTAGTAAAACCACGGGCCATAATGGTTCTCCCTTTTGAAGCTTCACTTAGCTTTGAATTGCCTTATCCTAGGAGAATAGTTAGTTGTGTTAAAGCACCATCCTGAACCTTAAAGAAATAAAGATTGTAGAAGCTTGTATATTACTACCCTCGGGATTTAGATGGGATTACCCTAATGTTGAATACTACAGTGTAGACTGTAGCTAAGTTTACCTTCCGCTTGACTATGCTGCTGTTAGGAATTCTTGGAGTACAACAAGCTTAAATAAGAAAAGAAAAGCTAAATGTCGAGCAAGGGTGAAGGTGCTGACGACATAGAAGTTTCAGAATATATATTAACAAGCCTTGGCCAAGGTATGATGTCGGTTAGGCATAGGTCAGCCACCATGAACTAGATACACTGAAGGTCAGAATGGTCCTTTTGAATAGGGGGTACATATAGAGAGAGGATCAAATAGCACTGTAGGTTTGTGGCACAAGGCTCAGAAGTGCATAATGGTAAATTGATCCTTGATAATCACCCTCATGAAGGGTGGGTTCTTTAGTTGAAGAAACTCAGGAGACCAGTAGGTTTTGGTTGGGCAGTAAATCCCTTGATGATATGTCCTTTCCCCCCCTGAGTAGCAAATAATCCAACTCAAATGAATCAACGTCCTTACTGTAATTTTTGAACCTTTAACTCCTGTTTCTTTTATTGAAAATGCCTTATCATGATTATCAGTCACTCGAACTTTCTTTCTTTTTATTTTCCTCCTCTTTGTAAAAGCAATTATTTAGTAAATTAAGTTGGTTATATCTGTTAGTTGAATTAGTTATTGGAAGTTATCTTTCAGTTGAATAAATGTATTCATTTAATTGATTATTGTATTATGCGGAACATATTTCTTTCTTGGTTCAAAACCAGTTTCTTCCTCAGTTGCTAAGTAGTTAGTCAATTGGTTGGTTATTCTTAAACTGTAGGTTAGTTAGGCTCTAACATATGGTATTAGAGCTACTAGGTTCGACACTAAACCTCGGCTCACTATGCAACCTAGAAAACTAAAATCTATCCCTTGGTGTTTTTCTAGGATGTGGACATGGAAAACACCCTGAAAGAAGGTTTGAGATCTGGTATCTAGACAGCTATGGAAAATCAAACTCCAGTATGATTATTCCAAATGCTGGATGCCTGCAGACATAGAGACCATGACCGAAGCTCTGGAAAGACTTCGGTTTGAAAGGGGGAAGTGCACACCTTCCAGCAAGGAAGCTGTTAAAGCCATTATCCTCGTTGAAATAGAGAAACCCTACACCTTGAACCTAAGAGGAATTGTAAATAAACTTCCAGAACCCTTAGCAAATGGGAACTCTCTATTTCAATGAGGATAACGGCTTTAACAGTTTCCTTGTTGGAAGGTGTCCACTTCCTCCTTTCACACCAAAGTCTTTCCAGAGCTTCAATCATGGTCTCTGAGTCCATAGGGATTGAGCATTTGGAATAATCATACTGGAGTCTGATTTTCCATAGTCATCTGGATACCAGATCTCAGACCTTCTTTCGGGGTGTTTTCCATGTCCACATCCTGGAAAAACACCAAGGGATAGATTTTAGTTTTCTAGGTTGCATAGTGATCCGAGGTTTAGTGTTGAACATGGTAGCTCTGATACCATATGTTAGAGCCTAACTAACCTATAGTTTAAGAATAACCAACCAGTTAATTAACTGACTAGCAGTTGAGGAAGAAACTAGTTTTGAACCATGAAAGAAATATGTTCTGCATAATACAATAATCAATTAAATGAATACATTTATTCAACTGAAAGATAACTACCAATAACTAATTCAACTAACAGATATAACCAACTTAACTAACTAACTAATTGCTTTTACAAAGAGGAGGAAAATAAAAAGAAAGAAAGTTCTAGTGACTGATAATCATGATAAGGCATTTTCAATAAAAGAAATAGGAGTTAAAGGCTCAAAAATTATAGTAAGGATGTTGATTCATTCGAGTTGGATTCTTTGCTACTTAGTGGGGGAAAGGACATATCATCAGGGGCTTTACCACCCAACCAAGACCTACTGGTCTCCCGAGTTTCTTCAACTAAAGAACCCGCCCTTCACGAGGGTGATTATCAAGGATCAATTTACCATTATGCACTTCTGAGCTTGGTGCCATGAACCTACACTGCTGGTCAATCCTCTCTCTATAGGTACCCCCTATTCGAAAGGACCATTCTGACCTTCAGTGTACCTAGTTCATGGTGGCTGACCTATGCTTAACCGGCATCATTCTTAGGAGTCTTTGGTGTAGGAGACATGACGGTGATGGAAGTGGCTTCAACCTAATGCCAGACACCGAGCAGGATGACACTCTAAGCTATCACGGTTCCATGCTTCAGGAGAGACCGTCACTGAATAGGCCTCTTCTTAGGGGACGGAATGATTCCCAGAAGGAAAAAAAAACAAACAAGGAAGAAAAAGACCCAGCAGAAGAGAAGACTTCGGGCCATAAGTAACCATTATGGTTGCATGGCTTCTTCCACCGACCGTTATTCAAGACATGGTCCAGAAGAAATGAAGGTAAGGAACTCCCGATGACTTCACTCTCCCCATTAATTCCCACTAACTCAATACATTTCAAACCGGCAAGACAACCCATGACTGTGAGGGAAAATTCATGACTTAGGCTCAGTTCAGGCTTTTATTTCTAATTTACTCTTATGAATTTTATTAAAATATATTTTAAGGGATTTGACTATATATAATTATTTAACGAACCGAATAATTATTGATTTAATTTAATAAGGGGCAAGGTATGAATTTGATGTATTGGTCTTTCGCCAGCTCAAAGCAAATGGTAAATTGTCTTTGATAATCACGTCCTCTCCCAGATGATATCTCCTTTCCCTTTCGATGTTGATGAATCTGCATCCCCTGACACAAAGATTGTGGTTAGAACATTCTCAACAATTAAAAAAAATAAATTTAAATGCTCATTCCACATGTTTATGCTTGATCCGTTTCTAATAAGTAAAAGAAATTCCCCACATAATTAGATAATCATTTTCATTTACATAATAAGGAATAAACTCATTTTTATGATGCTTCCACATAAAATAAAATAATTATTTTATTCTTAGTTCGGGGTCTCAATAAAATGATTGCTTGCAACTACCATAATGGCCAGAGGATTCCATTCTCTTGAACTTGACCTAATTGGAGGGATGTAACATACTCCACCCCTTAAGAATCATCATCCTTGATGATTTTCAGTTTATTTATTCTAGAAAAAAAAAACTTGTACTAGGAAAAAGGAAATAGAGTCTTAATTTTTTTGGAACAAAAGGGAAACTTCTGAAGGATTTCATCATAATCCTCCCACGTGGAATTTTCCACTGAATACTGGTCCCACTGGACCTTGTATTGCATAATCTTGCGGTTATGCAAGCGCATCTTGCGCACCTCGATCACTCTAAGTGGCTCGACTGTGATCACACCTAGGTCCCGTACCTGCAAGGAATTCCAATCAATCTGATGATCAAATCCTGTATGATATTTCTTAAGATAGGAAACATGAAACACATTGTGTAATCTGGAGAGGGCTAGTGGTAGAGCAATTCTATAGGTGACCAGGTTAACTTTTCCCAAGACTTCAAAAGGTCCTACATATCTTGGAGCTAGCTTTGAGGCTTTTCCGAAATTGATTGAGCTTTTCTAAGGTTTAACCTAAAGGAGGACTTTATCCCCAATTGCAAACTGTCTGGAAGTTCTTTTTGCATCCACGTAGCTTTTTTGGCTATCATTAGCTTCTTTTAACCTCTGTTTGATCAACTTAACCTATTCTTCCATTTCTAGTAGCATCTCAGGTCTAAGGACGATCCTGTCCTCTAATTTATCCCAACTAATTAGTGTCTGGCACTTTCTGCCATATAGGGCTTCGAATGGTGCCATTTTGATCGCTGACTGATAGGAATTATTATAGGAAAATTCTACCAATGGTAAGTACTCCTCCCATTTATATTGCTGATCGATGTAGTACATTCTGAGTAGATCTTCTAGTATCTGGTTTACCCTTTCTATCTGACCATTGATTTTTGGGTGATATGCTATGCTAATATTTAACTGAGCTCCCAAGGCCGAAAATAGAGTCTTCCAAAATTTGAATGTCATCCTGGAATCTCTATCAGAGATAATTTTTTCTGGAACTCCATTTAAACAAAAAATTTCCTGCACAAATTTTCGAGTGATCACTGCAGCGCCATCTGTTAAATTTCTCGGTATAAAATGTGCTACTTTGGTAAATTTGTCCACCACAACCAGTATTGCATTGTGCCTATTCCTAGTCATTGGTAAACCTTCAACAAAATCCATACTGATGACTTGCCACTTCCATTCTGGTACACTATGAGGCTGAAGTAAACCTGCTGGGTGTTGGTGTTCTACCTTGACTCTCTGGCATTCAAAGCAACCTGCCACGAATCTAGCTGCATCTTTTTTCATTCCCCTCCAAAAATATAAGGGTTTGGTATTTGCCAACATATTTGTTATCCCTGGGTGTCCTGAGTAAGGTGCTGAGTGGACCTCATGCCATATGGTTTTTCTTAACTCTGGTTGATCGGGTACGTACATTCTGGCCTTGAATCTTAATAACCCATCTGTGTCCAAATGATAACCTTCATACTTAGGGTCACCGGGGTTTGCCTGAAGGGCTTCCTGCACTTTCAGAAATTATAGTAAGGATGTTGATTCATTCGAGTTGGATTCTTTGCTACTCAGCGGGGGAAAAGACATATCATCAGGGGATTTACTACCCAACCAAGACCTACTAGTCTCCCAAGTTTCTTCAACTAAAGAAGCCACCCTTCATGAGGGTGATTGCCAACGATCAATTTACCATTATGCCCTTCTGAGCCTGGTGCCACAAACCTACACTGCTGGTCGATCCTCTCTCTATAGGTACCCCAGACAAACTTTCATCAACTTGAGCAATCGGACAACTTTTACTACCAACATTTAGATGAAAGATGTTACCTTTTGTTTTAGTACCTGAAGCAATCACATTTCTAGAACTTCCCAGTATGCTACATTTTCCATATTTGAATTGAATATTGTATCCCTTATCAACCATCTATCCAACACTCAAAATATTATGCTTCAAACCTTCAACATAAAGAACATCATCAATATTATGCTTACCATCAAAAGAAATACATCCTCGACCATAAATTATACCACCATTGTTATCACAGAATATTACAACATGACCATCATATTTCTTCAGGCTTACAAATTTATTTTTATAACCTATCATGTGATGTGAACATCCACTATCAATTACCTATTCATATGTTTCTTCAACTCGAATAGCTAGAGCTTTATCCACATCTATACAACTAGCAGATTCAGTAGACACTGGATTATTTTCCTTGATAGCAATAAATACAAACTCATCTTCACTTACATTCCCTTTGTCAGATTCATCATTTGTCACACCTTCATCAGCAACAATGAACACTTCTTTTGAAATTGAGGCTTGTAAGGTCTTGGATTAGGAATTCTTTTAGGACACCTTGATGCAAAATGACCTATCTTGTTGCAATAAAAACATTTAATAGGAAACTTTCCTTTATAGTTACCTTCTCCTTTGGCTTCCCTTTTAACAATAAATGCTTCAAGATCATTCAGTTCTCTTTCTTCTTCTTCAATTTGTCTCATTTCTTCTATTGGAAAGAGACACTGCAACTCTCATTTGGTGTTGTTATTGAAGGCAACCCTATGCATTGATTAGGTATGTGTATCCTCATTTGAGCATACCGGAAAATAGATTGAAAATCGACAAGGTAGAACAAAGTATCTGGTAACTCAGTACTCATCGATCTGTGTGAAGATTTCAAGTTATCATTTTGTGTTGTGCATCTCATGAAATGATTATTGGTGTATTATCTCTATTGAGATTGAAGCATAGTGGCTCGTATCAATTCGTGTGAGAATTAGAAGATCCGGTTGGCATATTCTCAATTTTTATTGTACTGTAGCTGACTTCATGAAATACATTATGTAGCGGATGTATAAGGGGAAATTAATTAAATATTTTCATGCTCAATATTTTTTCTTTGGGTCCCCTCTATGTCTTAGCCGACTTTGGAGGATGCGCATAAAGATTTCATTATGGATCTAGCCAATAGTTGTAATTATTTTTTCTAGTGGAGCCAACAAATTGTAAAGGAATTCTATGATTGTGGATATATATATAAGTTCATTTGTATCATTTTGTATGATGTATGGTGTGTTTTGATGTGTGAATTGTGAGTTAAAGTAGAGCAGAGCAACGATAGTGTGTAGTTTCACTTGCACATAGAAGATCTATGTTGTATGTATGAGTAAAAGAGTGCAAAAGTATAGAATTAGTCTATAAGGTAGAAAATCTATTATTGAGCTTAATTGGAACTGTAATAAAGAATTTGTAGATGCTAATCATCTCATTTCAAACTCTCAGATGGTTTTAATTTGAACTCTTGGGCAATAAGCCCTCTTTCTTTTGAGCAGTGAGCTCTAGGAACTGTGCCTGAATGCATGTGCATTCCCCTCTTGTAATATTCACTTTTGAGTATACAAAGAATCATAATTGTGGATTGGCCATCCACCATGGTTTTCCCATAATAGTGTTTCCACGTAAAAATCTTGGTGTTATGGCGTTGTGTTTATTTTCTTTTTTAATTCATTATGATTGAATGTTGTTAATGCTTAAAAGTTAAAGGTTGATAAAGTTAATGTTTGCACAACACTGATTCAAACCCCCCTCTCAGTGTAGCTTGTTTCCAATATCTTCCTCATATATGAATACCTTTATAGAAGAACTTTCACCCAAATCATATCTCTGCTTGTCTCTCCCGGAAGTAGCAGCTTTAAATGTAGATTTTTTCGTTGGAGGGGCATCGCTGAATTCACTCAACTCAAAAGAAGTAAGTTTACTGACCGACATATCTCTGGTTATATTTGACATAGATCAAAGCTCCTCAATAGTTTTAGCTTTGATTTTGTATGCATCAGGCAAGGATCTAAGCACTTTAGCAACAATCTCTGATTCATCCACCTGTCCACCAGCACATCTGATACCACACACCAGTTCATTCACTCTTTGCATGAAAGTAGAAATATTCTCATCATTACCCATTTTCAATAGTTCATATTTTCCTTTCATACTTTGTAGCTTAGCCATATTCACATTTTCATCACCTTCATATAAAGTTTCCAACATTTTCCAGATCTCATAAGTACTCCTTAGCTCCATAACATCCGTCATCTCAAAATCAATCAAAGCACTCAACAATGATTCCTTAGCTCTGATATTATATTCAACATCCCTAATCTCAATAGTAGTAGTAGGACCATTATGAGGAATAACATACCTATTGCATGTAATGTTCTAGTAGGATTCACCAATGCATCTCAGATGACACTCCATTTGAGTCTTCTACAGAGAATAATTTATTCCATCAAATCTCAGACTATCCTTCTTGTATGTCACCATCCTGGATCACCTCAAGTTGTTAAACTTCTTCCAATGAACCTGCTCTGATACCAATTGTTGGAAACACAACGGAAGACAATTGAGAGGGGGGATGAATTAGTTGTCACAAAATTTCAAACTTATTAAACTTATTAACCTTTATTCTTATATCTAATTAACAATAGTGAAAGCATGAATCCACAACACACCAAAAACACACATAACATCAATATTTTTGTGTGGAAACCCTGTTAGGGGAAAAACCATAATGGAGATTAATCCACAAGTTATACCCTATTAAAAGTATAAGAAGAATATATGAGGAAAGTGATGGAACTCTGAAATTTTGCAAATTTCGGATGCCCATTTTGAAAAATTTGCTTTTGCATTTTCAGAAGTGCACCTAATGAATCAGTTTGAGTGGCCCACTTTGGAGGGTCAGGATTTGAAGCCAGATGATTATCATGTAAAAAACCATTTGTTAACATATTCAATTGACATATGTGAATGTGCATGTCAATTTTCAGCTTCCCATGATGAGTTTTGACAGGGTTTCAAAAAGTGAAGCTAGAGGGTTTTTGCACTTTTCTGTTGTTTGCAAACTGTGTTTTGTAAAGTTGCCTCTTGTTTGAGTTTGCATTTCACAATTGGTTGACTGTCATGTCAAAATGATTGTTGTTCTGAATTCTCCCCACCTAAATGATCTTGTGTGTCATTTTTCAGAGTTTCATGATCTGATTTTCTATTTTTAACAGATCGAAACCAAATGCAATTTCTCTTGTTTTGCACTTGCAATTTCTGAAACTTTTATGGGTGGTCAACTTTGACACTTCATATCTTTTGATCAGTTATGGTTCAAGAAAATTAATTTTTCACATGTGCTCAGGGTACCTAATTGATCTACTATGTCCAGTGGCAACTTGCCAGGGGTTGATTTTCTATTTTTTTCAAAATGACAATTGGGTCAGTGTCAATTGGTTCAGAACAGGCTGTTGTTGCAGAAAGTTTGAGTAAGAGACTTTGATAGATAATAACTTTTTCCTCATGATTGATTTCTCTGATCTGTCTTTTGCATTGCACTCTCAGGTCAAATTTCTACATTCCGTTAAGTTTTTATAGCCCCAGGTGGTCGTTTGACTAGTTTTCCAGATCAAATCGAGAGCCCGCCTGGCTCATGTTGCTCATTTTGCAAACATGTCAGAAAGTAGATTTTATTGATAACCCACTTTATTTTTTCACTTCTGGAGAATTCAGAGGTTATGTTTGATCAATTAAGGGTAAAATTTTTTTGAAAACAAAAAAAATTAAGCCAGGCCCACATGGGGCCCAGTTGTGAGATCACATGTGATGTAATATTGGTCATTTCAAATGATTCATTTTGGACAGGGTGGTAACATTGAGGCTTCATATTTATATTCATGACATTTTTCCCATTTGAAAACATGAGTGAAATGACAATGAAGACACTAGAGACATGATATATTTAATGATTGTTTTCTGAGTGCTATGGAGAAGAGGAAAATGGCTTATTGTTATCATAATGAATACACAATTGTATTCAATTTATAACTCCATATAGCAACTATTGTGATCAAAAGGGATGCTCGATGAAGATGCATAGAGAGAGAACTTTAGAAATGACAATAACAATGCTGATTACTAAAATGAAGATCCATTTGTGCATCATGGAGGGTTTGGTCTTGTATGAGGGGTCCTTTTGTGGAAATTTCAGTTGTGAGGTGGGTTCACTCTGCAGTTTTGAGGTGAGATTGGGGAATCAAAGAATAAGGCAATGCATCTTGGATGACTAAACAGTGAAGCTTTGGAATTGAAACAAGGCACATGAACCTGTTTGAAAGCATGAGTTTCCAAACATGTGTTTCCATGGGGTGCCATTGATGAAAATACAAAAATAGGCAATAAGTCTTTAGAGAAGCTTGAGTTACATTAACAAATACTCGTTCAAACACAAGGGAATGTATCAGCATAAATTAGAGGCATAGGCAAGGTGCATAGCCTTCACATATGAATGGATTGTTGAAAATGCTTTATAAAAGAAACCATAGAGAAACTATTGCACGGGATATGAACATCCACCAAACCATAAAGCATGAAGAAGCAACCCATCCATCCTCAAAAGGCTCAATCCATTGAGAGAAAGGCAACCTTCAAGGGGCGTTAAGATCAGTTTGAGCTCATTTTGTGATTACTATGGTGGCATCAAATGTGCCATATTTATAGCATAGTATTGAATTAATCATAGTAGAAGAGACTGTTGTGATTCCCAGAGGGTTGACTCAGAGGTGAAGCATTGGCTGAGATCATGAGACGTTCATTAAATTGCAAAAAATGGAGGTGCACCCTATTCAGGGCCTGATGGGTGTTGGCTCGATGGTAGCAGACATCAGGTAAAAAGTAACTTCAAAAAGGAGAAACCTTAGAAACTTTCAAGAAAAAGCATGTGGTGACATAGAATGCCATGAACTGCAAGATGAGCCAATAATATTGATGGATATGTGTAAAGGATGGCTATTAGGTGTTAATGCACCTCTTTACAAATTCTAATCTGCATATTTTTTCTTAAACAAATGCACTTAGCAGTGATTGTCTCACCCAGTAGAAGACACAATGCATATACTGAAAAGGTTTTAGAAACTTTCAAACCTATGCAAGGGAAGCCTGCACCAAAACCAAAGATGGGGCATAATCTGGTAACGTCCAAACAAATTCAATTGATTTGTGCATGAGAAAGGATGTATGAGCTTTCCATGTAAGCACATATATTAGGCAGAAGAACCTATAAGGAAACATAGGGGATCCAAGTTGTTTAATTTGAATGAGTCTAGAAAATGCTAGAGAAGGAGATGCCATCAGAGCTAAGTGGCTCGAATTACTTGAGGATTTATTTGCGCATCCATTAAGATAGATGAAGGGAGGCCCAAACGTGATATGGAAGGGCATGAGTACTGGGTATGCATAAAAAAATTTGTTGAAATGACTTCAAAAATTATCAAGGGTAGTTATTATATGCAAAAATGGAAGCCTATGCAAGGCATGCAATCTCCATACAATAATGGACTGTGAAAAGGTCCCTGGTAACTTTCAAAGCGAATACAAGAGAGAGTTGGGCACCAAACATGAGCGCAATGTGAAGCATGGCATGAGAGTTCTGGAGCAGGGATATGTGCAACCATCAAATAATAGAGGACAAAGAGATGAGTAGAGGGTGCAACCAATAGATAAGGGGAAAGCTCGCACAGAGGAAGGTTGTTTTCCGCTTAACTTACTATAGGATGAAGTGATGAGGAGCTCGAGTGACAACTGATGGCACAACCAATAGGGAATGCAGTGGAAATAATCCTGAATCATATTGTAAAGGGCAGGCTATGGCGTAAGTTTTGAAGATGATCAGTGGCATTCTCATGAAATTTCATGCATTACTATTGCAGAATTTCTCCAAGGGTGTTGTCTAAAGCAGATGTAGGGATACCCATCAAAGAAGGAACCGCCATGGGTGCAGAGAAAAACAAAACAAAAGTTGCAAAATGACATAGCTTGAGCAACAAAGAGATTACAGCAAAAGAAGTAGAGTAGAAGATGATCAATGACCAAAAGGAGAAGTTGAATGCAGCACGATCTTAGTCATTGCCTGCCATATCACAATCCCAAGATAAGCATGGGATAATGATCATGGGATGGCATGGAAAGGGTGGTGGGTTGGGTAAAATTTTCTTTTAATCATCCCCAAATTTTATAAAAGTCCCATTTGCCTTATAAAGGAAAAAACATTTAAAATTAAATGTTTTATTAATTTTTTGTCAAATAAGATTCAATAGAGGGGTGGGACCCACTCTATTTTCTCAGGTGAAGGATTGGAATTTTAATGAAATGAGGGGTGCTCGATAAAATGTGGGTAAATTAAATGATTGTTCTATACAACGTTTAATTGTTTTCATTCTAGAGGTAAAGTTTTTTAAAACTTAACTAGGTGGGATAAAATGGATGCTCAATATGAGAATTTTAAATGCCTTTGCTTGAAAAGGTAGTGAAATGCACAAGGGGAATACTTTATAAGGTGACTAAATATTCACTAGATGAATTTTTTCATTGATCTGAAAGTAGGAGAATGTTTTAAACGAAAATTTAAAACATTAGAATGCATGAGTAAAGTGTTCTTCTTCAAAGGTGTAAGGGGTGAAATGTTTTTGTGCTGGGAATTAAAATACAAAATGGTTGCACGAGTTATTTTATAAAGTGAATTTATTCACTTTGGAAACATATATTATTTGCTAAATTTTAAATTGCAATTTCAGTTTAAAAGGCAGAGAAGAGGATTTTCATGGGGATAGAGGTATTTCTTTTAGTTGTAGGTAAAGAGTGGAGAATATTTTTGTATGGGCATATTTTCTGTTGGAGAAAAACTTGGGAAAATGTTATTTTGGAGACAGAATGGTTTTTTTGGAGGGAGAGGAGAAGATTCTTTGCAGATTATTGATCAATGGTGAAGGTGTTTCTAGATGGAATTTCTGGATCATCTTTAGGGTTTCTTCTAGAACTTTCCTTTCTTCTACATATTCTTTTCTTCTCTCATTGTAACGGGTTAGCAAGTCAAAAATCTTTGGTGAAACTACATATTAAATTGTAAAATCTTTAGTGACAGAGAAAATGTAAATTAGATTTTGAGTCTTTTTATTGTAGGATTTGAGTTCATGGAGATTTAGTGTTTCATAATAGTACCGGCATTTGAGTTAAACTGATAAATCCAAAATCATGTCTCTCCTATGTGCAAGTGTATTCAAATTTTGAATGAAATGATCAAGGGTTATTTTGTTCATCTCACTGTTGTGGTGTGTGTGATTCTTGTTTGAGCTTTAATTCAAGGAGTTAATTAAAATTCTTAAATTAGATTGTAGGTTGATATGTTTTGTACAAGGATTTGGTAAGTAGTATTGAGATGAGGTACATATTGGTTATATTGTAAGGCAATATAATCAAATATATTATATGTTATGTGTTGAATCCATTATAAGTCATTAGGTATTTATGGATTTGACTCCTCCAATGGAAGTAAGGCATTGATCTGAGTTGCATTTATTCTTTGTGATTCGGTGTTTGTTTGTGTTCACCTGGAGCTTGATACAAATTGAAAATTGATGATTATCTTTCACTACTAAGTGTTTTTGTACTTATCTCATGCTCCAAATGGTTGATATTACTGATGAACAACCAATTCTATTCAGTTTTATCCCATTCTATTGAGCTATTAAGTGAGATCTTATTTGTTATTGTTAATGTTGTTTATGATAATAATGCAGAAGTTGTAAAAACATTGCGGGATTAGCCTCTCGGGTCTTGCAGAGCCCAAAGTGTAGGAGGTCTATTAAAACCCTCGTCAATCGATCCATGTCTTTCAATCTGCCCATGATTGGAATTGGCAATTCCATAGGTAGATTAGAAGATCAAACTATTGCAGTAAAAACAACCAATAGAATGCACATGCATTCAGGCACACTTCCTAGAGCTCAATGCTCAAAAAAAGACTCATTGTCTTATAGAAAATATTTAGATTAAATCCATCTAAAGAGGAGCAAAATGTACACATCTAAAAAAGGTCATGGTTATTCAAACTGCTAATTAATTAAATATGAATTATTTAATTAATATTCTAAAGTCATCTACATATAAATAAATTTAAATATTTATTTATATTGTTCATTTTTCTAATTCTTCTAGTTTAATTAAATAAACAATTTTATTTAATTATTGTTCCTTTCCTCTTAATTAAACTAAATAAATTTTATAATTTATTTATTTAATTATCATTTCATTTCTAAAGTTTGAATGTTTAAATTCGAATTATGGAATATTCTTCTAATCCATCTAACATCTCACATAATTAAATATTGTAAAATATTTAATTACCTTTCTTTTTCACTTCCCACATAATTAAATATTAATTATTTAAATTATGGAAACTTCTATTGACACATGTCACAAGAAATTAAATAAATTTATTTATTTAATTAATCAATTATCCTCAAACTTCAACCAAATTTCATAAATGAAAGTAAATGCCATATTTGTCTCCATTTTTGAATGAGGATGGTTTTGTGGGTTGAAAACATTCTTCCACTTTCCTCTCAACCTTCCACCTTTCTCTCAACCTCTCCATCTCTCACCGTTCATTTTCACAAGTTTGAATTTCAACCGTTGATCCTCTCCAACTGGATTCTTGCCTTTCAAAAATCTATAAATACAGTCATTTGGTAAGTAGATTTCATCCTAGATTTCATGCGTTGTTACTATAGTTGCATTCGAACCAGCATATTAGAATTCTAGCAAATCATAGCATTTCAATTTCATAGCTTAAATCTATAGCCATGAACACACATTTTCAATCATTCTCATTCTCCTAAGTTGCCATTTTCAACAAGCTACTTCTTACACAACTGAGAGCAAGCATCTTTAATCAAATCCTTGGAGATAGAGGACAATGAGATGAATTTGAAGACGTTGTTGTCATTAGAGTTTTCATTTATGTTTTCTAATTAGTTTTCTTTCAATCTAATGTCTCATTGGTGTGTTAGTTTACATTTTAATTAATCCACTATTCTAACAACACATTTTTGGCACCCACCATGGGGCATCCCCCCATTTTAATCTTTTTTATTGCAGAATTTTCGGATAGGTGATGGACAGGAGTTGCGCTTTGGCGCATACGAGTTTTTTTTTTAAGCATAGACGAACTATTTCAGCGCATCCCCAAACTATTTCAGCACATCCATGGACTGTTTCAGCACATCCATTGAGTGTTTTCGTGCATAAACAACCTATTTTCACGTATTTTGGATTGATCTTTTAGCACATTTATCAATTGTTTTGGCGCATTGGTGGCATGTTTTAGCGCATACATGGGGTTTGTAAAAATAAATTTTGATTATGATGCCATCCGCAGACATAATTTATTTTTCACTTTAGTCTTTAAATAAAATGAAGCAACCCTAGGATAGAAATTTAAAATTTGGAATTTATCAATCCTAGGATAGTCACCAAACTTGTTTTTATGCTGGTTAAAATGAATCCAATGTTTGTTGTGAAGCAAAATCTTCACTTAGCATAGAAATTTGTCAATTTGGATTTAAAACTCAACCACTTGTTTGTTGTAATTGTGGGGTAATAGGTGTGTTGTTAGAAAATGTGGATTAACTAAACAGTAAACTAACACACCGATAAGACATTACATTAAAGAAATATAATTAAAAAGCATAAATGCAAACTCTAACAGCTTCTTCAAACTCATCCCATCGTCCTCTATCTCCAAGAATTTGATTAAAGGTGTTGGCTCTCAGTTGTGTAACCAACAACTTGTTGAAATGGCAACTTAGGAGAATGAGATTAATTGAAAATGCATGTGCATAACTATATGATTTAAGCTATGAAACTAAAATTCTATGATGCTAGAATGCTGATAATATTAAAATGCAAATATAATAACTGTGTATGAAATCTAAGATTCTAGCTATGTTTTCAACTCTCAAGAGGGCTATATTTATAGTTTTTTGAAGGGAAAAATCCAGTTGGCAAGGGTCAATGGTTGAGATTAAACCTGTTAAGATGAACGGTGAGAGATCGAGAAGTTGAGAAAGATGGCAGGTTATGAAAAAGATGGAAGATGTTTCCATAATTTAAATAAATAATATTTAATTATGTGTGAGAGATGATAAAAAGCGCTTTAATTAAATATATAAAATATTTAATTAAATATGAAGAGAAGAAAGTTTCTAATTAAATATTATAAAATATTTAATTATTGAGGAAAGAAAGCTTTTAATTAAATATTTTTGGAATATTTAATTAAGTGGAAAAGAATAAAGAATTAGAAAGAAAGTGTTTTAATTACATATTGGAAATATTTAATTATGGAGAAAAGAAGAATACCATATAAATTTAGAATTTAAATTTGTGATAATTATTATAAATAAATTGTGAAATCTATTTAATTAATTGAGAGGAAGATAACAATAATTAAATAAACTTATTTATTTAATTAAGCTAGAAGAATTGGAAAAATGAACAATATAAATAAATAATTAAATTTATTTATATGTAGATGACTTAAGGATATTAATTAAATAATTCATATTTAATTAATTAACAGGTTTAATTAACTGTGACCATTTTTAGATGTGTACATTCTGCCCCTCTTTGAAGTGATGTGTTTTATGCATTGCTTCAAAGAATTTTGCCCCAAAATTTTGAAATTACTGATGCTATATGCGCCCTCAAGAGATAAATCGCCTGATAAAAGACTCAGAATGATTTTCGAAGGAAAAATAGTGAGTTAGCTCTTGAAATAGTGCTCTGTTTTGCAAAAAAAATGAATATTTTCACAGTTTTTCCCCCTTAAAAGGTGAAAAAGGTGAAAATTCATTATCATTTGAACAGTAACCTTTGATAATTTTCAGAGCTCTAAGAGGTGAAAATGAGATGCTGATCCATTATGAGTGCCACAGATTCGAGCGAGCCCATCGGTATCAGAGACCAACTACGTACGGACCTCCGATAAGTTGACTTCAACCTCTTCATAAATTTTTCTGATGATTTTTTCGCATTTTTTGTAATTTTTAGATTTTTCAGTTTTTGGTTTAGCGCATACAAGCCATAGTATAGCGCATAGGGTAGATAAAGTCATGCATCCGGTTTAGCGCATAGGGGTGAAACAGTCACGCATAGCATAGAATGGTGCATAGGTTGCCTATTTTAGTGCATAGAGTAGATAGAGCTGCGCATTGACGAAGTTGTGCATAACAGCTTTGTTTTAGCGCATCTATGGGTTAAAGTCTCGCATACAAGGTTCAGTGCATTGATGGCCTATTTTGGTGCATCCATGGGTTAAATTTGCACATACAGGGTTTAGCGCATTGATGGCCTATTTTGGCACATCCATGGATTTTTCCCAAATTTGAAATTTTTGCAAAAAAAATTGTGATGTGCTTGATGATTGTTGCTAGATTAGACAACTGATTTTATGCTTTTGAATAACATCAAGAATAGAGTAGCTTGATTTGTCTTCGTGCTTGAAGAACAAATAAGTCTGATAAATTTTCTTTCCTGTTTGAAAGACATAGTAATGATAGGTTTGCTTTCCCAATTGAAAGTCAAATAGATAGATGTTGAGTCATGTGACTATTAAATTTGTTTCCATGCAATATTATAAACACATAGTAGATGAAATGTTTGATAAATTTGCTTCCATGTGATATGAAAAACGAATAGTAGAGATGATAGATAGATTTTCTTCCATGCGATATGAAAAACAAATAAGTGTTGATTTTGATTGAGTTGATTACCTGTTGATGTACTAAATTTTTTTTTTTTGATGTACAAATTTGATTAGAGATTACTTTTTGATTGATTTGTATGATTGCTTGATGATGTTGTGAAGGAGGAATTTAACCTCCTCCAGATCAGAGAGAGATTTCCTCAGACATGGGAGATGATTTAGAGGCTATACACCAGTGTGGGTTGGGTCCATTGTTGGGGATCCCATAGTATTGGGTTAATAGGGCACTGTTGACCATGTTAGCTAAGAGGTGGAACAGCGAGCATAACACCTTTCATATGCCCACTGGAGAGATTACAGTGACTCCAGAGGATGTGTACAGGATTTTGGGTATTCCTGTGGTTGGTGAGCTTGTGATCTATGATGACAAGGAGATCGGAGGGACCGATGCACTTAGGCGAGTCTTCCAGGATCCTCATGTCTCCGGATATGAGCTTCCCTAGAAGGAGATGGTGGAGAGATATGCCCCATAGCCTTCGATTTTAGCAGGTATGATCGGTGGTTTCCTTTGTCCTAATTGCAAGGCAAAGGGACTATCAGTTGGTTGGGGTAGGATCTTGGAGGATATGATTCTCCACCGAACCAGATATGCATGGGGATCATGCATGCTTTCTCATCTATACCATGATCTTCATCAGGTTGTATACACAGATGGGAAGAGTCTCTCATGTGGAGTGACTATTCTACAAATATTTTCATGGGAGCATTTTGCGATTACGCATCACATTGTATGGAGGGATCGTCCCCTTGGGTTCCCATATGTCTATGCATACACAGGGTTGCTTGTCCAGTCGAGGCTAGGCAAGTTGGAGTACTAGCGGCACATGTTGGATGATTTGGATACATTCATCTAAAGACCATATGTAGATTGTGATCCATGGGAGACAGATGATTTAGAGTTGCCTTATTGTATGAGATCTAGATATTTGATTGGCCGCACCCCATACATTATTGAACTGTTCTTTGTCATGCAGGTCCTAAGGCAGCTTGGGTTAGTACAGATGATGTCACAGGGTGTGGCACATTATGCCAGATGTTGAGAGGATGTACCAGAGTGGGGTCCTATTGTGACCATTGAGGCAGATCGAGCAGAGTATTTAGAGTTGCAACCAACATAGTGGGTTGTACATCCGAAGGTTCCAGATGTAGGGATGATTGACAAGTATGCTGCATACTTTTATACACATCCCTTCCCGAGGTTTACTAGTCCAGAGGAGCCTACTCCATTATTGGGAGGACCGATTATATAGAGAGGGTGAGGGCAAGCATTGGCAGCAGTAGGGCAACCACAGGGAGAGGCAGGGGTACAGGATGCAGCAGCCATGGATGTCAATGAGGGGGATGACTCTGGCAGCCACGTTGCCAACAATGATGACAATGGGGATGACAGAGGTGGTGGGGGCAGAGGACAAAGGTACTTTTTTGATGTTCCCTTCAGGACGAGGCCACGGACCTTGAGAGTGGTGGACCAGTTGAGCACATCGGCTCCATGGATCATTATCAAGGCTCCCTCACAATGATAGATTGATGCATTATAGGCAGAGTTTTAGAATCTATGGAGTTAGTTGGCACAACCTTAGGGGATGATCAGTTAGCTATAGACACAGGTTGCACAACCACCACCTCCTGACCCATAGGTAGCTCAACTTATGGCCGAGAGGGATAGTTTCTGGGAGAGATGTGTACAAGCCGAGGCAGTAGTTGAGAGACTTCTCAGATCAGTTGAGAGTACCTCCATTGGGGAGGTTGTGGTAGAGGGTTTGGAGACTGCTCGGGAGGTCGATTATTATAGGATGACGTATTTTGAGGTAGTACCACCTGAGAGGAGGATTGCCTTCATATAGTCGGGTACTCAGTCTTGGACCCACTCACGTAGCCATTCCAGGAGTGCCACCAGGAGTGTGGGGCAGCCAGTCAGAGCTTCTGGGAGCAGAGATCCATCGAGACCCACTACCTTAGGAGATAGTAGCAGTCATGTGCCTGAGTTAGATGCCCCTTAGTGATGAGCATTTTTGACACATTCATTGTATTTGATATATATTGTTGAAACATTTGATATCCTTGTATTCCTGGACATTTATTTTGATGAGATTTATGAGATGCAGTGGTGATTCTATTATGCATGTGTTATGGATTATTTATGCTCACATTATGAATGCATGTTTATTTCTATATGCTATGTTGTGTATGATTTTCATGATGTATGATAATGAAAATGATGATGTAAATGATTTTATTTCATTTTATGTATGATAATACAGGATGTGTTGTGATGAAATGATTCGAATATGATGATGTATGATGTAAAAAAAAAAATTTAAATGATTTTCTTTCATTTTATGTATGATAATGGATGCAAGATGTAAGATGTAATGGTGAATGAATTTAATGATGTGAAAATGATATGATGAAATGATGAATGATTTAAATGGATAAATGGATAAATGAGATAAATGGATAAATGATTTGATTAGGAAGATGTAATATTTAATGATTGATATGCACATGACATGGAAAAATGATGTAATATGATGAAATGAAAATGATAACCTAAATGATGATGTGAAATGGATGAGATGGATGCAATCTTATTATGAATGTATACGTATGTGATAAATGATGTGAATGTGAATGCAAAATATAAATGTCTAATGTGATATGAGATGAATTATCAAATAAATGACTTATGCATATGATATGAATATGATGAACTAATAATGAAATGATTATGCAAAAAAATGTAATAATGATGATAATATCCTAAAATGAGTGATAGTGAAATGATGTGAATAATGATGAAATGAGATGTAACAAATGTTCAGTCATACTCAATCATTGTCTAAAAAGATATCCAAGAATTTGGCCAACCTTCAAAAATCTATTTAAACAGCCCTCGAAATGCAAATGAATTATGCAGTCCTAAAATACAATAATGAACTATGCAGTCCTAAATGTAGTAATGAACTATTCTCCTTGTTGCCATTTCATGATGTGCTTGGTTTTCATCATTGAGCCTTTTGATATGTTGAGAGTTAGTACAAGCATCAAAGGGTAGTTTAGCACCAATGATGACCTGAGTACTGGTTTCATGATTTTTGATGTAGCAAGTTAATACAAGCATCGAGGTATAATTGAACCAAGATGACTTGAGTATTGCTTGCGTAAATAGACAAAAGTTAACCATTTTCCTATGCAAATTCTGAAATGTCATCAATGATACATTGTAGAGCATGTCCCACGACAAATTTGCATAATACTAATTATTAGCTTACAGACAACAAGCAAAGAAAAATCATACTTCTTCCTTGTGATTCTAGTTCAGTACATCATTGAATCACTCCAAATACATGATGTCATCAAATATCAAAACAACAATTGCAACTTATTGCTTTAAGTTTATCATTCATTTTATTCAGATTAAGATCATCCCATTTGTTCATTTGTCAAATAGTTATGTAGCCTCATTGTAATTGGACAAGTTTGGTGTTTCTTGATATTTTGATGCTAGACACATGTTGTTGTTTGCTTAAAAAGCTCCAAGAAGTGAATTGCCCCCTAGTGACCTTGTACTTTGACTCTTGCTAGACACAACTACTACTAAGGATAATCCTAATTCATCAAGCCATGATGAGATCCTTGTCATTTCAAGGAGATGATGCTATGCAAACTGTGATGGCGAAGCATGTGTGTAATGTTGATGAAAATATGGATAGAATGAATCCCAATATATGAGAGAGCCAAGCAAAATCACAAACAATGCCTATTTGCCAGGTTTTCACCATTTCTTTTTATTACACCTTTTCCTGATTTTATGAGTTTTTTGCTATTACCAAGACGCCTATTTGCCAGGTTTTCATCAAGGCAACGATTTTTTTCTTTCTTTTTTCTTTTTTTAGTATTTTTGCTCTTTCTGATTTTTTTGTATTTTTGCTCTTTTTGATTTTTTTGTATTTTTAATCTTTTGATTTTTTTGTATTTTTTCTTTTGATTTTTTTGTATTTTTGCTCTTTTTTTATTTTTTTGTATTTTTGCTCTTTTTGATTTTTTGTATTTTTTTTTCAGGACTTTTTATATTGTTTTTGATATTTTCTTAGGCGTAGAACTTCTTCAGATGAATGTTGTTGGCTGGATCTTCAAACAGGTCCCATTATGTTGTTGACAACTAATATGCCCCTGATCTATATGTTGCAATGATAACGAACGGGCCTAGCCAATTAGGTTCAAATTTTCCTTTCTTTTTCCGATCCTGCTAATTATGAGGGTTTTCTTTGAGAACCGAATCACCCACTTAAAAAGTTCATTGTTTGACTTTGTGATTGTAACTGCGGGACATAACTTGTTGATATCCCTTCAGGTGATTGACTGCAGTTTGATGTTGTTCATCAAGCAGTTCTAGCTCTTGCAACCATGATACTCTGTAGTCTTCGTCGTTGATTAGCCCCTTGAGTGATACTCGGAGTGAGGGAATCTCAACTTCTAGTGGTAAAATAGCTTATGCTCCAAAGAACAAAGCATAAGGGGTAGCTCTTGTTTGTGTGTGAATGCTTGTTTTGTATGCCCATAATGCTAGATTTAACTGGACATACCAATCACGACCTGCTTCATTTACTATTTTCTTCAAGATCTTTAAAAAAAAATTATTTGAAGCTTCAGCTTGACCATTCCCTTGTGTATAGTAAGGCATAGAGAATCTATGTTGGATGTGAAATATTTCACATAGTTCATCAACATCCTAATTTTTAAAGGGTCTTCCATTATCTGTAATAATGGAATTGGGAATACCATATCGGCAGATGATATAGTTCAAAATGAATGAAGAGATTTGTTTTCTAGTAATAGTTGTTAGGGGAACAACTTCAATCCATTTAGTAAAATACTTAGTGGCTGTAACGATGAATTTATGCCCATTTGAAGATGATGGGTGTATCTTGCCCACCAGATGCAATCCCCACTGAGTGAAAGGCCATGTTGTGATGAAAGGTTGTAATTCTTGAGCAGGAGCGTGAATGAGATTCCCATGAATCTGATAGTTTGTACACTTTTTTACAAAGATGAATGATTCCTTCTCCATGGTCGGCCAGAAGTACTCTAATCTCACAAGTTTCTTTGCTAAGGTTAGTCCACTTGAGTGTGTCCCAAAAATTCCACCATGTACCTCTTGTGAGGACTTTTTTGATTCATTGTGTTTGAGACATCTAAGGAGGGTACCATCTAGACCACGCCGGTATAAGACGTCAACAATTAAGGTGTAACAGGATGATTGATGGATGAAATTTCTTTTCTAATTCCTAGACAAGTCTAAAGGTAAAATAGTATCCTTTAGGTGCATGTAAATTTGGCCATACAAGGGAGAATCAGAACTGGTTAGATGGCAAATGATTTGAGTTTCAGGATTGTCATGGGCGGGGGAAAACAATTGTTCCAATAGGAAATCGTATCGTGTTTGATTCTCTGTCAACTAAAGTAGAGAGGCGATTGTAGCCATAGCATCTACTACTTTATTATCAATATGTGGAATCTGTATGAACTTGATATTAACATAGTATTTCTTGAAATCTTCCACCATTCTTTTGTAAGGTATCAACTTTTCATCTTTAGTGTGATATTCGTCATTGATTTGATTTATAACAAGTTGTGAATCACCAAAAACTTGAAGTTCTTTGATTTTCCAATCTATTGTAATTCTTATGCCAATTACTAATGCCTCATACTTAGCTACATTGTTTGTGAAAGGAAACATTAGCTGATAATATTTTGGAATTATATATCCTTGAGGTGTAATAAAAAGAATCTCGGCTCCTGAACCATGTTGAGTGTAATATCCATCGAAGTAGAGTGTCCATGACTGCTGGATATCTACTGTGAATACATCAGCATCAAGAAAATCAGCATGTATTGGGTGTTCTAATAGTATTGGTGCTTTTGCTAATTGATCTACAATTACCTATCCCTTTATAGCTTTTCAATCCATATAATGAATATCAAATTTGCTTAGGATCATAACCCATTTAGCGAACCTGCTAGTTAAGGTTGCCTTACTTAGAAGATATTTGAGTGGGTCAATCTTAGCCACAAGTTTTACTGTATGAGTTAGCATGTAGTGTCGTAACTTTTGAGAAGTGAACACCACTATTAAGCAATCTTTCTCAATGAAGGTGTAATTTAGCTCATGACTTGTCAAGGTTCAATTGATGTAATAAATTGCTCACTCTTTTCCTGAATTGTCTTCATGTATCAATAATGCTCCCAAAGATACTTCCATGGCAGAAATATATAATATGAGAGGTGCACCTTGCACTAGTGGGATCAATATCGGTGGATTCATGAGATACTGCTTTATCTAATCAAATGTTTCTTCACATTTGTGCTCCCACTTAAATGGAACATTCTTGTGTAACAGATGTGTAAATGGTAAACTTTTATCCGCCAGTTGAGCAATGAATCTTCGAATGGATTGTAACCATCCTTGCAAAGAGAATAGTTGACTAATGTTATTAGGTGGTGGCATATCAAGAATTGCTTGTACTTTAGCTAGATCCACTTCAATTCTTGTTCTAATATATTGTAACCTAAAAGCTTTCCATATTTCACTCCAAAAGACACATTTCTTTGGATTAAGTCTCACTTTGAATTGTTCCATTCTTTTGAAAATTTTAGATAAGATATCTATGTGTCCTTCCCTGGTGTTAGACTTGGTGAGGAGGTCATCAATGTAATCTTCCATGAATGTATGCATCATATCATGAAATTTTTTTGTCATTGCTCATTGGTATGTAGCTCCTGCATTCTTTAGCCCAAATGGCATTAGGTTCTAGTAATAAGTACCCCAAGGACATGTGAATTCCATTTTATCCTAATCCTTTGGTGTAATATTTATCTGGTTGTATCCTAAAAATCCATCCATTAATGAATACATTGCATGTCTAGTAGTCAAATCAACAATCATATCTATGTTTGGCAAGGGGAATTCATCTTTGGGACATGCCTTGTTCAAATCCCTGAAATCTATACAAATTCTAATCCTTTCGTCTAGCTTTGAAATCGGTACGATATTGGAGATCCATTCTGCATAGTCCATAGACCAAATGAATCCGACATCTAAAAGCTTCTTTAATTCTTCTTTTACCAATAATGCAATATGTGGATGCATTTTTCTAAGTTTCTGTTTTACAGGTTTTGCCCTCGGCATGATAGATAGATGATGCATGATGAGATTTTGATCTAATCCCGGCATATCCACATAGGACCATGCAAAACTGATTTGATTGTTCTTGAGAAATTCTATGAATCCAAGTACTTCCTCCTCTATTAGATATGTGGCTAATTGCAAGATTTTGGGCTGCTCTGTATAACCTATGTTGAGTGCCTCTGTTGGTTCTATTAGAATAGAAGAGCTTTCCTGATAATGCTCTGGAAGAGTGTCAAGTTTCCCATACTTTGGCACCTTTGAAAGGTTTTCACCATTGGATACGATTTTTTTTTTTCTCTTTTCTTGATCTAATACTGCCTTTATTAGGTTTTCACCATTAGATCTTTCTTTTATATTATTTATTTCATAGTTGAGAAACTTGGCACTTTCCTGTCGAAAACTCCAATCTTGTGATTCTCTGGTGGAAATTGTTTCCAGTTGAGATGAACAAAGAAATTTTATGATGGTTTCGGCATTGGGAAAAGTTGGGACATCAATAGGTGCGATCTGTTCCCAATCAATGAGTTCGGGATGGACCAAAGGAAATGGATCATTAGGATGTGTAAGGTCACTAGCCGTTAGGGTCATGATGTTATTGCTAAAGTCACTATAGGGTAGGTCTAGGATGGTATCCTCTTGTGAAGGATTTGTCTCACTTTGAATCGAATTGGTCTCACTTGAGTCATGATCGCTTTGTAGGATGTAATCAAGTGGAGGCCTTGAGCTTTCCCTTTGTAAGAATGCAGGTGTGAATTTGTGTATGATGTCCACCCTTTTCTCTGAGATGAAAGTATCATCAGAGAGGTTGTCCCATTCATATTCATTGGAGTCAATGTCAAAATTGTTTGCTTGAATTCTCATAATTGTTTTAGCTTACTTATCTTTAGACATTCTTTGTACTACTTCTTCCTTTGTATATTCACCATATCCTAACCCAGTTTTATTAGTTGGGTGCATTGTTTTTAGCTGGACAGGTTCAACAATACCCTCTTTCCTTTTACCTATAGGGCCATTTCCTTCATAACCCATTTGTTGCATGATGGCATAACCTTTTCCATACTGTTATGTGGGTAACTTGACATGTTGTATTGATTCTTCTTCATCTTTATAGAGCCAATCAAGGATAGCTCTATCTTTCGTTTTAGTTTCTTTGATAAATATACCATTAAACTTGGTGATGGGAACTAAAGTTGAGGCTAAAGCTATTGTAGCCTATTGTACGGATGTTGATGGTTGACCATGGGATCTTGGAGATATGGGTAAATTAGAGAGAGATAAAGAATATTCTCCCACTCCATTATCTGTCAATTTTAGCTTGGTGCAAAAATTACTTATCATTTCACTTGTTTGTTCATTGTTCTTGGAGGTAGAGATGGCCAAGGCCTCTCTATTGTATGGGATGAGTGTGTCCTGAGTTGCTCTTAGGTTAGAGCAAGTTTGACTACTAATGTGATCAGCAGGTATTGTTACTTCCTGTCCATCATATGGAAACTTCAAGAATTGATGATAAGTAGATGGAACAACTTGCACGTCATGGATCCATGGATGACCCAAGAGTATATTATAATTTAGATCCCGATCTAGAACCTGACAAAAGGTATTCTTCACAATAGGTCCCACTCTGATTGGTAGCATGAAGAGGCCCTTGGAAGTCCCTTCCTCATCATCATATGCCTTGATTGTAATCTTTCTTCATGGATCAATAGATTCTGCTGAATATCCCAAAGCTAGGACCAATTTCAAAGTACAAATGTTTAATCTGGCTCCCCCATCGTTTAGGACACGTCTAATGTGGGATTTGTGAACCATGACCTCTAAGTAGAGTGATGAATAATGTGGATGGGTTATGGGTGAGTCATCTTTTTTAGTAAAGAATAAACATGTGGACTTGGACAAGTGTCCCACCATGGCTTGAAATTTATTGATATCCAGATCAGGAGATACAGTTGTATCAACAAGGGCCTTTTCCAAAATGTCCTTATGTGTAGGTGATAACTTTAAAAGTTCCAAGAGAGAAATTATGGCTGATGTTTTCCGTAGTTGATCAACCAAATTGTATTGACTTGGAGGGGGAATTGCTGCTTTAGATGAGCTTCCTTTGACAATCATTTTGGCTTTCGCCCTTGTCATAGCATTGACCTCTTGATATTCTTGCTTACCTTTGATTCGAATAGCATTGATTTGCTGATCATCAGTATAAATATGATTGATAATGATTTCATCGACATAATTAACATTCTTGCCCTTGTCACCAGAAGATTCCCCGTTTTGATAGTTGGGGAGAGGATCCTTGAATGCTTGATGGTCTTTATTTGCATTATGTCCTTCAACTATGATGGTATGGCTATCAATCAAATCCTGAACGATATTATTTAATCCTTGGCAATTGTCTATCTTATGACCTTTACACCTATGATAATCACAAAAGTGTGGGTCATTCCACAATGGTGGTTTAACTCAAGGCTCATAGTCTCTTTGTCGTGGAAATGTGATAGCATTTTGATTCATTAACTCTTTGAGAATGGATTCCAAAGATTGGCCCAAGGGAGTGAAACTCCTTCAATTCAAAAAATATGAAGATCTTGGCACATTTGAATTTTGATTATTGCCAAAATTATTTCCATGAATATTAGTTGCATTTCCTTGATTCGAAATATTGCCTTGGGTACTAGAATTTCCAGCATTATTGTTGTGTTGAACTCCTGACACATTAAGGACGGTAGGCTTCACATTTACATTGTTAGCATCTACTACCCCATCATTCACAACATTTTTGTTTTGAGTCCAAAATCGTGACTTGTCATTGTTTCTATTATGGTTGTTGTTGTTGTACTAATTTGAACTCTCTTTATCAATTTTTAGAACTCCATGCTTGATCAAAGCACCTTCAATAGTAATCGCATTTTCAATCAATTTTTTAAATGATTGAGGACAGTGAAGGTTTAGTTTGTAACTCATTTCTTGATTCAGACTATTGATAAAGATCTCCATCTTTTCTATTTCAGGAATAGGATGAGAGTATCTATCAAACACCCTTCTCCACGTTTGCAAAAATGTAGTGAAATATTCCCCTACTTTTTGTTTCACCTTACAAAGATCAAGCATGGTTATCTGGTGTTGGATGTTGTAAGAGTACTCTGATATAAACTTGTTTATCAATTCCTCAAAGGTTTTGATGGGGGGAGTGATCTTTGAAAGCTAGTTCATGGATTTTCCACACAGACTTCGTGGAAACAATTGCATTAAGTAGGTATCGTCATGAGCGAATTCTAAGCTCATATTTCATAAATCCCTTACATGTTCAATGGGATCGGTTTTCCCATTATACTTATCAAATTTAGGGATTTCGCAATGTTTTGGAAAAGGAATCATTCAAAGACTCCTATCGAAAGGATAAGGACATATTTCATCCAAAACATACTTCTTTGTGGTACCCCCTTGCATTTCTTTTATTTTCCCTTGTAATTCCTTAATCTATTGAGTAAGGGCACTAAAATCATTAGGAGGAGTTTCGGGATTTTATTTAATCCCTTCTGTGTCAAAATCAGCAGGTAGCTTAGCTCCTTGATTAGCTAATGAAAGGAAATATATTTCCTTGTTTCATTCTAAAATCCTTTCCATAAGATTATGGAATAGGGGATCCTACTCTGCTTCTTGGAGCTTTTCTTCTGTTATCTCTTCAGTATTTGAATTATGACAGGGGATCTCTTTCCTCTCACTATTATCACCCATTTTGCTTACTGTACTTTCATCTTTTTCTATGTGTTTTCGAGATCTTGTGACAATAGGAATAAACCTTACTCAAATTCTACTAACCTTGATTAAAAGATTAAAATAGTGCAATGTTGATTGATATGAAAGTCAAGATAGAATGAAGATTATATGACATAAAATATTCTTAATCTCTAGTTTGTGATTCCCCGATTGAAAGGATGAAAATCTTGTTTGCGGGAATTAAACCAAAGATCAAAAATAAAGACAATTTTTCACTTTGTGAGGTTTGGTCATAGATCTGTAAAAAAGATGGGTTTGATGAATGCCAAAATGTACTTGAGTTCTCTATTACAGAATTTCATTAGGAGGAGTAACCTACATAATTACAAGTTGGGGAATATAAGAAGAATGAATACGCTAATTATGTTTGTGCCTTTGATAAATGGCTCTTCTTTGAAAGAAGGCTCGCAAGTATAAAGGTTCTACAGCATAATCGTCAGTGAAACCTCTAATATAGTTGTGATATCAATGAATAAAGGTCCTATGTTCAAGCAAGACCTTTTGACTTTGGTATAGAAATTTCCTCTTCTTTAATAGCTTCTTATAACTGAGAGATATCTTTGGCTTTCTAATCTTCCTTTCTAGAGACTTCTTCACAAAAGTTGTAGACTTCCAAACTCTGAGCATGGAAAAGACTAGACTGAGATGACTGATTTTTGAATGTCAAAAATTTACCTAGGTTTGGAAAACACATGCGCTGAAACAGAGCATGGATGCGCCAAAAAAAACTACCTATGTGCCAGAACAGAACACAGATGCGTCGAAACAGAGCACAGATGCGCCGAAACAGAGCATAGATGCACTGAAACATAGCATGGATGTGCTGAAATAGAGCATGGATGTGCTGAAACAGAGCACAGATTCACTGAAATAGAGGGGCAATGTGCCAAAACAAACCCGGGATGCGCTAAATTATCCGTTTAGACCTCTGAGACAGACATGTTTGGACATTTTGATATTTTTGGATGATCTTAAGCTTATTTAAATGTGAAAAACACAACATAGAGAAGTAGACAGTTGTTTTGTTAATCCTAAATCTAGACAAAGAGTGTATGTTCTTGAGATTTTCACAAGTTTTGAACAAGATAAGCACTTCAGTCAGACTCACTCTTAATTTGTCAAATAGGTCATCATAGTAATCACAACCCACAACTTAAAATCGTGTCAACTCACACAACCATGTCATCCCCTAGAGGGCACCCGTGTTTTTTTCTTTTCTAGGTGCATACTCAAGGTGATGGAAGTGGATACCAAATCCCCTAAGAAAACAATCTATTGTGATTATATGGTGACTGTCTTGGGGGCAGATTCTTCCCTCCCCTTTCACCGTGATTAAAATGATGTTTGGATACTGACACAGCTGGATTTCTACGCTATGGTTTGTAGTCAAGGTTTCCATTCGGTGCGGAAATAGATAAACTCCCCTAGGAGACCTCCAAATTTTTAGAACAAAGACTTTGAGGATGGTTATCTTTGCACACTGCCATCGAATTGCAGACTTTCCCAGAATTCGCTTTTGATTATAATGGGTTGGAAAACTTGGCTTTGGTTTTTCCCACTTAAGTCGTTCCCGTAGGGTGAGTAATTTTTCCCACTATGGAAGGCCCTCTAAAGGATGTAATAAAACATAAACATTGCATGAAAATGAAAAAGGCTGTCTGGTATTTTGGTCACCCAATTAAGGGGAGAGCATAGACCTATTGCCATAGACAAAGCAAACAATGTTCTTTTTATAGCACCAAATGACAATGATCTAAACTAAGTGAAGATTTTTCTTCACAATAGGCATGGGGTTCATTTTAACTACAAAAATAATGTGTGGTGACTACCCTAGGATTGATAGATTCCAAATTTTAAGTTTCTATCTTAGGATTGGTTCATTCTCCTTAAACATTGAAATGAGAAATTTTTTCCATGGATGGCGTCAGAATCAAAAAATTTGTTCACAAACCTCTTGTATGCGCTAAGAAAATTTTGTCCGCGGATGGCATCGAAATCAAAATTAATGTTTACAAACCTCCTATATACGCCAAAATAGGTCCCCAATGCGCCAAAACAATTACTAGATGTGTTAAAAGATCAATCTGGGATGAGCCGAAATAGTCCCTGAATGCGCCAAAACAATCTTTGAATGTGCCAAAATAGTCTGTCTATGGACCGAAATAGTCTCTATATGTGCAAAAATAGTATTTGGATACGCCGAAAAAAAACTTGTATGCGTCGAAGCTCAACTCTAGTCCGTCACCTGCCAGAAAAATCTGCAATAAAAAAGATTAAAACGGAGGGATGCCCCATGCTGGGCACCAAAAATGTGTTGTTAGAAAATGTGGATTAACTAAATAGTAAACTAACACACCGATAAGACATTATATTGAAGAAATCTAATTAAAAAGCATAAATGAAAACTCTAACAGCTTCTTCAAACTCATCCATCATCCTCTCTCTTCAAGGATTTGATTAAAGGTGTTGGCTCTCAGTTGTGTAAGCAACAACTTGTTGAAATGGCAGCTTAGGAGAATGAGATTAATTGAAAATGCATGTGCATGACTATATGATTTAAGCTATGAAACTGAAATGCTATGATGCTAGAATGCTGATAATATTGAAATGCAACTATAATAACTGCATGTGAAATCTAAGATTTGAGGTGTGTTTTTAACTCACAAGAGGGCTGTATTTATAGATTTTTGAAGGCAAAAATCTAGTTGGCAAGGGTCGATGGTTGAGATTAAACTTGTTAAGATGAATAGTGAGAGATCGAGAAGTTGAGAAAGATGGCAGGTTGTGAAAAAGATGGAAGATGTTTCCATAATTTAAATAAATAATATTTAATTATGTGTGAGAGATGATAAAAAATGCTTTAATTAAATATATAAAATATTTAATTATATATGAAGAGAATAAAGTTTCTGATTAAATATTATAGAATATTTAATTATTGAGGAAAGAAAGCTTTTAATTAAATATTTTTGGAATATTTAATTAAGTGGAAAAGAATAAAGAATTAGAAAGAAAGTGTTTTAATTAAATATTGGAAATATTTAATTATGGAGAAAAGAAGAATACCATATAAATTTAGAATTTAAATTTGTGATAATTAATATAAATAAATTTTCAAATCTATT
Source organism: Sequoiadendron giganteum (assembly GCA_007115665.2). Lineage (NCBI taxonomy): Eukaryota > Viridiplantae > Streptophyta > Pinopsida > Cupressales > Cupressaceae > Sequoiadendron > Sequoiadendron giganteum. The sequence continues at coordinate 592,664,507 of CM021106.1, read as the reverse complement.
TAATTAATTGAGAAGAAGATAACAATAATTAAATAAACTTATTTATTTAATTAAACTAGAAGAATTAGAAAAATGAACAATATAAATAAATAATTAAATTTATTTATATGTAGATGACTTAAGGATATTAATTAAATAATTCATATTTAATTAACTAACAAGTTTAATTAACCGTGACCATTTTTAGATGTGTACAATAGGTATATGCTCTCCCCTTTACTGGGTGATCAGAACACCAGACTTACCTATTTCATTTTATGCATTTCAAGTTTTATTAAATCCTTTAGAAGGCCTACCGTAGTGGGAAAAAATTCTCACCCTATGGGAACAACCAAAGTGGGAACAACCAAAGCAAGGTTTTCCAACCCACTATAATCAAAAGTGAATTTTGGGGAAACTCATATTCAATGGAAGTGATCAAGATAACCATCCCCAAAATCTTTGTTCTAAAGCTTGGGAGGTCTCCTGATGGAGTTTATCTATTGCCACGCTGAACGGAAACCTTGACTACGAACCATGTCAGTATCCAAACATCATTTTAATCATAGTGCAAGGGGAGGGAAGAATTTGCCCCCAAGACATGTACCATATAATCACCATGGATTGTTTGCTCAAGGGATCGAGAAGTCTAACCTTGGGTACACACCTGGAAAAGACAAAAACACGGGCGTCCTCTAGAGGGTGACACGACTGTGTGAGTTGACGCGAATTTAAGCTATGGGCTATGATTCCTATGATGACCTATTTGACAACTAAGAGTGAGTCTGCTTGGAATGCTTATCTTGTTCAAAACCTGTGGAAATCTCAAGAATATACACTCTTTGTTTAGATTTTAGGATTAACAAAACAACTGTCTGCTACTTTATGTTGTGTTTTTCACATTTAAATCAGATTAAGATCATCTAAAAAATATCAAAGTGTCCAAACATGTCTATCTCAGAAGTTTAAATAGATATTTTAGCGCACCCCTGGTCTATTTTAGCGCATAGTTGGTCTGTTTTAGCACATATGTGCTCTGTTTCGGCGCGTCGATGCTCTGTTTCAATGCATCACTTTTCCTGTTTTGGCGCATCTGTGCTCTGTTTCGGTGCATAGGTAGTCTGTTTTAGCACATTCATGCTTTGTTTTGATGCATGTGTTTTTTTAACCTAGGCAATTTTTTGACATTCAAAAAATAGTCATCTTAGTCTAGTCTTTTCCATCCTCAGATTTTGGAAGTCTGCAACTTTTGCCAAGAAGTCTCTAGAGAGGAATATTAGAAAGCTAAAGAAATCTCTCGGTTATAAGAAGTTCTTAAAGAAGAGGAAATTTCTATACCAAATTTGAAAGGTCTTGCTTGAACACAGGACCTTTATTCACCAATATCACGACTATGTTAGAGGTTTCACTGACGATTATGCTATAGAACCTTTATAATCATGAGCCTTCTTCCAAAGAAGAGCCCTTTCTCAAAGGAACAACCACAGTCAACGTATTCATTCTTTTTATATTCCCCAACCTGCAATTACGTACGCCACTCATCCCAATCAAATTCTGGAATAGAGAACTCAAGCACATTAGGCATTCATCAAATCCACCTTTTTACAAAGCTACGATCAAACCTCACAAAGTGAAAAATCATCTTTATTTTTTATCCTTGGTTTAATTCCCACAAACAGGATTTTCATCCTTTCAATCAAGGAATCATGAGCTAAAGACTAGAAATATTTTAAGTCATAGAACCTTCATTTTATCCTGACTTTCATATCCACCAAAATTGTACTATTTCATTCTTTTGATCAAAGTTAGTAGAAATTGGGCAAAGCTTATGCCTGTTGTCATGAGATCTCGAAAGCACATAGAAAAAGATGAAAGAGAAAGTATAGTAAGCAAAATGGGTGATAATAGTGAGAGGGAAGAGAACCCATTTCATAATTCAAATCTTGGAGAGATAACGGAAGAAAAGCTCCAAGAAGCAGAGCAAGATCCCCAATTCCATACTCTTATGGAAAGGATTTTAGGATGAAACAAGGAAAGATATTTTCTTTCATTAGCTAATCAAGGAGCTAAGTTACCTGCCAATTTTGATACAGAAGGGATTAAAGAGAACCCTGAAACTCCTAATGATTTTAATGCCCTTACTCAACAGATAAAAGAATTACAAGGGAAAATAAAAGAAATGCAAGGGGGTGCAACAAAGAAGTATGTTTTGGATGACATATGTCCTTATCCATTTGATAGGAGTCTTCAAATGATTCCTTTTCCAAACAATTGCAAAATCCCTAAATTTGATAGGTATAATGGGAAAACTAACCCCATTGAACATATGAGGGATTTCCGAAATATGAGATTAGAATTCGCTCATGAAGATACCTACTTAATGCGATTGTTTCCAAGAAGTCCAGGTGGACAATCCATGGAGTGGCTCTCAAAGATCACTTCCCCCATCAAAACCTTTGAGGAGTTAATAAACAAATTTATATCACAATACTCCTATAGCATCAAACACCAAATAACCATGCTTGATCTTTGTAAGGTGAAACAGAAAGTAGGGGAATCTTTCACTACATTTTTGCAAACGTGGAGAAGGGTGTTTGCTAGATACTCTCGTCCTGTTCCTGAAATAGAAAAGATGGAGATCTTTATCGATAGTCTGAATCAAGAGATGAGTTACAGACTAAACCTTCACTATCCTCAATCATTTGAAAAATTGATTGAAAATGCGATTACTATTGAAGGTGCTTTGATCAAGTGGAGTTCTGAAAATTGATAAAGAGAGTTCAAATTCATACAACAACAACAACAACCATAATAGAAACAATGACAAGTCATGATTTTGGACTCAAAATAAAAATGTTGTGAATGATGGGGTAGTAGATGCTAACAATGCAAATGTGAAGCCTACCATCCTTAATGTGTCAAGTGTTCAACATAGCAATAATGCTCAAAATTTTAGTACCCAAGGTAATGTTTCCAATCAAGGGAATGTGACCAATAATCATGGAAATAATTTTGGCAATAATCAAAATTCAAATGTGCCCAGATCTTCATATTTTTTGAATCGACGAAGTTTCACTCCCTTGGGCTAGTCTTTGGAATCGATTTTCAAAGAACTATTGAATTAAAACACTATTACATTGCCACCACAAAGAGACTATTAGCCTTGGTTCAAACCAACATCGTGGAATGACTCACAATTTTGTGATTATAATAGGTGTAAAGGTCATAAGACAAACAATTGCCAAAGGTTTAAGAATATTGTTCAGGACTTGATTGATAACCATAACATTACAGTTGAGGGACATAATGTCAATAATGACCATCAGGAATTCAAGGATCCTCTCCCCAATAATTAAAAAGGGGAATCTTTGGGAGACAAGGGAAAGAATGTTGATTATGTCCACAACACCATTATCAATCATATTTATACTCATGATCAACAAATCAATGCTATCTAAATCAAAGGTAAGCAAGAATATCGAGAGGTCAATGCTATGACAGGGGGACAAGCCAAAATCATTGTAAAAGGAAGCTCATCTAAAGTGGAAGTTCCCTCTCCAAGTCAATACAATTTGTTTGATCAACTATAGAAAACATCGGCCCAAATGTCTATCTTGGAGATCTTAAAGTCATCGCCTGCACATAAGGACATTCTAGAAAAGGCACTTGTTGATACAACTGTATCCCCTGATCTGAATATCAATAAATTTCAAGCCATGGTGGGACACTTGTCCTCATCTGCATGTTTATCCTTTACTGAAAAGGATGAATCATACATAAACCATCCGCATAATTCATCACTCTACTTAGAGTTCATGGTTCAAAAAGCTCGCATTAGACGTGTCCTAATAAATAGGGGAGATGGATTAAACATTTGTACTTTAAAATTGGTCCTAGCTTTTAGATATTCAAAAGAATATATAGATCCACGAAGAAAGATTACAATCAAGGCATATGATGATGAGGAAAGAACTTCCAAAGGCCTTATCATGTTACCAATCAGAGTGGGACCTGTGGTGAAGAATACCTTTTGTCGGGTTCTAGATCAGGATCAAACTTATAACATACTCTTGGGTCATCCATGGATCCATGATATGCAATTTGTTCCATCTACTTATCATTAGTGCTTGAAGTTTCCATATGATGGACAGCAAGTAATAATACCTACTGATCACATTAGTAGTCAAACTTGCTCTAACCTAAGAGCAACTCAGGACACACTCATCCCACATAATAGAGAAGCCTTGGCCATCTCTACCTCCAAGTAGAATGAACAATCAAGAGAAATGATAAGTAATTTTGGCACCAAGCTAAAATTGAAAGATAATTGAGTGGGAGAATATACTTTATCTCTCTCTAATCTACCCATATCTCCAAGATCCCATGGTCAACCATCAACATTCATACAACAAGCTACAACAACTTTAGCCTCAACTTCAGTTCCCATCACCAAGTTTAATGGGATATTTATCAAAGAAAATGAAATGGAAGATAGATCTATCCTTGATTGGCTCTATAAAGATGAAAAAGAATTGGTACAACATGTCAAGTTACCCACAGAACAATATGGAAAAGGTTATGCTATCATGCAACAAATGGGTTATGAAGGAAATGGCCCTATAGGTAAAAGGAAAGAGGGTGTATTTGAACCTATCCAACTAAAAACAGTGCACCGAAAGGATAAGACTAGGTTAGGATATGGTGAAGATACAAAGGAAGAAGTAGTACAAAGAATGTCTAAAGAGGAGTTGGCTGAAACAATTATGACGATTCAAGCAAATAATTCTGACACTTACTCCAATGAATATGAATGGGATGACTTCTCTAATAATACATTTATCTCTAAGAAAAGGGTGGATGTTATATACAAGTTCACACCCACATTCTTACAAGGGGAAAGCTCAAGGCCTCCACTTTATTATGTTCTACTAAGCAATCATGACTCAAGTGAGACTAACTCGATTCAAAGTGAGATAGATCATGCACAGGAGGATACCATCCTAGACCTTCCCCATAACGACATTAACAATAGCATCATGACTCTAACGGCCAGTGACCTTACTCATCCTAATGATCCATTTCCTTTGGTCTATTCCGAACTCATTGATTGGGAAAAACTTGCACCCATTGATTTCCCAACTTTTCCTAATGACAAAACCATCATAAAATTTCTTTGTTCATCCCAACCAAAGACAAGTTCCACTAGGGAATCACAGGATCAGATTTTTTGACAGGAAAGTGCCAAGTTTCTCAGCTATGAAATAAATAATATAAAAGAAAGATCTAATGGTGAAAACCTAGCAAAGGCAGTATTAGATCAAGAAATGAGAAAAATAAAAAGTGTATCCAATAGTGAAAACCTTTCAAAGGCGCTAGAGGATGGGAAACTTGACACTCTTTCGGAACATTACTAGTAAAGATCTTCCATTCTCATAGAACCAATAGTGGCACTCAATATAGGTATTATGGAGCAGCCCAGAGTATTGCAACTTGCTACATCTCTAACAAAAGAGGAAGTACCTGGATTCATAGAATTTCTCAAGAACAATAAAATTATTTTCACATGTTCCTACGCAGATATGTCGGGATTAGATCCAAATCTCATTATGCATCATCTATCTATCATGCTAGGGGCAAAACCTGTAAAATAGAAACTTAGAAAAATGCATCCACATGTTGCATTATTGGTTAAAGAAGAATTAAAGAAGATTTTAGATGTTGGATTCATTCGGTCTATTGATTATGCGGAATGGATCTCCAATATCATACCTGTTTCAAAGCTAGATGGAAGGATTAGAATTTGTATAGATTTTAGGGATCTGAACAAGGCATGTCCTAAAGATGACTTTTCCTTTCAAAACATAGATATGATTGTTGATTTGATGGTTGGACATGCAATGTACTTTTTAATGGATGGAATTTTAGGATACAACCAAATAAAGATTGCACCAGAGGATCAGGATAAAACAACATTCACATGTCCTTGGGGTACCTATTGCTAGAACGTAATTCCATTTGGGTTGAAAAATGCAGGAGCTACATTCCAACATGCAATGACAACGATTTTTCATGATATGATGCATACATTCATGGAGGATTACGTTGATGATCTCCTTTCCAAGTCTAACACTAGAGAAGGACACATAGATATCTTATCTAAAATTTTCAAAAGAATGGAACAATTCAAAGTGAGACTTAATCCAAAGAAATATGTCTTTGGAGTGAAATCTAGAAAGTTTCTAGGTTATATTGTATCAAAAAAGGGAATTGAAGTGGATCCAACTAAGGTACAAGCCATTCTTGATATTCCACCACCAAGGAACATTAGTCAACTACGCTCTTTGCAGGGACGGTTACAATCCATTCGAAGATTTATTGCTCAACTGATGGATAAAATTTTATTATTTACACATCTCTTACACAAGAATGTTCCATTTAAATGGGAGGACAAATGTGAAGCAACGTTGGGTCAGATAAAGCAGTATCTCATGAATCCACTAGTATTGATTCCACCAGTGCAAGGTGCGCCTCTTATATTGTATATTTTTGTCACAGAAGTGTCTTTAGGAGCATTATTGGCATAGGAAGACAACTCAAGAAAGGAGCAAGCAATTTATTATATCAGTCAAACCTTGACAAGTCATGAGCTAAATTATACCTTCATTTAAAAATCTTGCTTAGCAGTGGTGTTCACTTCTCAAAAGTTACGACACTACATGCTAACTCATACAATAAAGCTTGTGGCTAAGATTGACCCACTCAAATATCTTTTAAGTAAGGCAACCTTAACTGGAAGGTTGGCTAAATGGTTTATGATCCTTGAGGAATTTGACATTCATTATGTGGATTGCAAAGCTATAAAGGGATAGGTAATTAATTGCGGATCAGTTAACAGAAGAACCAATGCTAGCAAAACACCCAATACACATTGATTTTCCTGATGTTGGTGTATTCACAATAGTTATCCAGCAGTCATGGGCACTCTACTTTGATGGTTCTTACACTCAACATGGTTCAGGAGCAGGGATTCTTTTTATTACACCTCAAGGAAATACAATTCCAATATCTTATCGGCTAATGTTTCCTTTCACAGACAACATAGTTGAGTATGAGGCATTAGTAATTGGCATGAGAATTGCAGTAGACTGGAAAATCATAGAACTTCAAGTTTTTGGTGATTCACAACTTGTTATAAATCAAATCAATGATGAATATCACACTAAAGATGACAAGTTGATACCTTACAAAAACATGGTTGATGATTTCAAGAAATAATTTTTTGATATCAAGTTCATATAGATTCCATGTATTGATAATAAAGCAATAGATGCAATGGCTACAATCACCTCTCTACTCTAGTTGCCAGAGAATCAAGCATGGTATAATTTCCTAGTGGAATAATTATTCTCTACCGCCTATAAAAATCCAGAAATTCAAATCATTTTCCATTTAACCAGTTCTAATTCTCCCTTGTATGGCCAAATTTACACTTACCTAAAACATTCTATTTTACCTTTAGATTTGTCTAGAAATCAGAAAAGGAATTTCGTCCTTCAATCCTCCCGTTACACCTTAATTGCTAATGTCTTATACCGGCATGGTCTGGATGGTACCCTCCTTAGATGTCTCAAACATGATGAATCTGACAAGGCCTTACAAGAGGTACATGGTGGAATTTTTGGGACACACTCAAGTGGACTAACCTTAGCAAAGAAACTTGTGAGATTGGGTTATTATTGGCTGACCATGGAGAAGGAATCATTCATCTTTGTGAAGAAATGTACAAAATGTCAGATTCATGGGAATCTCATTCATGCTCCTATTCAGGAATTATAACCCTTCACCACAACATGGCCTTTCGCTCAGTGGAGATTGAACCTAGTTGGCAAGATACACCCATCATCTTCAAATGGACATAAATTCATCATTACAGCCACTGAGTATTTCACTAAATGGATTGAAGTTGTTCCCCTAACAACTGTTACTGGAAAATAGATCTCTTCATTCATTTTGAACTATATCATCTGTCAATATGGTATTCCTAACTCCATTATCATAGATAATGGAAGACCCTTAAAAAACCAGGATGTTGATGAGCTATGTGAAATATTTCGCATCCAACATAGGTTCTCTAAACCTTACTATCCGCAAGGGAATGGTCAAGCTGAAGCTTCAAACAAAATAATTTTGAAGATATTGAAGAAAAAAGTGAATGAAGCAGGTCGTGATTGGCATGTCCAATTAAATCTAGCATTATGGGCATACATAACAAGTATTCACACACCAATAGGTGCTACTCCCTATGCTTTGGTCTATGGAGCAGAAGCTATTCTACCCCTAGAAGTCGAGATTCCCTCACTTCGAGTATCACTAAAGGGGTTAATTAATGATGAAGACTACAGAGTATCAAGGTTGCAAGAGCTGGAACTGCTTGATGAAAGGTGTCAAATTGTAGTTAATCATTTGAAGGAATATCAACAAGTAACGTCTCGTAGCTACAATCACAAAGTCAAATCATTAAATTTTCAAGTGGGTGACTTGGTTCTCAAAGAAAACCCTCGTAATCAGTAGGATCGGGAAAATAAAGGCAAGTTCGAACCTAATTAGCAAGGCCCTTTCGTTATCATTGCAGCATATGGATAGAGGGCATATCAGTTGTCAATAGCGGAAGGGGACTTGTTTAAAGATCCAACCAACAACATTCATCTAAAGAAGTTTTATGCCTGAAAAATACAAAAAAAATCAAAAAGAGAAAAAATACAAAAAATAATAATAATAATTAAAAAAATAAAAATAAAAATCAAAAATCAAAAAAATCGTTGCCTTGATGAAAACCTAGCAAATAGGCATCTTGGTAACAACACAAAAATAATAAAATTAGGAAAAAGTGCAATAAAAACAAATGGTGAAAACCTAGCAAACGGGCATTGTTTGTGATTTTGTTTGGCTCTCTTATCTATTAGGATACATTTTGCACATCCATCTTTCATTAGCATCACATGCATGCCATACCATCACATTCACATCATGCGTCACAACATCTCCTTGAAACAACAAGGATCTCATCATGGCTTGATGAATTAGGGTTATTCTTAGCAGTAGTTTTGTCTACCAGAATTCAAAGTACAAGGTCACTATGGGGAGGGGCAATGCGCTTCTTGGATCTTTCTGACTGGTGATTAGCAACATGTTTCTAGAATCAAGATATCAAAAACAACAAACTTGTCCAATTACAATTAGGCTGCATGACTGTTTTGATAGATAATCAAATTGGATGATCTTAATCTGAATAAAATGAATGATAAACTTAAAGTATAAGTTGCAATTGTTGTTTTGATATTTGATAACATCATATCTTTGGAGTGATTCAATGATGTACTGAACTAGAATCACAAGGAAGAAGTATGATTTTTCTTTGTCTACTATCTATAAGTTAATCATTAGTATTGTGCAAATTTTTCATGGGACATGCTCTACAATGTATCATTGATGACATTTTAGAATTTGCATAAGAAAATGGTTAACTTTTGTCTGCTTATGCAAACAATACTTAGGTCATCTTGGTTCAATTATACCTTGATGCTTCTATTAACTTGCTATATCAAACATCATGAAAGTTGTACTCAGGTCATCATTGGTGCTAACACACCCTTTGATGCTTGTACTAACTTTCAACATATCAAAAGGCTCAATGATGAAAATCAAGCACAACATGAAATGACAAAAAGAAGAATGGTTTATTACTGCATTCTAAGACTGCATAATTCATTTGCATTTTGGGGGTTGTTTAAATAGATTTTTGAGGGATTGGTCAAATTCTCATATATCTTTTCAAACAGAAATTGAGTACAACTGGACATTTATTACATCTCATTCCATTATTATTCATATCATTTCACCAACACTCATTTAGGGTATCATTATTATTTGCATTTGCATTAGCATTTTGCATCATCATTTCATTTTTGTTATCATTTTAGTTCATCATATTCATATCATGTGCATAAGTCATTCGTACATTGATAATTCATCTCATATTACATCATTTTCATAAAAATTTACATTTACATTTTGATTCACATCATATCACATACATATACATTTATAATAAGATTGCATCCATGCCATTCATTTCCAATCATGATTTAAGTTGTTATTTTCATGTCATATTGTTTCATCATTATCATTATATCATGTGCATATCATTCATTACACATTAACCATCTCATTACATATTACGTTTTATATAATCATTTCACTTCATATAACTTAGGTCTCATTCATTTAGTTTACATCATATCATTTTCATATTGGACATATCATCTCATTAAAAGCATTCATCATTACATCATTACATATAGCATTCATTTCATTCCTTACATACATTATAAAGAAAAATTATTTCGATTGCATCATATATCATCATTTCATCACAAAACATCCTGCATTATCATACATAAAATAAAAGAAAATCATTTACATCATTTGTATCATCATACATCAAGAAAATCATACACGACATGGCATATAGAAATAAACATGCATCCATAATCATACATCATAAATCATCCATAACACATTCATAATCAAATCACCACTGCATCTCATAAATCTCATCAAAACAAATGTCTAGGAATACAAGGATATCAAATGTTTCAACAAGATATATAAAATACAATGAATAAATGTGTCAATAAAATCACTGAGGGGCATCTGGCCAGGGCACATGACTGCTACTGTCTCCTCAGGTAGTAGTTCTTGTAGGATCTCTGCTCCCTAAGGCTCTGATATCTCATCTTGTTGGGTCGCCCACACTCCTGGTAGCACTCCTAGAGTGACTGTGTGAATGGGTTTGCAACCAAGTACCTGACTATGTATAGGCAATCCTCCTCTCTGGTGGCATTGCCTCAAAGTATCTCATCCTATAATTCTCGGCCTCCCGAGCGGTCTCAAATCCCTCTGTGAAAACCTCTCCAATAGAAGTGCTCTCGACTGATCTGAGGAGTCTCTCAGCTACCCCCTCTGCCTGTATACACCTCTCCCTAAAATTGTCTTGCTTTGCTGTGAGTTGGGCTACCTGTGGGTCAAGAGGTGGTGACTGTGCAATCTGTGCTTGTAGCTAACTGACTCTGAAGAGTCTGAACCTCTACCTGCAAAGCATCTATTTATCCTTGCGAGGGAGCCCTGATAATAATCAGTGGAGCCGAAGTACTCGGCTGATCCACCACTCTCGAAGTTTGTGGCCTTGTACTAAAGGGTACATCAAAGAAGAACCTCTTCCCTCCACTCCCATCACCATCACCATCATCTGACTCCTCCTCCATCTCCTCATCCTCCTCATCCACATCTATGGCTACCCCACCTATATCCTCGATCTGTACCCCTACCTCTGCTGGTACCTATGCCTATGCCTGACCCTGTTGCTGCCCTACTACTACCTATGCTTACGCTTGACGTCGTGCTCACTGTATCGTTGGTCCTCCCAATAATGGAGCAGACTCCTCTGGACTGGTAAATCTAGGAAAGGGAAGTGTGTAAAAATATGTTGCATACTCATCTGGCATCCCTGCATCTGTAACCTCTAGATGTATAGCCCAAAAATCTAGCTGCAGGTCTATATACTCTGCTCTAGTAGCCTCGGTCATCACAACTAAACCCCACTCTAGCACATCCTCTTATCACTTGACATAGTGTGCTACACCCTGTGGCATCATGTTCACTAATCCAAACTGCCTCAGGACCCTCATCACAAAGAACCGCTCAATAATAAAACGCGTCTTCCCAATCAGGTACCTCGATCTCGTGCAGTAAGGCAACTCTATATCATCTGCCTCCCACAGATTGTAATCCATATATGGTCTCCAGATGACTGCATCTGAATTATCTAGCATGCGTCGCCAATACTCTAACTTGCCCAGCCTCAGCTAGACAAGGGGACCTGTGTAGGCATAAACATATGGAAACCCAAGGAGATGATCTATCCGAACAACGGGATGAGTAATGGTAAAATGCTCCCATGCAAATATTTGTAAAAGATTAACTCCACAAGAGAGACTCTTCCCATCTGTGAATACGACCTGATGAAGATCATGGTATAGATGGGCAAGCATACACTATCCCCATGCATATCTAGTCTGGTGGAGAAGCATATCCTCAGGATCCTACCCCAACCAACTGATAATTCCTTTGCCCTATGATCAGGACAAAGTAAACCACTGATGAATCCTGCTAACACTAAAGGCAGTGGGGCATAGCTCTCCACCATCTCCTTCTAGGGAATCTCATATCCAAAAACATGAGGATCCTGGAAGACTCATCTGAAGGCATCGGTCCCTCCAATCTCCTTGTGATCATAGATCACAAACTCACCAACTATAGGAATACCCAAGATCCTGTACACATCCTTCGGAGTCATGGTAATCTCTCCTTCGGACAAATGAGAGGTGTTATGCTCACTATGCCACCTCTTAGCTAATGTAGTCAATAGCACCCTGTTGACCCGATACTGTGGGATCCTCAGCAATGGACCCAACCCACATTGATATATAATCTCTAAATCATCCTGTGACAGCTACGGAACCATCTCCCAAGTACGAGGAAATCTCTCTCTGATCTGAAGGAGGTTAAATTCCTCCTTTACAACATCATCACGCAATCATACAAATCAATTAGCAAGCAATCTCTAATCTTATCAGTACATCAAAAGCAAAATCATCAATTACATCAATAGGGAATCAGGTCAATCAAATTGACACTTATTTGTTTTTCATATCACATGGAAGCAAATTTATCAATCATTTCATCTACTATTTGTTTTTCATATCGCATGCAAACAAATTTAACAGTCAATTGACTCAATATCTATCTATTTGTCTTTCAATCAGGAAAGCAAATCTATCATCTATTTGTCTTTCAAGCAGGAAAGCAAATTCATCTATACTATTTGTTCTTCAAGCACGAAGACAAGTTTATCAAATCAAGCTAATTTATTCTTGATGTTATTCAACAACATATAAATCAGTTGTCTAATCTAGCAACAATCATCAAGTGCATATCAATCTTTCTCCAAAAATTGAAATTCGGTAAAAATCCATGGATGCGCTAAATCATGTATGCACAACTTTAAACCATGGATGCATTAAAACAGAGCTGCCATGCGCAACTCTATCAATGCGCGATTTTATCTAGTCTATGCACTAAAACAGACCCTCTATGTGCTAATTCATCTATCCACTATTCTATCAAATAGATGCACTAATCTATCTCATCAAAGCACAAATCTAATCTATGTGCTAGTGTAACATCCTACGCGGGCAGAATTCCTAGATGCGCTACTTAAGGTACCATATGCGCTATTCTACGCCATGTGCTAATCTATAGGGCTATGCATGATTTTTTCACATCTATGTGCTACTTTGTATGCATGAATTTATCTAACCTATGCACTATACTATGGCTCGTATGCGCTAGAACAGGACATAAAAAATTTAAAAAATCCAAAAAAAAGTGAAAATCAATCAAAAAAATTTACGAAGAGGATCAAGTCGACTTACCGGAGGTCTGTATGTAGCTAGTCTCTAATACTGGTGGGCTCGCTCGAATCTGTGGCGCTCATAATGGATTGGAATCTTGTTTTTACCTCTCAAAGCTCTCAAAATTACCAAAGGTTACTGTTCAAATGACAATGACTTTTCACCTTTTCCACCTTTTAAGGGGGTAAAAAGTGAAAATATTCAAAAAAATTTAAAACAGAGCGCTATTTCGAGAGTTAAATCACTAATTTTTCTCTCAAAATCATTTCAATTCTTTCATCATTCGATTTATCTCTCAAGGGGGCATATAGCATCATTAGTCAGTTTTTCAAAATCAGGGGCAAAATTTTTGTTATTTGAAAAATTCTTTGAAGCAATGCATAAAACACATCACTTCAAAGAGGGGCAAAATGTACACATCTAAAAATGGTCACGGTTATTCAAACTATTAATTAATTAAATATGAATTATTTAATTAATATTCTAAAGTCATCTACATATAAATAAATTTAAATATTTATTTATATTGTTCATTTTTCTAATTATTCTAGTTTAATTAAATAAATAAGTTTATTTAATTATTGCTGCTTTCCTCTTAATTAAACTAAATAAATTTTAAAATTTATTTATTTAATTATCATTTCGTTTCTTAAGTTTGAATGTTTAAATTCAAATTATGGAATATTCTTCTAATCCATTTAACATCTCACATAATTAAATATTGTAAAATATAAAATATTTAATTACCTTTCTTTTTCACTTCCCACATAACTAAATATTAATTATTTAAATTATGGAAACTTCTGTTTGCACATGTCACAAGAGATTAAATAAATTTATTTATTTAATTAATCAATTATCCTCAAACTTCAACCAAATTTCATAAGTGAAAGTAAATGCGATGTTTGTCTCCATTTTTGAATGAGGGTGGTTTTGTGGGTTGAAAACAGTCTTCCACTTTCCTCTCAACCTTCCACCTTTCTCTCAACCTCTCCATCTCTCACCGTTCATCTTCACAAGTTTAAATTTCAACTATTGATCCTCGCCAACTAGATTCTTGCCTTTCAAAAATCTATAAATACAGTCATTTGGTAAGTAGATTTCATGCGTTGTTACTATAGTTGCATTCAAACCAGCATATCAGCATTCTAGCATATCATAACATCATAGCTTAAATCATATAGCCATGAACATGCATTTTCAATCAATCTTATTCTCCTAAGTTGCCATTTTCAACAAGTTGTTGCTTACACAATTGAGAGCCAACATCTTTAATCAAATCCTTGGAGATAGAGGACAATTGGATGAATTTGAGGAAGCTGGTGTCATTAGAGTTTGCACTTATGTTTTCTAATTAGTTTTATTTCAATCTAATGTCTCATTGTTGTGTTAGTTTACATTTCAATCAATCCACTTATTCTAACAACAAAATATTAAATCTCATTATTTTAAATGTCACAAGTCAACATTAGATCTTTAATTTGAAATCATTAAAATACCACCAAAAACATATCCCAAGGGGGTCCTAGGGCTAAGTGAGGATCCATTCGCCATGTGATGAATGGTTCCTAGCATACTTAACTAGGATACACATTGGGGGTTATGAAATTTTATGTAAAATTAGGGTTCTAGGACCTAGTGAGGACCCATTCGCCAGGTGGTGAATGGGTCCTAGGTCACTAATCTAGGACACACACCTTGTAAACTTAAGTGTTGTGTAATATCTTTTAAGAGTTTCAGGCTCTATCCATCGGAGTATAATTAATTGTGCTTGGATTTAAATTAAAGGTGCCAATAAAGGAAAATTAAACCTCAATTAATTAATAAAGCCCTAGATTAGAGTGAAAGTGTAAAAATACACTTTACAACACCCTAAATAAGGAACCATTCAGTCCATTTTATTAAGAAGGGCCCTAAAATTAATGTGAATGTACAAAACACATTTTAACACTAAATCAAGGCAAAGTTAGGTTCATTTTAGTATTAATTATTCCAAAATTAAGTGTGAAAAAGGGATACTTTTTTTTATACTAAATTTTTCCCCCACTTTAGTGAGAGTATTACCCCACATCAAAATCACACTAAAGTAGACATTCAAGACACTTATGTATGCAAAAATGACAAGGATACACAATCATACAATATCAAAGACTGAGAAGAGAAGGGAGGTGGATCAAGCCTCAATTTTCCAACATGATGTGGAACACATCTCAATTGTTTTTCTAAGAGAAAGGGGAGGATCAAGCCTCGACTTTCCAACACGACATGGAACACGTCTCAACCATTTTTTGAAAGAATGTTCACAAGAAGAACTCAATGTCCACTATGCAAATAATGCATGCACTCACTTCCAGGTGGTGGAACCTTAGGCCATCCACTAGGTTAGTATCCCAAAAGGGTGATAAATGAGTGAATCATATTAGACTCCCATAACATATCAAATTTATCCTCTTGAAAACTTCAATAAGGCACCACACTACTAGGCAAGGCTCCATAAGCGAGAAAGGGGTGTTATGTTAGCTGGCCTTTATCAAGGTTGCATTCAAGCTTCATAAGGTCAATAAGTTGTGTTATTCCAAACACTTATGAATATATGTATATATATTTTTTAAATGGGTTTACCTTCATTCATTTAAGGTATTCTTCTCAGGGATCATCATGCCTAATGTCTCCAAGAGAGGAAAAATCAATAGTAACAAATTATAACTTAGGGGATGCGTCACATCCCATCAAGCCATTAAGATAAATTCACACACTAAGAAATATCGCACTATTAAAGGACATCAAACCCAATGACACCACCAAGAAAAGGACACATCACGAGAAAAAAGAAAATCACACAATAAAATATGCAAAATGTCGAAAGATATCATCGATGTATTCCCCCACTTTAAAGTAGTTTCTAACACCATTTCTATGATAAATTTCTTTAAAGTATCCAATGTTTACTCCTAACAGATGAGAGATTTCCTCAAAAAACCCTATGCCAATTTATATGTTTCTAAAATAAAGTTGGACCATGAAAAAGGGGGGAGGTGTTTCCCCCAAAAATACATAAGGGATCTATGGATTCGAGGTCAGTATGTCTTTTGATACAATGTTATCATAGAGCACAAAAATGCCATCATTCCCTAAATACTCATAGAATTGGAATATTGATACAAGGATAGCGAAAAAAAAGAAAATATATTTTGGGTTAACATGGAAGAGACCTAGATGTCTCGACACCTTGCATCATCCCCAAAAGGAAAACAAAAGACAAGTGAAAAAGGATAAAATGCTTACAAAATATAGAAGAATGTAGATGCATATAGAGGAATGCACAAAAAGAGAGAGATACATCAAATGAAATAGCATGAAGGGATCACATTACGCACATGCAATCACATAATGAGAAATGAAAAGGAAATAATATAAAATACTAGTAAGGAACATGTGCATCAACCTATAATAGATCATCTACATCCCAACCTCAGTCGGTATATATGGAAGGCATACAACTAGCCAAAGGGACAATATCAAATACCAAAACTAGGACAAGTCTAACTAACCCCTTGTTTCCACTAAGTGCAACACAAGGATGGGTTGAGATGGGTAATGATAATGAGCTCCTTCCAATAAAGAGAATGCTTTTCAATGAATGTACAACATGTAACAGTGAGGATACTAAGATCCTACAACTATTACATGGAAATGAGCAAGATGCATTCTTTTTTAGTCAAGTTTGATTCTTAGAGGGTGCAAACTTCTTCAATACTTTCTTTAAAGGATGAAAATTATTGGTATGAAGACCAAATAATATACAAAAAGCACAATATTTTTCATTCTTATTATTTTGTCTTTTGGTCAAGTTCGCACATTTAGGTGGTAATTCTATAAATTGCCAACATAACAAAGTATAGAAGATTGTCTCAGTTTTGGATAGTTGCAATGAATTATAAAGAGATTCAAGAGCTTCATACAACTATTGTAACTTAATCCTTTGATGTTCATGCACTCATGGTTTCTTCTTATTTGGTTTCATTACTATGTTGTCATCACATTCTTCTTATAACTACAAAATCTTCCCTTTTTCATAAAAGGATGTGTTAGGAGTGGTAAAGTGATCAAAATTTATTTATTCTTTTCTCTTATGCATGGGAGATTCATAATAAGGTGGTTGAGGAGGAGGAAAATCCCATTGGATGATATGGACCAAGGAACACATGATTATATTCCTTCTTATGTTAAAGCATCATTCTTATGTTCCCTATGAGAGGAATGGTATTACTAGCAATAGGCTTGGTTCTCATAATTTTTTATTATATCTCTAATTCTTCAGCTAGCCTCCTTATTTTGTCTTGTGGGATATTAGCAATATAATTCACATCGTTTGTAGGAAGGGAAGTCATGGGAAATGAGGTATGAATGTTATGATCCATAGGGGGTTTATTATCAACACTATTAGAAAGAGAATTAGAAAACCCAAGATCCATGGTGAATGATGTATCACAAGATGACATGAGTCTCAAACTATGTCTCACAATAGTATTGCTAATAAGACACCAAGTAGTAAAGCTCGTGCAAGGTTCAAAAACTTAGTGTGAAAACCCAAAATAAAATGGGGACTAAAATGAAATGCAATGACCTAGAATGCAATGGGTAAATGCAATTTTTAGATTACCACACCTTACCACTTATCCTTGTTCCTTCAATAAGTAGTCTTTCAGACCTTGCCTTTCTAATCTCATAACCATTAGAATAAAAAGTAAATTGTTATCGTCTGTTTATCGTTTGGATGGCATTGAGAAGATCATGCTTTAGACCTTTGACATAAAGAAAAATTTCAGTTCTATTCTTTCCATCAATTGTTATATCACCTTTTCCACAGGTTTGTATTGAATTTTCATCCCCAAAATTAATAGCTCCACATTTTAGCATCTTGAGACTAATAAAATTTCCTCTATAACTAGTCATGTGGTGAGAACAACCACTATCAATTACCCAATAATTTTACTCTTCCTTTGCATGAAAGGTAGTCCATACTGCCATTGATATTTCATTGACCTTATTACTCTACAAGGTAGTAGACCTCTTACATTCTCTAAAATTATTCTTTTTTCCTTCCAAAACCATGAATAGCTTTTCATCATTTGAATCATTATCTTCATCTTCAAAGGAAAAATATCTCTCCTTAGAATAGAAACCTCTTTTGATTTTCTCTCTTTTTTCATCATCAAAAGATTCTTTATAGGGACATTTAGATGCAAAGTGATGAATCCTTCCACAATTGAAACATTTGAAAGGTAACTTACCTTTGTACTTTCCAGTGCCTTTCTTCAACCTTCTCATATAGATTGCTTCAACCTCATCAAAGTCATAATTTTTATCAATAGATTCCTCTTCAATACTTTTGTTAGCTTTGAATGCAACTTATTTCTTATGGACATCTTCATCAAACCATCTCATTTCAAAAGTAGTAAGAGCACCAAATATTTTATCAACTAAGTATTAATGAAAGTCTCAAATCTACTTTTAAAGATATGCATCTTGGATTTCTTTACTTTTATATCACCTTCATATATGTTGCTAAGATTTTCCCATACATCTTTAGCAAAACTACATTCATCACCTTCAAAAAATTTGAATCTACCAATCCACACAAGAGAGCATTCTTAGCTTTAGCATTGCACTCATTTAATCTAATTTTAGCTACATCTATTAGAGGAACAGAAAGAGAAACATAACCATCATTTACTAATTTCCACACATAAAACCCTAGAGAGTTTAGGTGTCCTTCTATTCTCAATTTCTAAAAATAATAATTAGTCCCATCAAACCTAGGACACTTGTATGAACCATCATGTTCCATCTCAAAAAATTTCCTCAAGTGGTCAATCTTTCTTCTGAGGAACTTGGCTCTAATACCAGTTGTTGGATACACCCAAAGATTGAGAGTGGGGGTGAATCAATCTTATCAAAAAATTAAACCTTTCTAGAACTTAAAAGCTCTTTAGCACAATACAAACTTCTTTATCAAATGAAAACCTTTAAACCGAATAATAACATAGAGGGATATATCAGTTTGAATCTTTAGTAACTTCAACAATATTTAGTAATGAAATATATATCAATTCTACTTCTCACCATATCAAAAGAAAGGAAATATGAAGTAAATAACACACATGCACATGAGAACACCAAATTTACATGGAAAACCCAATGATGGAAGAAGCACAGTGAGAATGAACTCACAATATAAAGACTCAATTCAAAAAAGGACTTGCAGACCAAGGTGAACTACCTTAGCACAAGATACAAAGGACTTGCTAAAATGAAGAAAAAAAATTTCATGAGCAAGATACAAGGACTTGATGAGATTCACTATCTTAGAGTAGGATACAAAATTTTATAGAAGAATTACAATATTTGTCAACATAGCACTCTGTTGATTGAGGATTTAAGGCTCATCTAACCTTTCCTCTTCACAATGTAGCACTAACTCTATAAAATATTTAATAAATTCCACACACTAAACTTTTCACACTTGTACACTTCTCCACATAGTTTCATTTGAAAATATCTTGCATTTATATCCACCACAACAATTCAAAATTTCAATTAGGTAAAGCCAGGAAGAAGATAAACAATGAATTCAGTAAATTGACCACCGAAGCATAATGCAATCCTATACCAAGGATAGAGAGGACTGGAAAAATCAATACATCTTTCAAAGTGATCCAAAATAATTTGCACATTGGTGCACATCAACCTAAATCAGCATTAAGGAAATGTGTAGATAAAACATGAAGCACATAACCAGTTGCTCAAAAACATTTTTCCAATTAAATTCACTCAAGGAGATTCTAACCAGGATATTTCAAGACACAAATCTAACATAACACATATTCAATTATTGGTGCAGACTCCTAAGCACATGATGCAAGAAAAAGAATAAGCCATGTCAGCCAAATATCTATAAATAACCTTGAAATCCAACTCAATAAACAATGCAACACCAAAGAGGCCAATCAAAAACATGTTGATCATGTGCATATATTCCATGAACATCCAACAATAATTCCAAATACTACCATGCCACCAATAGCCACCATAGATCGAAACAAGAACATAATACTTCATTCAAGAAGCATATAACACATAATCATAAGATATACAATTACTAGATAAACTTGTGGACTATTTCATCACATGAAATTATAATTAAGATAGTACAAAGATACTAAGAGCACATTCAACAAGCTGCAGGAGTATAAACATCAATACAAAGAAATGTGGAGCATTTCCTAGACCAGTCCAGATAACCAACAACACTGCCAACCTTCTACAGTTCACAAAAATCTCCTTGTCAAGATTGATGACCTAAAAATATAGGAGTGCAACAACCAAAAAACACTAACTTTGAATCCCAAACCGCAAGACCATATATTCAATAGTGGATAAATGCAGAGCATTATCCCAAATAGACTTGAATGCAACTTCTAGGAATATAACCATTTCATTAAATTGTAGAGGCCAAAATTTACTTTCAAAAACACATGCTTCATTAGGAGCATCAGGAGAGAGCATAAGACATATTGTAGACCTTCAAAAAAATCTCTCCACTATCATCAACACTTATAATCCTCATATTTTTATATCATTATGAAATCAACTTTGTTGATAGCAACTATACCAAATACTTCTCCGATTATCATGAAACAATGCATGACATCCAACCATGAACTTCAACAACAACACCATACATCAATGTTGGTCCAAACTGAATGTGTCAATAATTAAAATCAGTTCAAACAATCTTCCTCACTTCTCAAGAGTAGGAAACAACCACAAAAGATTCATCAAGAGATGTCACCAAAGACAACCAACAATAAATGTTAATATCAATGACAACAACTACCAACAATATCTTCAAGTGTTGACACAAATGACAACAACTGCCAACATTTTCTTCTTTGTAATGCAACATATATCACAATGGATTGATTTTATTTTACTATATTGAACACATGGATTTTTTTTTATTAGAGCATAAAATTCTTCTACATTGAATTCTTTGGCTATGAGTTCATAAAAAAATGTTATATTCTTTTATTAATTAAAAGGATGAAACTTGTCAAGTTCCCATTGTTCTTTAAAACACATTTTATAAACCAAATATTCTTCTTTCAACATGTTTATAATTTGGTTACTAAACAACAAAGGATCGCACATCCATTTCTCATTTCATCGCATAGTGCTAATACATTACATTTTCACCAAAGTCTTTTTTAAACACTTATATGATAGACCTTATGAATGTTTTGACCATCTATCATACCAAAACAGTTCAAAATTGATAGCTAAAATTCAAAATTGGAAATAACTACTTGTAGAATTTTCTTGTGGTTAAACCATAGAGTGTTTTTAGAAAGATCTTTTATTATCTATTTTGGTAATTTGAAGGAATTAAATCCTAGGTTAATTAAGAATTATTAAACAAAACCCTACTTGTCTGAGAAATTTCAAAATGAGTGAGTCCAACACTATTTCAAGGGGGGTAAAGAGATTCCTTGAGGATGACCTAATGAAATAATCACTTGGATCAACAAAGAGAGAAAATAATTCTCAAGTCATAGGGGTTCTGGTGTAGGGGCATCAAGGGCCTCATAAGCATACTTTTTGTTATTTTTGAGTTTTAGGTTGTTTGTGTGTTTTAGAGTCTAGTAAGGTCATTGATGTAGAGCGGGGTGGATTTTATGAACACAATCACAATTAAACAAGTTTTGCAACTTTGAAACCCTAACTTGGTGGTTTTCTCACAAATCCTTTTTTTCTCCTAGTAGTACTTGACACAAGGTTTTTCCCACAAAAGTTTTAGAGTAGATCCAATACCCAAAATGTGAACATGATTAGTGATACCCTTTAAGCCATGTGAAAACATATCAAAATTGTACTTATGGTTGTTTTGTAACAACACCCTCCAATGTTGACTACTACGCTGCAATTAGGCCTAATTAGGCTAGATTTACAGAGCAACAAGAAGGATTTCAATCTCCAAACTATAAACCTTCACTCCATATCCTTTAGCATGTCACATGGGGTCTGAATATGCAGATTCTACCCACTAGAACAATCACTGACTCACCTTTCAACAAAACCCTATGCCTACCTAATCATCTAAGCCTAATACATAGAGATATTAGGCTAGGGCTAAACAAAAAAAATTGCTAACTCCATCCCTTGCTCTTTCAAACACTAAAAACATTAAAACACCATATCTACCTCCATTCCATTGACTATCAGATTTTTCCACCAGTGGAATGGGCTCTAATTCATGTTTCTTCAATCAAACTCTCAAGAACTAGGGTTTCAAACTATTTTCAGCAAAAAACCTCTAACTCTCTTTAAACTTGATGAAAATGAATGAAATTATCTGAAAATGATAGAAGACTCAACACACCATCAACCTAAATTATTTTTACATCATTTCTAGGCCGTACAAGGCGGTACTAACTTCTATAGCAGCAAAAACACAATTAAGATTGTAGAAAACAAAGTATATTGATATTGTTTGATCTCCAAAATGTCTCCAGAAGATTGCCTCAAACTTCCCAAGGAATATTAAAAAACTTACAAGCAAAAACCAATGGTTTCAAACTATTTTTCAAATACCTAACTATTCAACTTCCCATACACATCAAAAATGCAAAGTTGCTTATGCAAATTTTGCAACTTTTGCAAATCTTGACAACTTTTTACAAAATTGACCCCACATGAACAAAAGAATGAACCATGGTCTTAAAAGACCTTATTACAAACAAAAACAAGACTCAACATCAAAAACTAACATTTTGACCCCTATTTACAAAAATACCCAAGTGCCCCTACACCATACTCCCGAGGAAAACAAATCTCAAGTTCCACTTGGGAACAGATCTTTAACTGATGCACCATGATTTTTGATGTCTTACTCTGTCATCAAGGTGGAATCCTCTATAGGAAGACCTTGAAACTTCACAAAATACTCATAGTACACCTTTTTCCTTATTCTCTTGGCTTCTTTGGTGTCCAATATGCACTCTAGCTTCAATGGTTCACTTGGTAGCTAATATTTGACCCAATCTTAATTTGGAACCTCTAATGTACCTACACTTGTACCTACAATCATAGCCCCTTTATAAAGGTATAGGTTATAAAAATTAAAAATTGGAGAGATAGCAACTCCAGGAGGGAGTTCTATCTCATAGGAATTTTCTCCAAATTTGTGGACCACCCTACATGGCCCTATCTTCTTTATCTACAGCTTTGAATACTTCCCTTTAGGTAGCCTTTCCTTCCTCAAATGAGCTAAGACCAAGTCTCCCACTTTTAAATGAACCTCCCTCCTTTTCAAATTTGCATCTTGTTTATATTTATCAACACTCTTTTGAAGATTATCTC
This sequence comes from Sequoiadendron giganteum, assembly GCA_007115665.2. Taxonomy (NCBI): domain Eukaryota; kingdom Viridiplantae; phylum Streptophyta; class Pinopsida; order Cupressales; family Cupressaceae; genus Sequoiadendron; species Sequoiadendron giganteum. Next base: position 592,640,574 of record CM021106.1, on the reverse strand, counting down.
TAACCTATTGATGTATGTCTTTCATGGCCATTGCAAACTCTTCTCCTTCAGAACTCCTTCTCTACATTCCACTCAGTTCTTTGAGGTAAAACACTCCCCTAGGATACAATCCATACACAATCTAAAATGGGCTTTTACCAACACTCCTATTCACAGAATCATTATATGCAAAGTCATATTGGGGTAGGAGTAGAACCCATTGTGTTGAGTATTTTTTTTCCAAGAATCTAAGGAGATTTCCAAGACTTATATTGACAACTTCAATATTCCCATGTGTTTGGGGATGATAGGTAGAGCTAAAGGTTAAAATATTTCTAACTTCTTTCAAAGGGTTCTCCAAAAGTGACCCACAAATTTACCATCCCTGTCCAAAATAATGGTTAATGGAAATTGATGGATCCTGACCACCTCCTTGAAAAACAACCATGCAATGTATGAGGCATCATTTGTAATTTTACAGGGTATAAAGTGTGCCATTTCACTAAACTATTCTACAACAACAAACACACTATCAAATCCTCTTTGAGTTTTGGGCAAACCCAACACAAAATCCATGTTGATGGACTCCCATGGTCTATTTGGTATTGGAAATGATTGATAGAGACCTACATTTTTTCTACAACCCTTGGATTTTGAAAAACAACACACTTTTCTACAAATTTTTGGATATCTCTTTGTATCTTGGGCCAATAGTAATGCCTTCTTACCTATTCTAAAGTCTTATCCACACCAAATTAGCCTACTAAGCTACCACAATGCTTCTCCTTAATCAAATTGTCTCTCATAGAGCGTTTGGGAATGCAAGGTTGAGCCCCTTTGAAGATCAAACCTTCTTGAATCAATAAATCAGAATTTTCTTCATGAAAAGTGCCATTAAACTAATTGCAAGAAGCATAAAATTCTTTGAAATCATCATCCTCTACATACATACCTTTCAAAGCATCAATACCCACACTCTGCAACTGAACCTCTTGAACCAACAATGTCCTTCTACTCAAAGCATCTGCCACCTTGTTGTGCTACCCCTTTTTGTGTTTGATGGTAAAGGTGAAGCTTTGTAGGTACTCCACCAACTTCACATGTCTGTGGCTGAGTTTTTCTTAGCTGTTTAAGAACTGCAAATAATGATTGTCAATAGAAACAATGAATTCTTTAGGAAGGAGATAGTGTCTCCACTTCTTTAAGAATTGCACCATAGCATATAACTCCAAGTCATAAGAGGAATAATTCTTATTTGCCTCATTGAGCTTCTCACTGAAAAATTCAATAGTCCTACCCTCTTAGCTCAAGACTGCCCCAATTGCATACCCACTTGCATCACATTCAATTGTGAAAACTTTGTTAAAGTATGGCAATGCTAAGATAGGTTGTTGTGCTACCCTTTGTTTCAAATATTGAAAACTTTTTCTACCTCATTATACCATACAAACACTTTCCTTTTATCCCATTTTATTGTATCAATGATTGGAGAGCATATATGAATGAAATTCTTCACAATTTTTTTTGCAAACTGGCTAGGTCATGGAAACTTCTTACCTCAAAGATGTAGGAGTAGGCCAACTGAGAATTTCTTCCACCTTGCTGGGATCCATCTTCAAAGAGCCTTTTGAGATCACAAATCCAAGATATACCAACTCTTCATCCATGAATTCACACTTCTTCAAATTTATCTTCATCTTTTTTTCATTCAACCTTTTCAAAGCCAAATCTAGATGTTGCAAGTGTTCCTCTTTAGTTTTGCTAAAAATAAGAATATCATCCAAATAGACAACCAAAAACTTACCTATGAATGGTTTGAGGACTTCATTCATTAATATCATAAAGGTACTTGGTGCATTTGAAATCCCAAATGGCATGACAAACCATTCATACCACCCGTCATTGTTTTGAAGTATTTTTTCCACTCATCCCTCTCTCTAATTCTGAATTGGTTGTAGCCACTTTTGAGGCCAATCTTAGAAAAATAGCAAGCCCCTCCTAAAAAATCCATCAAGTCTTCCATTCTTTGTATGGGGAACCTATACCTTATGTTAATCTTGTTAATTTCCCTTGATTCGGTGCACATTCCCCAATATCCTCCCTTTTTTGGTGCCAAAATGGTGCGAACATCACATGGGCTAAGACTCTCTCTTATTAGGCCTTTGTCAAGTAGCTCTTGATTTTTTTTCCTAATGTCTTTATTCCTTTTTGGATTCATTTTATATGCAGATTTGGTAGGTAGGTTTGCCCCTAGTATGAAGTATACATGGTGTCTCACATCTCTTATTGGTGGTAAAGAATCAAGAAGTTCATCTAGCACAATTTCTTTGTATTTGTTCAACAAGGCTTGGACCTTTTTAGGCACATCATCAACCTTTTTTGTTGTCATGATAGATTTTGGTCTAATTACTATGGCATAACCTTGTCCACCCTCTTCTTTCATGGTTTTCAAAAACTCCTTTTCTCCTACCAGCATTATATTAGACCCTGCTTGTTTGTCTAGGCCTTCATCTTGCAATGGTGTAAGTGTAAATGAGATCCCATCCTTTTCTATCACATAGGTATTATTTTTCCCATCATTTTTATCCTTCCTATCATACTGCCAGGGTCTCCCTAAAAGTAGATGAAAACCATCCATTGGGATCATGTTACACAATATTTTTTCTTTATACCCACCTATGTTAAATTCCACCCTTGTTTGCCCATTAACTAGGACCTGTTGTCACTTATTCAACGAGGAGACCTTGTAAGGTGTGGGATGTGGTATCCTCTTCATTTTCAACTTTTCAACCATCTCTAAAGAAACTAAATTATCTATGGAGCCTAAATCAACAACAACTTTACAAACCTTACCTTAAGATTTGTAGGTGGTTTAAAAGAGGGATTTTCTTTGTGGAGGTTCCTTCACCATAAGGACCTTGATCAACATTCTTCTTACCATCAAAGATTCACCAATTTATAGAACAAAATGTTGTGATGGAGAGTTGACACTCTCATTGTCTTCTTCTTGCACCAATTGAGTCCTTCTTTCTCATCCATGTGAAGTATAAGGCTACTTATCCAAACATTGCCAAGCTTGGTGAACAAAATTATTGTATTGATAGCATCTTCCTAAAAACCCACTTGATCCTCAACCTTGACCACCAAATTTGCCTCTACTATTTGATATCCTACCTTTTAAATTTCCCCTTGATTCTGAGCTCTTTTCTTGATGACTACTTTTCTCTCCTTGTGGTTTTTGAAATTGTCCTCTTCCTCCAAAGGTTCATCTACCCCTAAAGCTTCTTCCTCTACCTCCACTTTGTTTCTCTTGCCTTCTCTTCAACCTTTCTTTTGCCTTTATTGCCAACTAAAAGCATTCTTCCATCGTTCTAGGGGTGGTAAGACTTATCTCATCTTGTATGTTGAACCTTAACCCATTTAGGTACCTTGATAGTTTTTCTACCCCATCCTCAACATGACCAACCCTTATACTTAGTTTATGAAACTCCTCTATATAAGCCATTACATCCATCTCCTTTTGTTTGATGTTGTTTTGCTTCCTAAATGTTTGAATTGCATAATCATCAGGTAGAAATTGAATCTTTATTTTAACCACCATTTTGTCCCAAGAATTGATTATTTACTTGCCCTACTTCACCCTCTCTTCCTGCACATAATTCCACCAAGTTAAGGCATGGCCTTTCAATTTTATTTTGGAAAATTTTACCTTTTGACCATCTACTACATCTTCATACTCAAAATAGTTTTCAAGTCCATCAACCCAGCCTATCACCTCCTCACTATCCTTCTTCCCACCATACATTGGTAATTCCATATTCACCTTAGGAGTGTCTCCTTTGACAACCTCCAACATCTTAACCATTCTCAATTCATTAGGGTCCAACTCTTCCTCATCTTGGACTCCTCTTTGAGGATTTTCATTCTCACCCTCTTCATCTTCCTCTTGGTCACTTTGATCTTTGGTGACCACTCCTCTCCTTTGGTTTGATTCAAGTGATGCAAGTCTTGCTAGGATAGCTTCTTGAGACTCCTTTACCTATCTTAACTCCTTGTCATGCTTTTACTTTTAGGAGGCATCTTTCCTTCTTTCAAACTTCAACCTTTTCCACTTATTAACCAAAACCTAGGCTCTAATACCAATTTGATGTAGAGAAGGGTGGAGGTTATGAATACAATCAGAATTAAACAATTTTTTTCAACTTTGAAACCCTAACTTGGTGTTTTACTCACAAATCCTTTTTTCTCCTAGTAGTACCTAACACAAGTTTTTTCCCACAAAATTTTAGAGTCGACCCAATACCCAAAATGTGAACATCATTCCTTATACCCTTTAAGCAACTTGAAAACATACCAAAATTGTAGTTATGGTTGTTTTGTAACAACACCGTCCAATATTGATTGCTACATTGTAATTAGGCCTAATTAGGCTAGATTTACAATGCAACAACAATGATTAAAATCTCCAAAATATAAACCTTCAATCCACAACCTTTAGCATGTCAAATGGAGTGTAAATATGAAGATTACAACCACTAGAACAATCACCAACTCACCTTTCAACAAAAACCTATGCCTACCTAATCACCTAGGCCTAATACATAGAGATATTAGGCTAGGGATGCATCCAAATTTTCCCTAACTCCATCCCATGCTCCTCCAAACACCAAAAAAATTAAAAATGACCTATCTACCTCCATTCAACTGATTATCATATTTTTCCATTGGTGGAATGGGCTCTAATTCATGTTTCTTCAATCAAGCCCTCAAGAATTATGGTTTCAAACTGTTTTCAACAGAAATCCTCTAACTCTCTTCAAACTTGGTGAAAACAAATTAAATCAACTGCAAATGATAGAAGACTCAACACACCATCAACCTAAGTTATTTTTACATCATTTCTAGGCCATATAGGGTCATGGTGGAACCCCTAAAATTTTCCTGGTTCCACCAAAATTTTGTGATTAAACCCTAATAATAACTATCTTGTTTGTCACAGGGTTGGGGTTTTAGAAGTTTTATTCATGCTTATACCTGTGTTTGGTCTTCGGGCTTCTAATCTTGAGTTGACTGGATAAACTTGGTTCTCGTTCATTTCATAATCATTCTTGGCTTTTAAGTCCCATGGTTTTATCGTCCCCTTCTTTTCTTTTCCCATCATGGCTACATGGCCCCCTTTTTAAAAAAACTTTTAGCATGTATTTAGAATATTTCATAAGCCACAACCCAAGTGCGGTGTCGCTCATCGCTTGTTCAATTTTAAATATCCTTATGCAACCCATGATGAGTGATTCCCTTTCTTTCCCTCTGGTCGGTCATCCCTCATCCCTCATGTGTTCATTTACCACCGCTGGGAAGTAACACCCGATGAGAGATGTGATTAATCTTTTAACCCATCGCTGCCCTTGTAACTATTGTCAGTTGTCTTTTGTAGCTTAAAGTGGAACCCGTGACCACTGATATGTAAGTGATTTCCCATCACTAGGAGATCAAGCTTCACCAGTTGACCTTAACCAAAGAAGGGGCAACAAGAGATAGGCAATGAAAGATATAATCAATGGCCAAGATCCTTCTATGATTAAGATCGATGGTTCGTATCTCATCGTTGGCATTCCCACTATCGTTGGTTGAAGTCCTAAAGTGGGCTTGGAAGTATCGATTCTCGATGTTGTATTTAGAAGGGTGGCACATAGCATTCACCTTACCCATCACCCGATACATATAAAGTCACTCAAAAGACATCATGAGGTGGTGAAGACATGCAAACCATAGGATGGAGTTTTAAAGCTCATAAATCAATGATTTGAATTCAAATAAAAATGGGAAATTGACAAAGTGGGTGTTTTCACTCGCGTGAGCTTTCTTGTACCATTAATGGTGCCTGTACTAAGCTGAGTAATTTTGTAAGGGTTATGTGTTCATCTTATTTTTTCCCTACATATGAGGAGCTGAGGAAAATAGTGATGAGGTAGGAATGCAAATAGAGGAAGGTTGCAGGAATTATTTCTGGGGTAATTCATTGTTGAACGTTGAAAATTTTATTCTCTTGCAAAATTGTCTTTGTGTCTCGCGTATCTATAATTGCATGTTGGGGTGATAGTAGGGTTTTCAATATTGTATGAATTGGTATGTACTTTTGGTTAGGGTAACATTTTAAGGTTAGATATACTCTGCAATTGTAATTGTGAATTTTATATTTCCAATTCGGGACCTAGTCTAAAATTATAGCCGAAAGAAACCCTACTTCAAGGAAGGATGAGCTAGCCAGGTGAATCATTAGATTCTAAACCTGTATCAAAGAGAAAGAGGTAGTAGGTCTCTAAAGAAACACCAGAAGAATCTGAAGGTCCATATAGGAAGAAAGGGAAACCAAAGACCTATGTATGTTTTATGGACAAATTTCAACCTCTAGATGTCAAGTCAAGTGACAGAAAGGCCATGGGAGAAGGGGTGTTAACCTCAAACTTTAAGGACCTTGCGGTAGAAATTGGTGACGTCATCATGCCAGAGTTAGGATGGAAATTATTTGTCTATGCTTTCACAAGGAGGGATTTTGTACACACTGGTCAGAATGTTTGGGGATATGACCTAAGAAAGCTGGTTGTCCCAAACATTTTCGTGGAAGTGGACCTAATGCTGCAACTCACAAACAAGTATGATGATGTCAATAGGGTTATTACTGACACGTTTGGTAGAAATATCCTAGAGATAAAAATAAGAAAATTCACATAATTTTTTGATATGAACCCTAATTCTAATGAAAAATCAACATGGAGAAGTTGCATAATTACTATACTTCTCATAGGGTTGGGTACAGAAGAGGTGAGTTACCTAAATAAAGGTTAGAGGAATTATGCATTTTCATTCAAAGAATTTGAACCCTTGGATTGTGAAAAGTTTGTTGATTACTTCAGATACACATATTACATGTTGTGTCAGGTGCTTGGGATTAAGTGTGATGGAAGGATAACTTCATCCTTGATAGTTATGATTGTGGATATCCAGCATAAGTGGTTTGATTATGCCCACCGTGTTGCGGAGCAATTACATTATTATTTGATGAGGTTAAAAGAGAGAAAAACCCCATTGACTTTTAGGTATTACTCGTTGTTAATGCATATGCTTTTGTATCAAGGAAAGGAGGTTTTCAATCGAAACTTGAAATTAAGATGGGTGGATAAAAGAAACAACAGATTACCTATAGAGATGTGGACTCACATCTAGGATTTGCATTGCTCCACTTAATATTACACTTTGTTCTGTAATACAATAAAGCATACTATTTTGGACCAATTAGGAGTAGGGCCAGAGGAGAGAATTTCTAACATAATCAGAGGCTTGTTAAGACCAAAGGAATGTGGAGATGACCCCAACTATGAATGTAATTGGGGTGATTGGTATTTTTATGTAAATTTCACTATCATCATATATTATGGGACTATTGTGGCTTCACATCTACTGCCTAAGTATGTCTCAGATAGGCTTACATTTATGGAAATCATGTGGAAAATGGATAATAGCGATGCTGAAAGCTTTAGGATTTCAAAAAAGGCTTCTATTGTTGCAACTACTTTCTCTTTTTATTACTTTGTTATCACTGCCAAGGAGGCTTATGAAGTCTTTGGTATAATGGTGAACAATTTGAGGATGGGTACAGCCACTACCAGAAAATTTGATCATGAAGGGCTCATTGATAGAGAAAAAATAAAACGAGGAATATCAGGGTATGAGCCTCACCCCTTTTATTTTAAAGAAGATGTAATAAGGAAATTGTCGATGTTAACTACTGTCCAAGATAGTGGAAGGGTATGGCTTAAAGTTATTGAGGTTGAGAAAAGAGCTCTTACTAAAAATCTTACTATGAAAGTCCATACAAACATATTGCAGATAAGTTTACCAAAATGGAATTAATCCTTAGTGATTTTAGTGATGGCAGTTTCCTAGAAAAGGTGGAACAAGTAGAGAAATTAGCCCAAGCTTCCCTACAAGAACATTTGTTGAAGACTAGTGGCCAATAAAAGGATTTATTGGCATAAGGGGTTCAGTAGTAGCTATCAGATATTGAGGACATCCCAATCATGAAATTTTAACCTATGAATGTGTATGAAACACAAGATGTTGGAGTAGATGTACATCAACCCTCTACTGAGTCAGATCCTATTGAGCACAAAGTAGAACAATAATTCTCCCACCCTGATGTTGGAGATGTAATGGAACAATTTATTCCAGATGATAGGTTAGTGCCCTAGGAATATGATGAGAGCTAGGATAATGATGTGAGGCTTCTAGCTTGTGCTAAGTTTTTGGAGGATGAATCTTCCATGGAAATAGAGTTGAGAGAATCCATTGCTAAGCTAAAAGCTTAGGAAATAAATGATAGAATAGAAGGGGAAGTTAAGGTAGTTGATCCTTCTCAATAGGAGGAAGTAAGGAAGAAAAATGAAGAAGAGATAGTTTAGGAGATCGAGCAAATGATTCATGTGGAAGCTAGAAGATTAGTTAAAGTTAGTGGGATGATGGTTATTCCTGGTTGGATTTTGTCTTCCATAATTGCTTTGGAGGAAATTAAGAGTGACCCAAATGCTTTGGTATCTGAGGAAACATTTCATGAAAATACTTTGGGTTCAAGGTTTAGCCCAGTCTACATGCACTAGCTATCTGGTCATTAACTCCAGATTCAGGGAGATGTGTGCTTAGTAGAACAATGACTGGCCTCTCTTGAGATGTGAATATAGGGAGAGATTCAAAGATGACAACTCCACAAGCCACAATTTCCACAATTCACTTAGCTATTACAATTTTTGCTATTGTAGAGATTATTGAATCCATGTATTTGAAATTGTTGGAAAAGCACAAGTTAACTGAAGAGTATAACAAAGTACGGGTTACTCTAGCCAAAGCCAATCAAAATTCTCTACCGACCTCTCCATTAGGTACTTCACAAAAGGAAAAAGATACTTTAAAATTGAGAATCAGTGCATTAAAGAAGGAGCTCTAAACAACTAAGTCTAAGAATAACAAGCTCCAAGAAGGCATGAGCAGTATTACAAAAGATATGGTTGAGGGTCTCCTCAATTATAGATGGTCTAGGATTGCTCTAAAGGCAGAAACTGCATGGTTAACATATAAAGGTTTCCATGAAGAATATGGGAAGTTTCAGTATACCCAAAAGGTTCTCATGAACACCTAGAATAAATGGAGCAATAGGCTAAGTAGTCTGAAAGAAATTCAAACAATTGCAAAAGGAGACTCTGAAACTCCGGAACACCTCCATGAAGTAATCAAGAGGATTGAAACTATTGTAGAAATCACAAGCTTATATGAAAGAGTTGGGGGATTATTGCATGGAAATGTGAAGTCCTTCAGAGACATGGAAGAGCAAGTCATTCCAAAGATTGTTGGTGAAGTGGGAGAAATAAAATATTATGACTCATGGAGAGCTTTTTTCAAACATCAAATAGCTAAGTGTCCTAAAATGGTATATATTGAGGATAAATTGGACTTTCCAGTACTAAATAATTTGATTGATAACTTCATCAAAATTGAGATAGGGATGAACACTTTTGTGAAAGAGGCCCAAATTATAATAGATGCAAGATATAATGCATATAATATCAAAGTGTAGAAATTGCATGATGTTTGTTGGCCCACAAAGGAGGAACACAGGAGTTGGTTGGAGAATTATGCTGAGTAAGCCACAAAGGGTGGTGGGATGGATATAGAGCATGGTCTAGTATAATATAGGTCTAGCCTTTGAAACAAATTTTATGAAAATAAATCTATATCCTCTTAGTAAAATATTTGTGTGGAAATCTAATCAAGGTTCGCTTGCTCTACTCTTTTTTTTCTTCTATTTTACTTTGGTTCACCATTTGAGTGATGAGGTGACATGGACTTCTAAGGCAATATGGGAGAAGATTTTATTTTCTCATCTAGGTGTTTTGTTTTTTGTGTTTTCCCTCCCATTTCATGAAGTGAAAATATAACTACCCAAGGGTTGAAATGAAGTGAAATACTTTGAAATTCAATTTGAAATGTAATTTGATAAGCCAATACTCGAATGCTTGTTTCGCTCCCTTAATCTATAAAAGGGAATTCAAGGCTATTGTGTAGGGTTCTTTGAAAATTTTGTTGGATCTCAAGTACTCTTGGAGAACATTTTTAGGAAATATGCAAGTAGATCAAATTTCTCACTGAGTCTAGGGTCATTAGTTTATATTTACAATTAGCTTAAAGTTTTTGCAGTAATTGTAGCATTTAAGAATCAATAAATGGAAAATTTGAAGCAAATTTTCTCCTATGAAGTTGTTCATGGATTAGCAATGAAATAGTTAAGGATTGTTTCATTGGTCTCTGATTGTTATGATTGGATGTGTGTTTTCATTGTATGCTTCAATTCAAGGAATTAATTAAATCCTCTAGTGCAATCACTGATTCATGCATTATAACATGGGATCTTTACGAATTTTCTATGTAGATTACTAGAGTTATGAATTTGTAATGCAAATCCATAATAGTCCATGAATATCAATGTTATAATTGTTGTCTTACCATTATTTGTGAATTTGACTCTATCACCCTATGATAAGGCACTGTTCTATGCATTGGCTAATTTTTAGTGTATCTAGCCAATCGAATTGTGTCAAAGAAAAAATCATTTAAATCAAATCTTACTTATAATGATTATGGTTGTTGTAATTGTTAATTGATTTGCCCATTCTCTACTTTGAGTTGCAGGGTGTGAAGAATTTTCCAAATTCTTGCTAATTATTGTACTCCAAGTCTTTAATTGAGAATGTTCCTATCGAATTTACAATGTATGTGAAAATTTTATGAAATAATGTTATAGATACATTGTGGGATTACCCTCCTAATTTTTGAAGAGCCCAAAGTGTAGGAGGAAAGCTAAATTGATTTATCCTCATTCATTTTCCAACCCCTTTCAGGCTGTTGACTATTGGAAATGGAAAATCCATAAGCTACATGTAAAATCTGGTTGGAATTTAAAAAGAGCCAAAAGAATGGAGACTCTACTGGGGATGTAGGTTTTCGATTGTTAGTTCTCCAAAATGCCTTACCAAAGATCACTATATTGTATAGTGGTGTTCATGCATAGAGTCAGTTTATTTGAAGTATTGTTAAGTGCGCTTTAAATCTTTGTCGTGTGTCTCATCAAAGTTCATGCTAAGTATCCCGCCCTGTCACTTTGAAAAGGTCGTGTCTAAGATTCATCTAAAAAATATTTTGCATTTGTCAAATTTTTTCTGCATATCCAAGGATCTAGAAAAATGAGCATAAATTATAACATAATTTCTACAAATTGGTCCCAAGGAATTTGTGTGGTGACTCTAAAGTCTTTGCAATAGTGTGAACCAGTGTTTAAAGATGTTAAGGAAGTAGTAAAGAAGAAAAGGAAGAAACCGAGAAGGTTGGCAGGCATAAAGAAAACCCAAATACAAATGCGAGGAACTCGAGGCCACATGAGGAAGCATCCAGAGAAAAAGTTGGAAGGAGAATTGTCCAATCACATGAACTCGCACGGGAAATGGGTAAAGAAAAAGGACACTAAAAAATGTAAGTCTACTCCTCACCCTATCCCTGAATCTGATATTTGTTCTAGTTCTAGTTCAGAGTGTGAAAATAATTTGTTAGATTTTAGTGATCATAATTCTACTGAGGTTGGGGAGGTTTATATGAAATCTGTTGTGGATGAGAAACTTTCTAACCTTGGCTTAAAATCCATGGAGAGGAGGGAAAGGGATAGAATACAAAGAGATAATTCTAGTGCTAGGTGAGCTAGAGTTGAAGGATAGTTAATCCCTAATTCCCATCACTATACCCACATTCCTCTAGATCTGTTAACTTAAGATGATGAATATTCCCATAGTGTTGTTCCAAATCAGGATGATGTTATAACAACATCTGATGGTGATTCAAATTTTCCAAAAGAAGTTCTCAATGATATGTGATGACTTAATGAAAGAGCTTCAAAGTGTAACGAAAATAGAAAAAGAAGAGATGCAGAGAAAGAGAAAAGGATTAGGGAGGAAATAATTCAAAGGGAAATATTGCAAAGAAAGGTTGAGGAAATGGAAAAATTAGATAGGTCGGCAATTGAGACTACCCAAATGACTGGTCCTATTGTTCAAGAAATCATGACCAAGGTCTCTATTTTCCCCTTTGTTGATATTACTACTACAAACCCACTAACCAATAATGTTGAGAAGACCTTTATCCCAGCTCAGTCTCCACTTAAAAATATAAGCCATGGTTCCTAGAAGGTTGATAAAGGAAAGAAACCCATGGAGGGAGTCAAGATAAATGAGGGAGGTCATTCTAAGAAGAGCATACCACAAGATGAGTCTGTCCCATTGATTGAGAAGTTGATGAAAGAGAATGAAGAACTGGAGAGGAAAACAAAAGAAATGTAATTAATGGTTCTAAATAATGAGATGAAAAAGAAACGCAGTTTCTTAGAATCCACTATGAGAGGTCCTTCCCCTGAAGCTTGGAGCCCTCGGGCCTATATATCCTCCTCAAGCCCTCATCTAAATGAGAAAATATCCCTTAGTAGAAACCCCTCTAGTTCATCCTCACAACCTAGGGACAAGGTTAGAGCAATTCATTCTAACCAACAACATGATTCCCAATACGGAAGATCAGAAAATAATAATGAGAGGAGGAATTATGATGATCAGGATAATGAGGAAGAACCTTTTAAAAGAAGGTTGTTTCATAAAGATAGATATTAAAAAACTATGTTTTGAAAATATTCCTAGGTATCCAAATCCAGTTCCAGACAATGCAAGGAAACATGTACCTAAGTTCACTAGCAATAATGCTCTTAGTGGTGAAGACCACTTGAAAGCTTTCCAAAGCTTTGTTAAGGATTTTGAGTTATGGGATGAAGATGTTGCTATGAATTACTTCATTCAATCTTTAATAGAGGATGCTCGGGGAATGGTACATGAGGTTTCCAGATGCAAGCATTGACACAAAGGATTCTTTCTACCAAATTTTTAGGGAATAGTATGGGGATCACACTGATCCATGTTTTAGATTAAATGATTTCAATAACATAAATAAAGGGCACAATGAACTAGCAACTGAGTTTAATGCCAGGTTTCAAAATGCAATATATAAAGTCCATGCTTATCTGAGGCCAAATGAGAATGCATTCCTTTTTGTATACTGTAAGGCATATGATCCGAAAATGTGTTATCTTCTTAGAGACAAGAACCCACAAAATTTGAGCGAGGCTTACAAGATGGCAGTTAATATTGAAAATAATAGAAAGGCCTCTATTAAGGTGGGAAGAAGGGATGATTCCAAGCTTCTGAAGAACCCTAGGGCTCAAAATGAGAAGACAAGTAAAGCTACACCCCCTGATGAGAAATTAAATCAGATTCTTAGTCTGTTAAAGGCTACCAAAAATGATAACCCACAATTCTAAAGAAATGAGAGGCCTCCAAGGCTATAAGATTTTCCCTATCATATTGACTTGTACAATGGGAAGCCTATTTAGAATAATCAGAAGAATGCTCAGGCCACACCTGATCCATTGCAAAGAAATTCCACCAATGTTTTTGATGATTTTCAATGGTGTGAAGTGTGCCATATGCCCCATTCATCACAACAATGTGCAGTTGCAAGATCCATAGAAGAGACTCAAGATGACCAAGGGGAATCTAATTCTCCCTAGGGCCATGATCAAATGGAAAATATGTTCATGATTTATTCTAACCTTGATTGTAATGAGTATTCTTCCAATGATGATGCTAATATGAATGATATAGATGTGCAAAGACAAGAAGCTTGTGTGCATCACCAACAAGTTTTTTCAAATGAAGAAATAGAAAATGATTGCACTATATACACTCTAGAGTCAAATAATGTTTCTTTGCGGAGACCTTTGAATGAGGAAATTGAAAGGTATATGATACCACTGGCTACTAAAGCAAGGAGTGACCTAAAATTGAGAAACAAGACTGTGAGTGGCAACCAAGGTAGCCCTAGTAGCATGTTTGTTAAAGAAAACAATAGAGTAAATAAGAAGGATGAAACAAAGACCAGAGAGGGTAAAGAAGTAAGGATTTGGGCCAAGCAGAATAGTAAAGCAAAGAATGGTGGTGAAGCTTTCCCTCAAAAGGGGAAGGCCAAACATGACAAATCTAGTGCTGGAAAAGTTACGGGACAAGGTGAAAAGGTGAATCCTAAAGAATTTCTACTCCTTGAACTACCGAGTTATTCCCTTATAGATATGTTCTAGGTTTTATCTCAGGTCAAAGTCACAGTTCCATTACTAGAGATGATGAGAATAAATGAGCATAAAAATAAGACTATTGTATTTATCAACAACATCGTTACCACTGGAAAGGACAAAATTATTACAGATCAACCTAGACCAAGTGAAAGTCAGGAGAAGGATATTGAGGTTAAGGTAGTGATAAATGAAAATATTGAAATATATCTAGGAACCACTATTACTGCTAACCCTAGCCAAGCTAACCCATTTTTTTTAAGCTTAATCATCGATTGTAAATTGCTTAGAAACTGTATGATAGATTCGGGATCCTCTAACAATGTAATGTTGGTGAAGATCATGGAGGAAATAGGCCTAAAGGTAGATAGTACATATGGGAAATTCTATGCTATAGATTCAAGGGAAGTAACTATTATAGGGGTGATCAATAGAGTTCCCTACTAATTGGCAACGTTCCCAGAAAAGGAATTGTTCATGAGTGTCACTGTGGTTGATATCCCACCAACAGATGGGATGTTATTATCAAGACAATGGAGTGCTTCCATGGGAGGGAGTATACAATGTGACTTATCCTTTGTCACCTTCTCCATTGATTAGAAAGATGTTAGGATTGTGAGGGAACCCAAAATCTACCACATGATTGAGAGTCTAGATGAATCGAAAGAATTGAGAATGATTCATTTTATAGACACTGATCTGGAGTCCTTTTGAGTTGAGGAAGAAGCACCAGATGAGAACATAGAGTCTGCACCAATTTGTCAAGAGATTGTTGATAATGTACAAGAAAGTTCTCTCTGGACTATGTATTTTTGTGGAGCATGCTCCAAGGAAGGTTCGGGTACTAGTGTTGTTCTTATTTCTCCACAAGGTAAGACCTTCAAATACTCCTTCTTGTTGCAGTTTTCCTATACAAACAATGTTGCTAAGTATCCGGCTCTCTTGCTTGGGTTAAAATTAGCTTCCAAGCATGGAATCAAGTTACTAAAGGTACTAGGTGATTCTAAATTGGTGGTCTCCCAAGTTAGATCTAGGTTCATTGCTAAGGATAAAAGGCTTAAGCAATACAAGAATGTAGTTTGGGATACTATAAAGGCCTTTGATTATTTCGGCATAGATTGGATAGAAAGGGCACAGAATTTTAGAATAGACTTACTAGCCATAATTGCGGTTAGACTAGATGATGCTACCTTTGATTGTGTATCAAGGATATAAGTACAAACTAGGCCTGTAGTCCTCGCCAACATCTACAATTGGTAGGTTTTTGATGATGATAATGACATTTTAAGATTCTTTGATTGTATTGACCAATATAAAATTCAAGAGATTGACTTTGGTTCATTTGTGGTTGAGGTTGATAGGAAAGAGACGTTGTTTGGGAATGAGATACCTCAATTGAAAATAAATAAGATTCCCAAAGGACTAGTTGCACTAGAGAGGGTCTTTCATGGCCCTGATAAGTCCAGTATTAAGAAAATACCATCTCATAAGGAGTTCTTGGAGGAGATCAAATTAGGAATAGAAAACTCCAGTAAGAAGGTGTACATAGGCAGAAATATGAAACCCCATGTTAGAAGTATGCTAATTGCCTTGTTGAGGAAGTTCAAACATGTATTTGCATGGTCATATGATGACCTCAAGGCATACAAGGAGGACATTTTCGAGCGTGAAATCCCTATAAAGCTTGGGGTAACACTATTTCAGTAGAAACAAAGTTTGATCAATCCAACCTTACAGCCAAAGATGTAGGAAGAGCTCACAAAGCTCAGAGATGTTGGTATCATCAAACCGATCAGACATTCTTCTTGGGTCTCAAATCTAGCTCCTGTTAGAAAATAGAATGGTGATATCAGGCTATGTGTAGATTTTAGGAATCTTAATGTGGCCTCCCTAAAGGATTACTACCCTCTACCTAATATGGAAGCCATGCTGCTAGAAGGTCATGGGGTGTGAGTTACTTTCAATGATGGATGGATTCTCAGGTTACAACCAAGTTATGGTGAGAGAATCCGAACAGTACAAAACTATTTTTACAACACCCTGGGGAACATATGTTTACATGAGGATTCCCTTTAGCCTGATGAATGTTGGCACCACATTCCAAAGAGCTATGGATGTGGCTTTTGCAAACTTCATTGATCTCTTCCTTGCCTTATACCAAGATAACCTTACTGCTCATAGTAAAAAAGAAGAGGATCACTATTCTCACTTGGAGAAGATATTTATCAGAGGATTGGAGTATGGGATCTCTTTGAATCCCAATAAATGTGCTTTTGGATTCAAGGAAGGAAAGTTTCTAGGGAATATTTTTTCAAAGGAAGGGGTCAGAATTGATCCAGAATGAGTAGCGGCTATAGATAAAATATCACAACCTAGAAATATAAAAGGGATCCAATCCTTTTTCATTAAAATTAATTTTCTCAGAAGATTTTTCATGAATTTTTTTGAGATTGTCTGACCCATTTCTAAAATGTTAAAAAAGGGAGAGAAGGTATCGTGGACGAGGAGCCTACAAAATCTTTCCAAGACATAAAGGATGCAATTAAAGAAGCACCAGTTCTAAAATCTCTAGATTATACTAAGCCATTCCAAATTTTCACCTTTGCATCATTCCATACAGTGGTAGGAGTATTGCTACAGAAAAATGATGAAGGCTTTGACCAACCTATTGCCTTTTTAAGCAAATCCTTAAAATTTGTTGAACTTAAATAAGATTCCACAGAAAAGCAATCTTATGCCCTGGTAAAGGTTGTTAAGAACTTCATACCATACTTAGCTGGAGCCACTATTGTCACTTATATTCCTACTACAGCGGTCAAAGATATATTCACCCAACAAGAGACCATAGGTCTTCGGTGTAGATGGATCAATCGCATTCAGGAGTTCAACATAAATATTCAAATTACTAAATTGGTAAGAAGATAGGGTTTGTCCATACTAATGGCCGAGACAAATCTAGAAGCTAACTAGATAAACTAAGTGGAATATGAGAATGTGATACCTATATGTGATATGTAGACTTGTGGATGGTATGGGAGGATTGTGGAACATTTACAAACCATGCAATTCCCTGAGGGTTTTCCTCATAATGAGAGAATCTTGAAGTTATAGGTCATCAGTTACGTTATCATCGATGGTGAATTATGGTGGATAATCCCAAAGGGTATATTACTCAGGTGTGTAAACAGTGACCAAGTAGAAGACTTGTTGATTGAACTGCATAAGGGAGTGTGCAGGGGGCATTATATGGCTAAGACCATCGCTCATAACATATTGAGAGAAAAATTCTAGTGGCCGACTGTTTTCAAGGATTCTCATAGATTTGTGAAGAAATGTGATGCTTGTCAGAGGTTCACTGGAAAGTTGAAATTCTTAGGAAATTTCCACTTCGACTAATATCTGTGCAAGCCCCTTTTCAACAATGGGGCCTTGATTTTATTAGAGAAATGTATTTGAATTCCAATGGAGGAAATGCCTGGATATTAGTTGCATCTGAGTATTTCACTAAGTGGGTGGAAGCTATTCCTATTATAAAATCCACTAGTAAAGTAGTTATTGATTTCTTGATGAACAATTTTTTGAGAAGGTTTGGAGCTCCAGAGAGAATCATCTCTGATAATGCTATGTGCTTCAAGTCTGAATAATTTACTGATTTTTGTAACTGACATGGCATAGGCATATCTTATTCTACCCCATAGCACCCTCAAGGGAATGGGCAAGCTGAATCTAGTAATAAAATCTTGATGAAGATCATCAAGTGATTATTGGAGAAGAACAAGAAGGCCTGGGACTCAAATTTGCAGCTTGCATTGTGGGCTAATAGAATTATTGTAAAGAAGGTCATTGGAAAATCCCCGTTCAACATGGTATGAGGATTCGAGGCTAAAATCTTGCACAATGATCTAATGAAGATGTACAAATTTGTCCAAGAATATGACAATGAAATTTGTGATGAGATGCAACACAAAATGGAGGAGTTGACTAAGCTTGATGAGGTCAGAAGAGAAGCACATAAAAGAAATGAGAAACTACAGTTACAAGTGAAGCACTTGTATCATAAAAGGGACATTGAAAGGAAGTTTGAACTCAGAAGCATGGTTCTAATGTGGAATGAAAGGATGGAAGACAAGGGTAAACATGGGAAGTTTGACCCATTGTGGCTGGGTCCTTACCTAATTGTTGAATTACACAGAAAAGATTCATATTTCTTGCAATCCTTAATAGGTGAAATTCTTGAACTAGTAGTACATGGACAATTCTTGAAACCATATTTCTCTTGAAATAGGTTACATTTCCATGTACATTGTATAGTCATGTAAATCTGTGTATAGGCTTGGTGTGTTTCCTTTTTGTTGTGTCTGCTTGTCTTGTTTAGATAGGTCCCTAGTTTTGGTCATTGTGTTCCTGGTCTACGTTAACCTAAGATTCTAGGATCTTGCTATGCCTACAGGAGGCATACATCTCCAGTCAGAGCCACTAGTGGAACACCTAAAAATTTCTTGGTTCCACTAAAATTTTGTGATTAAACCATAATAATCACTATCTTGTTTGTCATTAGGGTTGGGGTTTTACAAGTTTTATTCATTCTTACACCCTTGTTTGGTCTTTGAGCTTCTAATTTTGAGTTGACTAGATGAATTCGGTTCCTATTCATTTCATAATCTTTCTTGGCTTTTAAGTCTCGTGGTTTTACAAACTCCTTCTATTTTCCCACCGTGGCTAGGTGGCCCCCTTTTTAAAAGAACTTTTAGCACATGTTTCAAATATTTCTTAAGTCACACCCCAAGTGTCATGTCACTCATCGCATGTTTGGTTTTAAATATCATTGTGCAACCCATGAAGAGAGATGCCCTTTCTTTCCCTTTGGTCGGCCATCCCTAATCCCTCACATGTTCGTTTACCACCACTGGGAAGTAACACCCGATGAGCAATGTGGTTAATATTTTAACCCATTGCTTCCCTTCTAACTATCATTGGTTGTCTTTTGTAGCTTAAAGTGGAACCCATGACCATTGATATGTAAGTGATTTCCCATCGCTAGTCGATAAAGCTTCTCTAGTTGACCTTAACCAAAGAAGGGGCAACAAGTGATGGGCGATGAAAGATATAATGAATGGCCAATATTCTACTATGATTAAGATCGATGGTTTGTATCTCATCACTGGCCTTTCCACTATAGTTGATTGAAGTCCTAAAGTGGGCTTGGAAGTAGCGATGCCCAATACGGTATTCAGAAGGGTGGCACTTAGAATTCTCCTTTCCCATCACCCAATATGTATCAAGTCATTGAAAAGACATCATGAGGTGGTGAAGACACGCAAACCGCAAGATGGAGTTTTAAAGCTCGTAAATCAATGATTTGAATTCAAACAAAAATGGGCAAGTGACGGAGTGGGTGTTTTCACTCATGCAAGCTTTCTTGTACCATTAATGGTGCATGTATTGAGCCGAGTAATTGTGTGAGGGTTCTATGTTCATCTTCTTTCTACCCTGCATACGAGGAGCCGAGGAAAATAGTGACGAGGTGGGAACGCAAATAGAGGAAGGTTGCAAGAATTATTTCCTAGGTAAGTCATTGTTGAAAGTAGGGTTTCAGATATTTTATGAATTGGTATGTACTTTTGGTCAGGGTAACATTGAAAGGTTAGAATTACTCTGCAATTGTAATTGTGAATTTTATATTTCCAATTCGAAACCTAGTCTAAAATTGTGGTTGAAAAGAAACCCTAGTTCAAGGAAGGATGAGCCAGCCAGGTGAAACATCAACTTCTAAACCTATATCAAAGAGAAAGAGGAAACAGGTCTCAAGAAACACCAAAATAATTTGAAGGTCTTGATAGGAAGAAAGGGCAACCAAAGAGCTATGTCTTTTTTATGGACAAATTTCAACCTCCAGATTTCAAGGCAAGCAATAGAAAGTCCACAAGAGAAGGGGTGTTAACCTCAAACTTTAAGGAGCTTGCAACATAAATTTATGATGTCGTCATGCAAGATTCAAGATGGGAATTATTTTTGTATGCTTTCACAAGGAGGGATATTGTACACCTTCGTAGGAATGTTTGGGGATATCACCTGGGAAAGGTGGTTCTCCCAAAAAAATTTGTGGAAGTGGACCTAACATTGCAACTCGCAGATAGGTATGATGATGTCAATAGGGTTATTACTGACATGTCTAGTAGAAGTCTCTTGGAGATAAAAAGAATAAAAGTCATAGAATTTTTTGACATGAACCCTGACGCTAATGAAAAAATCAACATGGAGAAGTTTCAAAAGTACTATGCTACTCATAGGGTTGGGTACAGAAGAGGTGAGTTATCAAAATGCAGGTGAGAGGAATTCTACATTTCCACTCAAAGAAGTCGAGCCCTTGGATTGCGAAGACTTTTTTGATTACTTCAGATACACATATTATATGTTGTGCCAGGTTCTTGGGATTAAGTGTGATGGAAGGATAAATTCATCCATGTTAGTTATGATTGTGGATATCCAGCACAAGTATCAGCATAAGTAGTTCGACTATGCCCATCATGTCGCTGAGCAATTACATTATGATTTGATGAGGTTAAAAGAGAGAAAAACCCCATTGAATTTTAAGCATTACTCATTGTTAATGCATATGCTTTTGTATCAAGGAAGGGAGGTTTTCGATCAAAACTTGAAGTTGAGATGGGTGGATGAAAGAAACCATAGATTACTTGTACAGATGTGGAATCACATCTAGGATTTGCATTGCTCCACTTTAGATTACACTCTATTTTTTTGCAATTAGAAGTAGGGTCAGAGGAGAGAATTTCTAAGACAATCAGAGGCTTGTTAAGACCAAAGGAATGTGGAGATGACCCCAACTATGAATGTAATTAGGTTGATTGGTATTTGTATGGAAATTTCAATATCATCAGATGTTATGGGACTGTTGTGGCTCTACATATACTACCTAAGTATGTCTCAGATAGGCTATCATTTATGGAAATCATGTGGAAAATGGATAATAGTGATGCTGAAAACTTTAGTATTTCCAAAAAAGCTTCTATTATTGCAACTACTTTCTCTTTTGATTACTTTGTTCTCACTGCCAAGGAGGCTTATGAAGTTTTTGGTATAATGGTGAACAATTTGAGGATGGGTACAATCCCTACCAAAACATTTTATCCTAAAGGGCTTATTAACAAAGAAAAGATCAAATGAGGAATATTAGGGTATGGGCCTCACACCTTTTATTTAAAAAAAGATGTAATAAGGAAATTGTTGACGTTAACTATTATCCAACATAGGGGAATGGTATGGCTTAAGTTTATTGAGTTCAAGCACATAGCTCTTGCTGAAAAATCTTATTATGAAAGTCCATACAAAAATATTGTTGATAAGTTTACCAAAATGGAGTTAATCCTTAGTGATTTCAGTGATGGCACTTTCCTGGAAAAGGGGGAACAAGTAGAGAAATTATCCCAAGCTACCCTACAGGAAATGTTTTTGAACACTAGTGGCCAATCAAAGGATTTGGTGGCAGCAGTTGTCAGATATTGAGGACATCCTTGACATGGAATTGAATCCTATGAATGTTGATGAAACACAGGATGTTGGAGCAGATGTACATCAACCCACTATTGAGTCAGATCCTATTGAGAAAAAAGTAGAACAATAATTCTCCTAACCTGATGTTGGAGATGTAATGAAACCATTTGTTCTAGATGATAGGTTAGTGCCTTGGGAATATGATCAGAGCTAGGATAACGATGTGAGGCTTCTAGCTTGTGCTAAATTTTTGGAGGATGACTCTTTCGTGGCAACAAAGGAGTTCAAAGAATTCATTGTTGGGCTGAAAGATCAAGAAATAAATGATAGAATACAAGGGGTAGTTGAGGTAGTTGATCCTTCTCAATATGAGAAAGTAAGGAATAATATTGAAGAAGATATAGTTTGGGAGATCGAGCAAATGAGTCTCATGGAAGCTAGAAGATTAGTTAAAGATAGTGGGATAATGGTTATGCCTGGTTGGAGTTAATCTTCAATAATTTATTTGGATGCAATCAAGAGTGACCCAAATGCTTTGGTATCTAAGGAAACATTTGATGAAAATACTTTTTGTTTGGGGTGTAGCCCCAGTCTACATGCACTGATTATCTGGTCATTAACTCCAGATTCATGGAGATGTGTACTTAGTAGAACAATGACTGGCCTCTCTAGAGATGTGATTATAGGGAGAGCTTCAAAGATGACATCTCCACAAGCTGCAAGGTTGAAAATGCACTCAGCTATGCTAAGTGTTGATACTACAAAGATTAGTCAGGCTAAGTATTTGAAATTGTTGGAAAAGCACAAGTTAATTGAAGAGTAACAAAGTACGGGTTACTCTAGCCAAAACTAGCCAAAATTATCTACTGACATCTCCATCAGTTACTTTAGAACGAGATAAAGATACTTTAAAATTGAGAACCAGTGCATTAAAGAAGGAGCTCTAGACAACTAAGTTTGAGAATAACAAGCTCTAAGAGGGCATGAGTAATATTACAAAGGATATGGGTGATTATCTCCTCAGGTACAGATGGTCTAGGATTGCTCTGAAGGAAAAAACCACATGGTTATCATATAAAGGTGTCCATGAAGCATATGATAAGTTTCAGCATACCCAAGAGGTTTCCATGAACATCTGGAATAAATGGAGCAGCAGGCTAAGTAGTCTAAAAAAATTTTAGACAATTGCAAAAGGAGACTGTGAAACCCTAGAACACCTCCATGAAGTAATCAAGAGGATTGAAACTATTACAGAATTCATAGGCTTCCATGAAAGAGTTGGGGGATTATTGCAAGGAAAGGTGAAGTCCTTCATAGACATGGAAGAGAAAGGAATACGAAAGATTCTCGGTGAAGAGGGAGAAATAAAAGACTATGACTCATGGAGAGCTTTGTTCAAACATCAGATAGCTAAGTGTCCTAAAATGGTATATGTTGAGGATAAAATTGGACCTGTCAGTACTAGATAATTTGATTGATAACTTCATCAAAATTGAGATAGGGATGAACACTTTTGTGAAAGAGGCCCAAATTATAATAGATGCAAGATATAATGCATATAATATCAAGGTGCAGAAATTGCATGATGTTCATTGGCCAACAGAGGAGGAATATAGGAGTTGGTTGGAGAAGTATGTTGAGTAAACCACAAAGGGTGGTGGTATGGATATAGAGCATGGTCTAGTATAATATAGGTCTAGCCTTTGAAACAAATTTTATGAAAAGAAATCTATATCCTCTTAGTAAAATATTTATGCAGAAATCTAATCAAGGTTCCCTTGCTCTACTCTTTGTTTTCTTCTATTTTACATTGGTTCACCATTTGAGTGATGAGGTTACATGGAATTCTAAGGCAATATGGGAGTAGATTTTATTTTCTCATCTAGGTGTTTTGTTTTTTGTGTTTTCCCTCCCATTTCATGAAGTGAAAATATAACTACCCGAGGGTTGAAATGAAGTGAAATACTTTGAAATTCAATTTGAAATGTAATTTGATAAGCCAATAGTTGATTGCTTGTTTCACTCCCTTAATCTATAAAAGGGAATTCAAGGCTATTTGTAGGGGTCTTTGAAATTTTTGTTGGATCTCAGGTACTCTTGGAGAATTTTTTTAGCAAATATGCAAGTAGATATAATTGCTCACTGAGTCTAGGGTCATTAGTTTATATTTACAATGAGCTTAATTTTTTTTTAGTAATTGTAGCATTTAAGGATCAATAAATGGAAAATTCGAAGTAGATTTTCTCTTGTGAAGTTGTTCATGGATTGGCGATGAAATAGTTAAGGATTGTTTCATTTGTCTTTGATTGTTATGATTGGATGTGTGTTTTCATTGTATGCTTCAATTCAAGGAATTGATTAAATGCTCTAGTGTAATCACTTATTCATGCATTATAACATGGGATCTTTAATAATTGTCTATGTAGATTACCGAAGTTATGAATTTGTAATGCAAATCCATAATAGTCTTTGAATGTCAATGATATAATTTTTGTCGTACCATTATTTGTGAATTTGACTCTGTCACCCTGTGATAAGGCACTATTCTATGCATCAGTTAATTTTTAGTGTATCTAGCCAATCTAATTGTGTCAAAGTACAAATCATTTAAATCAAATCTTACTTATAATTTTGATGGTTTTTGTAGCTTTCAATTGATTTTCCCATTCTCTAATTTGAGTTCTAGGGTGTGAAGAATTTTCCTACTTCTTGCCTAATTGTTGTACTCCAAATCTTGAATTGAGAATATATCTATTGAGTTTACAATGTATGTGAAGATTTTATGAAATAATTTTATAGATACATTGTGGGATTACCCTCTTGGGTTTTGCAAAGCCCGAAGTTCAAGAGGAAAGCTAAATTGCTTTATCCTCATTCGTTTGCCAACCCCTTTCAAACTGCTAACTATTGGAAATGGAAAATCCATAGGTTACCTATAAGATCTAGTTGGAATTTAAATAGAGCCAATAGGCCATACTAACTTTTTTAGCATCAAAAACATAATTGAAATTATAGAAAACATAGTATATTGATATTGTCTAATCTCCAAAATGTCTCTAGAAAATTTTCTCGAGCTTGCCAAGGCATATTTAAACACTTACAAGAAAAACCAATCGTTCCAAACTATTTTTCAAATACCCGACCGTTCAACTTCCCATACACATCAACAATTTAAAGTTTCTTATGTAACTTTTGCAACTTTTTCAGATCTTGACAACTTTTTATAAAATTGACCCCACATGAACAAAATCATGAATCACGGTCTCAATAGACCTTATTACAAAGAAAGACAAGACTCAACATCGCAAACTAACATTTTGACCCCTATTTATGAAATTACCCAAGTTCCCCTACACCATTCATTTATGACCATTTGGAATCATATTGGTTCATTTTGGAGTGTTAATAGGGCCTTTGATTAAAAAGTGTAAAAAAGTTGGCATGTTTCTCAACAATGTTGTCATGCAACTTTGGAAAGGTATCAAAAAGAAATAAATAGTTACATAAAAATCAAGAAACAATTGAAAAATAGTATGGATTGGTTTAAAATATAGGAATACACCCTCCAAAGTCATATTGAGGGTTGGATACATTGATTTTGCAATTTTGGGTGAATGAAAACAAGCTTTTTTTAATTTTTTCTAAGTTACAGACTTGTTTCTTCATTGTGTATGGATCTGTAATTTCTTGTACAAATATGATACTTCCTAGAGAAGATGGAAGAATGAGATACCTTTCATTTGCAGTTGGTTTGGCCAATTTTTGTTATGATTTGTAAAAGCTATGGCCATTTTGGTGAAGGTTGCCCTATTCTAACAATGTTTTCCAGAATTTTTAGTCTGAAAAATGTGTTGGTATGGCCATGTACGGTACAATATTGGGATGGAACCAATTGGAATGAATTAATATATGTTTCTAGCTCTTAATTATTATTTTTTGGATCATTTTCATGGAGATTTGAATAAGTTATTACCATTTTTGTGAGGACAGGTCTGAACCCTAACTAGGGTTCCTAGTTTTAGGAAAAATGCCATAACTTTCATTTCCACTATTAGATATTGATGAAAATTGGATAAAAAGTTTATAATTATGTTATCTTCAATCCTACTAAAGTTATTGGATTCATTATTTATTTTTTGAAAGTTATTAATGACGGTCCATTTTCATTTCCTCATTGGGATAGTCGTAAAACCCTCCATGATGATTGTTTGATAAGTTCCTTGCATTATCTCATGAAGTATGATCTAATAGTTGTTGTGTCATGTTGTTGAAAGTTAGTGCAAGCAAAGGATAAAATGAAAAATTCATTCCTTTTGTTGATTGAGTGATGGGGTTTTTGGGTGTCTTGTGAAAAGAAACCATAAGTTGGGAATGTTGTATTACACAAGTTTGAGAACCTTTATGTTATGTTGAAAAAAGTCTGAGACAATCAAGATTCTTATGTTCACTATGGTTTCTTACTTGTTTGTGGTGTTGGTCATTTGCATTGTTGAGTACTATTGTGTGGTCTCACAACACACCCCAAGATTGTAAGGCTTGGGGACCCAACAATTTTTTAACTCTTATGGTATGAGCTAGCTATTTGGAAGATCACCGAGAAGAGAAAAGAGGTTAAAAAAATCTTTTATTTAAAAAATGATTCATAGTAAAGTGTTCTAGGTATTATATACTAGAAACCGAGAATGTTGGAAAGGCAGAAAAGGTAATGAAAGATATAATCCAAGCATTCTGGTCTGATATTTCAAGCCTGAGATAAAGGGAAGTCCAATAAAACCGAAGTTCAGGGAAAGTTTATGGGTGAAGTTGAATACCAGGTATCAGGTACTGGGTTGCGATAAAGTGAAGTTTTGAAATTTTGTGATTATCTAATGAGTCTGATGGTCTGGTAATCCGATATATATATATATAGAGGATAATCATACAAGAATTTGTGATGTTCTTTGGAAAGCGTGTTATTTATGGAAATTTGTATTATAACATTTGAATAATGGTTTCATTTACATGAGATGTTTATAAAAAAAAAAATTAAAGGGATTTAATGTGTGAAATTTGTGATGCAAATTTCGGCTATGGACGGTTAGGAAAACTTGAATCTTGGATAGAATCATTTCCAGATGGGATTGCTTACTGTGGGAGGTTATAATGCAAAAGGATTTGAATCCACTAGAATGTTGGAGACCCCAGTATATATATGGTGGAAACAAACGTCAATCTCTAGGGAAGCCCATTCTCAAGAGTTGTATATCTGAAGCAAAACCGAGTGTTGGGATGGAGCTATAATGATATCATTTTGAATGTATAGAGAGTTCCAACATGCTATCCTGATTCAAGTTATTATCTTGGCGATAATAAAAGATTAAAACCCCCAAGAGCTTCAATGAACAATTGAAGTCAATCTTCAAGGACTTCAATTGTAATTTCCTGGTCATTTATTATCTTCCATGTGCCTTGACATGATTAGTCCCTTATATTTTTTCCCATGTATTTGTGTTATCCTGTCTATGCCTTGTGTTCTTTAAAAGGCTAGAGGATATTTTTTTTTCATTTAAGTTCAGAATTTATGGATGTCAAAAGAGCCAAAACTTTTTAAAGTTTTGTTCTTTTTTCTTCTTTTCTGAATCATTCTAGTCTAAAAGCTTGTATGCAAGTAGACATTGATTAATATCATAGCCAATTTGATAGCTACCTATCTCATGAATCTTTTTTAGCCAGTTTTATTAGTTTGGTTGAACAAGCCTATATGTTGCACCATTTAAGGGTTCATACAGACACTACTCAGTGTCCAAACTAAAACTCCCCTCTTTAAAAGCTTGCACCATTTTGTATGTAGCTATGAAGAAATCTGGTGAAGTACAAAGTGGTTTTCTTTGATTTAATTAATTCTTTGGGGGCATGCCTAGAGAATAACTAGGATAAATTTTAATTTTAGTATTTTTTATGTTTTATTTTAGAATAGATGCTTAACTTCTTTGAAAATGTTCCAAAAAATAGATGAATGAATGGAAATTTATTGAAAATCTCTCATTTTATGTAAAATTGTTGAATGCTTAAAGTTAAATCTACTTAAGTGATAGAAAATGAAATTTTTGATGTTCATGAAATATTATTACAAATCTTTCAATTTCATGATAATTGTTCTTCAGATCCGAATTGAAAATTCAGTGTCCAGTATAAATATGATTTCTGACGAACTTATTCCCTTTGAGATTAACAACATATTTAAATCATACCCTTAAGTGAACCTAGTATGATCATGACCTGATTACCAGAGACTTGGGATTGAACTGAGTTAATCTTTTTGTTCTGTTTAGGCAGATTTCCCCTTTGAGATTATCTTGTTCCATATCTTTCAAGAAGAATATAATTATTCACGGTTTGTCTATGGAGTTTTTTATTCGACACTGATAATGTGAGTGAAATTATTGTCAATAGGAATTGGCACTAGAAGGAGGACCTCATCATCATCATCATCATCATTTTTTTTTGAAATTTTTATCTAGTCTTGAGTTTTAAAGCTTGTAAAGAAAATTTAAATACAAGCTAGTATTTTAGTATGGAAGTTGAAAAAATTGTGAAAAAATTTAACCAGAGATTATATCCTTTGAGCTTGCTCACTTTTTGTAGGGTCACTGAATGTAGGATTCATGATACAACCAATCATAGAGAACTCGATTGTGAAATTTTCTTAACTAGGTTGAGCTTAGCCATGTGTAAAGTGATTTTGTTAACATAAGAAGTTTTAATTTCTAGAAGGAAAGAGCCATTAGCAAAAATTGTGTGCGACCCTAATAAAACCAGAAATTTTATATAATCAACCAATATATCAAAATAGTTGGATAACTATAATTATTACAATGAAAATCATAACATGTTGCAGGAAAATCAACAAGAGTGTCGAGATTTCAAAATATTGCACCAGAAATGAGGAAACAACATTGATGAGTCATCATTATCCTTATATGTGGAAAATGAAAATGAAGAAAAGGAGAGGGAAAATTGAGTGGGAGATGCATATATTTTATCCCAAACAAAAAATTTGCAAGATAAAAAGGGAAATTTCCCTGATTTTATGCAAGATACAGAATATCATTCTTTTACTTTTTCTCTCTATGATAATAATATAAATTGTGACACATCTTGCTATAACAAAGTGAAAATTGAAGATAGGACTGAAGACATGAAAATTCTCAAAGGAGAAAGTCAAAAAATGGACGCAGTCATTCATGGAAATAAATAGAGTACGAAAATGAACCATGAACCAGAGCTGAAAGAAGGTAGAGTATGGTCGCATCAAACAAAGTGTGTGCAATCAACCTTTAATGAGGTCATTTTCACACATTTGAGCCAAGTCATTGGTAAGTACTCCTTTGAATTTATGATTATCAAACGCATAAAGATTAAAATATTTCATTGTTGCAGTAGGATAGTTGAAATTTTTCAGAATGAATTTAAAGATAAGCCTTATGTAATTTGTACCAAAATGACAATGGAAATAATCATAGAAATTAGAATTAGTTGTTTTTTTAAGGTTAATCATTTGCTAGATTAGATGCCTGGTTAGTTAGGGTTAGTTTTTTTTTGGGGGGGGTTTGTTTTGTTTTGTTTTGTTTTATTTTGTTTTTCTTTTCTTTTTTTTGTTCCTAACCTCTGAATTTATAAATTATGCTTATATTACCATGCAATACATTAGATTTAATCCAAAAATTTGTAAATAAATATAGTGAAATGCAAAAAAATGATAAAACCATACATAGTAAATGCATGCTTTGAAAGTACTAAAAGCTATATATGTGTGTGTGTGTATATCATGTATATACATCAGTATCAAAAAAGAGGGAGCCTAGCTGTAGGTGGTGGTTTTCATTCAGTCAATATGGGAAGCCTCATCCATCAGAGTTAAATATCCAATATAGGTGAGTTCTCGGTGAGTTTCAAAGTCTTGAATATGGAGGTTTGAGAGGAAAGGCCAAAGAGGAACTATTTCCCCATGCTCCGAGAATCGAGGAATATCATCCATCGAGGGGATTCCAATGGTTGGGTGCACCACAAATAAAATAGTGTCTAGGTTCTCCAAGTATTTAGGTCTCACTATCATGTTGCTAGTTGAGCGGAATTCTTCCACAAAAATCCCTATATCCAGAAAAGATGCTACAAAATGAGAAGCCATGTCAAAGTAAAAGAGAAAGTAGAGGTTGGATTATACATACCTTTCCCAAGGACTAAACACAAATTTGGTATAGTAAAACTAGAAGTCCTAATTGAGAAAACATTTTCAAGCCTTTCAGATGTGATACTTCCTAGGAAAACATTTTGGTGGTGAGAGCAGCCTAAACAAATTGGAGTATCCATGGCCTAGATGCAAATGAGAATAAATAGAGCAAGAAAATGAAAAATCAAAGAAGAAAGATAAGAAATCATGTGAAGAATTCAAAAGGAAGCAATACAAAATTTATAGAAAGCCATGAGAGAAGTGTGGTACATAGTTGCCTCGAGACAAGTCTTGGAAATTGTAAGCAAGGTGGCAACCCGATAATTGTTTGCAAAATGAAAGGTTAAATCAAATAATATTTTGCACATTGCTGGTAATAAATTGCTTCAAAGTTGAGTAGTACAGATATTATGAATCAAGCAAGTTGCAGATTTTGGAGTTAATAGGGTCTTTTCAATTTATTTTTCAGGCGTATTAATTATGGAGATGTTGGTATGTGTGGAATGCAAAAAAAAACTAAGTCAGTAAGGTAGTACACATCATCACCTAGTTAAGTGGAGAGAAATGACACATGCAAATTTAGCCGTGTGAATTAAATGAAGAATAATGTGTTCCTGTTTTTATGTGATCATGTTTTTATATAATCATGGTAATTTTGATCCATTAATAAGGTGTAGCGCCATCAAATTGAAAGTGCTAGCTGAAATTTTAGCAGTTACCATAAGAATTTATCGGAAGGGTGGTAACCAATGTTTCTAAATTTAGATTTAATTTGGTGATTAAATTTTTTCTTTTTGGTAAATTTTAATTTATGCATATTTTTGAACACATAATGGTTTGCAGTTAGCTAGGATTTGGCATATAAGGTGGTAAAATTTAGCTGGAAATACACACTAATAGGGAATATTTTAAGTGATTTTTTGGGAAATGGTGAGTTGATGAAGGGATTTTCATTGAATGAAAAATAAAAAGGTAACCTTTGCTACCACTGTAATACCCAAATTAATAGAGGGCTTCATTTCCTGCAAGTTGAAAATGAGCTATCATTGCTATATCTCAAAAAAAAAAAAAAGAGAGAAAATCAACTCTTTAGGCTATCCAAATAACTCTACCGGGGCTATAGATGGTTGGCTGGCCATAGAGCTATGTTTGGGGGAATTACAAAGATAACCTTGTTGGGGCTATGGATGCTTGACTGGTAGCAAGGCTCTATCCCTAGTTGGCTTTGGAGGATTACCATATTATATAGTTCAATGTCAATGAATTGATTTTTTTTACTAAGTTCCAAAAATTGCAGTTAATTAGAACACACACAGATGTTTCTAGGGGAGTTTTCCTTTTTTATGCCATAATCTAGGTAAAGGTAAAGATTATTGTTTAAAATATGCATAAATTATAATTTACAATTGGTAATTAATTTCCATTTTTTTCTTAAATTTGGTTTTATTGGTTGCAAGTTATTGTGTGGTCTCACAACACACCCCAAGATTGTAAGGCTTGGGGACCCAACAATTTTTTTCTTAACTTCTATGGTATGAACTAGTTAGTCAAAAGATCACCAAGAAGAGAAAAGAGGTAAAATAAATCTTTGATTTAAAGAATGCTTTGTAGTCAAGAATTACGGGTATTATATACCAAGAAACAAGAATGTTGGAAAGGTGGAAAAGGTAATGAAAGATATAAGAAAAGTGTTATGGTCCGATATTTGAAGCCCAGGATAGAGGGAAGTCTAGTAAAACCGAAGTCCAGGGAAATTTTATGGGTGAAGTTGAATACCGGGTATTGGGTACCGGGTTGTGATAAATTGAAGTTTTGAAATTTTGTGATTATCTGATGAGTTTGATGGTGTGGTAATCGGGTATATATAGAGGATCATCATACAATATTTTGCGATGTGCTTTGGAAAGCATGTTATTTTTGGAAATTTGTATTATAACATTTGAATAATGGTTTTATTTACATGAGATGTTTATAAATGTATTTTTTTTAAAGGGACTTAATGCGTGGAACTTATGATTGTAGGAAATATAGATTGTGATGAAAATCTTGGGTACGGACAATCAAGAAAACTTGAATCTTGGATAGAATCATTTCCAAATCAGATTGCTTACTCTAGGAGGCTATAATGTAGAAGGATTTGAATCCACTAGAATGTTGGAGATCCCAATATTATATATACGTTGGAAACAAAAATGAATCTCTAGGGAAGCCCATTCCCAAGAGTAGTATATCTGAAGGAAAATTGAGTGTTGGGATGGAGCTATAATGATATCATTTTGAATGTATAAGAAGTTCCAACATGTTATCCTGATTCAATTTATTTTCCTCACGATAATAAAAGATTAAAAATCGAAGAGATTCAATGAAAAATTGAAGTCAATCTTCAAGGACTTCAATTGTAACTTCCTAGTCAATTACTATCTTCCACGTGCCTTGAAATTATTCATAGCTTAGATTTCTCTCATGTATTTGTCTTATCCTATCTATGCCTTGTGTTCTATAAAAGTCTAGAGGATATCTTTTTTTCATTTAAGTTTAGAATTTGTGGATGTCGGAAGAGCCAAAACTTCTTTAAGTTTTGTTCTTTTTCCTATTTTTTGAATCATTTCAGTCTAAAAACTTGTATGCATGTAGACATTGATTAATATCAAAGACAATTTGATAGCTACCTATCTCATGAATCTTTTGTAGCTAGTTTTGTTTGTTTGGTTGAACAAGCCTGTATGTTGCACAGTTTAAGGGTGCATATAGAAACAACTCAGTGTCCAAAGTAAAACCCCTCTCTTTAAAAGCTCACACCATTTCGTATGTAGCTATGAAGCAATCTAGTGAAGTACAAAGTGGTTTTCTTTGATTTATTTAATTCTTTGGGGCATGTGTGGAGAATAATCGAGAGAAATTTTAATTTTAGTAATTTTTATGTTTTATTTTAAAATAGATGCTTAAATTATTTGAAAATGTTCCAAAAAAGAAGATGAATGAATGAAAATTTATTGAAAATATTTTGTTTTATGTAAAATTGTTGAATTCTTAAAGCTAAATCTACTTAAGTGGTAGCAAATGACAATTTTGATGTTCATGAAATATTATTTCCAATCTTTCAGTTTCATGATAATTGTTTTTGAGATCCAAATTGAAAAGTCATTGTCTAGTATAAATATGATTTCTGATGAACGTATTCCCTTTGAGATTAAAATTAAATTCACATCATACGCTGAAATGAACCTAGTATGATCATGACCTGGTTACCAGACACTTAGGATTGAACTGAGCCAATATTTTTGTTTTGTTTAGGTAGATTTCCCTTTTGAGATTGTCTTGTTCCATATCTTTCAAGAATAATAGGCTTCTTCTTGGTTTGTCTATGGAGTTTTTTATTTGACACTCTTGATTTGAGTGAAATCATGTTCAACAAGTACAAGTCATTTTTTTAATGAAGCCATTGTTGTGTGGTGAATTGATGGAAACAAGTGTTTCATTCAAGAGGGTTTGAGAGTCACCAAATGTGTTGGAAAGTATTGAAACATTGTTGCCCACTATTCCATAATGTCTATGCTTGTTGATGTTTTTCCATCCTTGAATTCTCTTTAGGTTGTGTCCTAAATGGTGAGAAGGTTTACTAAAGTGTTTAAGTTTCTACCTCCGATGAGACAATGGAATATGTATTGATACTATCATATTGAGTGAGTTTCTACTCCTTACTCTACATCATTTTTGGTATTAGAGCCCAAAGATTTGGGTAAATAAAGTTTTGGAAGTTTGTGTATTGCCTTTGGTAGGTTGAAGTGAAGAACTTGGATTCCAAAATACTAGGTAGTGAGAAAGAGGAAGAAAAACCTATGTGAGGTATCATGAGAAGAAGTCGAGAAAAGAAAAGAGATAGAAAGATGCGACAACAAACTCAGAAGGAGAAGATGGAATTCAATAAGATAACATCAAAGTTTGAAAGAAATATGGTAGACTAAGCTTATAGTGCAGTGGTTTCTGAGAAATTATACCAAGGAAATGTTGGATATTGGCCAATGAGAAAGAAGGTGAAGTGGCCTCTAAAGGTGATTGTTCAAAAGAGGAGGAAGCAAAGGATGGTTACTTTGAAAAGAGGAGATGAAACAAAAGAAGAGACATTCATTAACATGGACATGAAAAAATATCAAGAGTGTCTTCAAGCAAGCATAAAAATAATGGAAGAACAATGTTCTCAAGAAACCATAGAGATTACAAAGCTTGATGAGCCTCAATATGATGAATGAGTGGATGAAGAAGATAATGATCTCCTATGGAAAGAGGAGATGGAGAAACTAAAAAAGTTTCTTTCAAGAGAATTGATAGAAAACCATGAAGATATGGATATGGAAGCAATAAATGATCACAAATAAATTGGGACAGTGAAAAAAAATGAGGTAAATAATGCATATTTTGATTCTAATTTGTTTGAATTGATTGATGAGATGAGGGAGATTAAACAAGGTAAAGGTGGACACATGAAAAGTTTCAATTTCCATGAGAATATGTATGAGAAAGTTGCAGGTTTGATTATTGGTGATGAGTATGATTTGTTGGATAAAGAAATTGAATAGTGTGGATAGTTGTTCAAGCATGCACACTTGATAGAAGATGAAGAAATGGACAGCAGTAATGAAACATATGAAGGAGACATAGAATTTTGGAGTCTTGCACTTTAAATGAAGATCATCATGAGGAGATCTAAAAATCAAGGACAACAAAATGCATGAGGAACAAGAAGCCTAGAGCAGATCAAGCTAAGCATAGATAACATCTCTACATACAACACAATTGGAAGAAGAGAAAGAAAAGAAAACCATCATTTGAGGAAAAATTCAAAAAAAAAAATCCTGGGGAGTATGGTGTAGGGGCATCAAGAGCCTCATAAGCATACTTTTTTTTATTTTTGAGTTTTAGTTTTTTTTTGTGTTTTAGAGTCTAATAAGGTAATTTATGACCATTTGGAATCATATTGGTTCATTTTGGAGTGCTAATAGGGCCTTTGATTAAAAAGTGTAAAAAGTTGTCATGCAACTTTGGAAAGGTGTCAAAAAGCAAGAAATAGTTACATGTGCAAATCAAGAAACTATTGAAAAATAGTTGGGATTGGTTTCTAATGTAGGAATACACCCTCCAAAGTTAGATTGAGGGTTGGATACATTGATTTTTTAATTTTGGGTGAATGAAAACAAGGTTTTCCTTGTCTTTTTCTAAGTTACAAACCTATTTCTTCATTGTGTATAGATCTATACTTGCTTGTACAAATGGGATACTTCTTGGAGAAGATGGAGGAATGAGATACCTATTGGAATTATGCAAAATATTATCCCTATATTTTCATTGATGTCACCATGTTGGTCTGGTACCTTGAACCAGTGTGCAGATCAAGCTTATCTCATCTAGTATTTGATCTGGTACTTTGGTCCACATATTCTCTCCGGTAATCACAGAGGTCTAAGGTTTTTGGAAAAGGCTTATGATCACCAAAATCATGTATGTATGCATTCTAAGATGTTCATATGATTGGACGGTACGTTGGCATCAATATTTTTTATTGCATTTCATTATTAGGCTAATCATGGCTAACCTAATAATCAGTCTATAGCTCAACATAAATTGTCATTATATGTGAGAACTAGCTTTGGTCCCAACCGACATAATATTGCATGACACGAGTGAATTACTTTTGGAAAATCTTTATATGAATCCGAAAAGTTATCTTTTTGAAAATATGAATTACATCCAATTAGGCTGACCTAATTGATGCATGCTGATATATCAAGTATATATGAAAGATGGTTTGAAGATGAATGAATGTGAAGAAAGAAGAAGTGTGTGTGTATGTGGTAATAAGAAAAGTGTGTGAAAACAAGGATGAAGATTATTCTACTATCATGTGAGTGAATAATCTGAGCATCAATGGAACTGAATCTGCACTTGTGGTGTAACTTCATCAGTTAAACTCTGGCGATTAGCCATTTTTGTTTCCATAATTTATGTAGGTTGTGAGCCTCCATGTCTGGATAGTGAGTCCTTGTAAGCAGTGAGCTTTTGTATTTGGCGGTGAGCCTCCTTTGTAACTGGTATTGAAATAACTATATATTGTGAGCTAATCCTCACTGAGGTTTTTCCCTCATTGGGTTTTCCGTGTAAAATATCGTGTTCTTGTATTTTGGAATATCGTTTTTTGTCATTAATCTTATTTGTTCAATGTTGTAAAGTAATTAAAGGTGTTTGTTCAATAAGTTTTATTGGATATTGATTCACCCCCCTCTTAATATCCTGATTATTCAACAATTGGTATCGGAGCATTGGTTCCTCTGGAGAAGCCTAACAGCTTGAGGGAGATCCTGTAGATTGAACAAATGGATAAAGAAGAGCTATGGAGTGCCCTTAAAGATCTTGACAAGGCTGAAATTTAAAAGTGAGATCTAAAAGAAAATCTTGATGAAGCAAATGAATGCATCAAAAAATTAAAAGAGAAGTTAAATAAATTGAAAGAAAGATATGGGTATGTGCAAGATCATCATGGAAAAAATAGGCCCTTAAGTGGAAATAAAATTCAAAAAATCAGAGTTAGGTAACTTCACGTAAAAATTTGAATAATTTATCTATATTATTTCAAAAATATGTAAGAATAGAATCTGTAGAAAATTGAATGTAGTTTCTAAACTACTAGATTTTTTATTTTTTTAAATATCTATTTGGTGAAAATTTGAAATTTCAATGCAGTAGTACTTAAATTTCAAGGAAAAAATAAGAAGTAGGTGTATATCTGACCCCACCCTAACCACAATAAAATGATAATATTTTTTTTTAAAGATTTTAGATATAAGTAGGGGACTCATGTCTCGATGTGATCCATATTTTTTTGTAATTTGTTTCCAAGTAAATAATTAATTATGATTTTTTTATTACAAATATTAAAAAATATAAAAACTAGTATGTCTAACCACCTTAACTTGGTAAAAAATTAATGAAATTCATTTTTTTTTTTAATCCTATAGTATGCAAAGCATAGAATGTGATGCATGTTTTGGATTCAAAAAATGTGATACCGTTTGAAAGCTATAGATGTTTTTCAATCAGCCTATCAATTAGGACTTTAGTCATAATTCAAATAGAAAATGAATAATAATTATTTATTAGATTCAAAGTAAAGAATACTTTATATTGGTGGAAATCTGAGAATCTCCCTTAAAAACCCTTTTTGTTTCATCAATTGTGGATAAAAAAAAAGTCGTCAGCCACATGGGCCATC
Organism: Sequoiadendron giganteum; assembly: GCA_007115665.2. NCBI lineage: Eukaryota > Viridiplantae > Streptophyta > Pinopsida > Cupressales > Cupressaceae > Sequoiadendron > Sequoiadendron giganteum. The sequence goes on along the minus strand of CM021106.1, from coordinate 592,603,350 downwards.
ATATGACTTAGATATTACCACTTTTTGGCCCAACACGATCCTACACATACCCATATAGAGAAGTGAGTGAGCAATTGAAATAAGTAAATGAAGAGAATACCAGACTAAATTTGAAATAGATGAAAAGAAGAGAGTAGAAGAGTGCTTGAAAATAGTGATACAAAGCAAGGTTGATTTTTGCTCTAGGGTTGAATAGGAAGTGATGGATCTAAAAGAAGAACTTGAGAAAGCAAAAAATTGTGAAGATGATTTCAAGACAAGCTCCACCAAGCTTGATGAATTAATAGGACATGAAAATTATAAAGACAAAAGTGGTTTAGGTAATGAAGCTAATGAAAAAATGTAGAACTCAAGTCCAATAAACAATTAGAAGACTCAAGATAAAGGAAAGCAGAAAAGAAGCTCTGGAAGGAGATCACCTATCAAACAACCAAATTCACAAAGGTACTCATCATTCAATGGTTTTTTTTTTCATGTAGTAAATTTGGTCATAAGGCAACTTATTGTAGGAGTAGGATGAATCATCTTTTTGGTCCCTTCTCCAGACAATGTTATACATGCAAGAAGATTGAACATAAAGCTATTGAGTGCAGATCTTCGGTAAGGATAATTAGTCAAGTGATGATGAATAGGTTCAAGAAGAAGGATGAATCAATATTTTGATGGCTATTTATATACCTATAACATGTTTGGACATAAAGAAAATCAATGCAAAATAGGGATTAGTGGAAATCAGACAAGACAAAGAAATATTATTTGTTACTATTACAAAAAACTAGGACATATTTCAAAAGTGCATAGAAGTAAAAAGCGAAAGCAGACTACTCTAGTGGAAGATGATGAACCCATGAAAAATATTGTTAAGGAAGAGTTTAAGTGGGAAATGAGTACTTGATAGGGAAGAAAAAGGAAGAATCAGAGACTACTGATGCATCTATAACCTCATCCGGTGCAGATTATTCCTCTGAGAATTAGACCTAGCATGGTCTTAGGGGGAGCGTTATCATAAAATAAATTAAAACCCCAGAAACCTAGCATGTATGATGATGAAAATGGATATTTTGTAAGGAATGATAGGATAGAGGTGATTCAAAAGAAACTAGAAGAAAAAGAGTGAGCATGTCCTTTTGCGAAGTGAATTATGGTTTCTTAGTAGAGTGGAAGAAATTTTTTTTTAGCTTTTTGCAATAAATGTGAGTTAGGGAAAAATGGTGGTGTATAAAGGAAATTTCACAAATCATTTTGATCACCAAATGCATTTCAAGGATTTTAAGAGCATCTTGGAACCTTCTTGGTGCATTTCTAAAGCGATTTGGAGCCCTTCAAGATATCTTTGTGGATATTCGAAAGCAAGCAACATAAGTTTCTCTCTTGTAGTTCTAGATGAAGGTAATAGAATAAATCCTTGTTGAATTTTAAGAAGTTAAGAGCTATAATGGAAATTTCTAATAGAGGATCTAGTAGAAATATCCCACTGAGATTAAAAACAGTTGAGCTAGATGAATTTGATCATCATAGAATAAAGAAGATGGAATTAGGGTTGGAACCGAGCAACTTACAGAACTTACAAACCCTAGGTTTGGATTTGTGGGGAGAATTCCCTTAGATTGATGAAAAATAATTTATCAAGTGTTCCTTTTGAGAAAATTCAAGGATGACAACATTATATTGGATAAATCCTATCCCATTATGAAGGAAGCAATTGAAGTGGTTACCGAATTTTGTAGCATTGGAGAACTTCCCAGACAAAAGACCATAAAATACAAGAAAGTAGAGGAAATGATAGGAGTTGACAAAGATCCCTGAGCACTATTGATTTATACTATTGGTGATTCCTCGGTTAGGTATGTTACATATGGTATTTCTTACATAGTTTATTTCAGAAATTGATATGGCTCTACTTCGGCCATTGTTGTGTATTTGGCACATAAAATGGTAAAAGAGAACAATCATTTTGATCTATGTAGAATAATTCTTGAAAATCTCACCGAAAACATACAAATGTCATTGGAAGAAGGATACCCATTCCATTTTGGGTCCTTGCTTACATGTCTAGTACTCTATTTTATGAACTTGCTACCGAGAAAGAAAGACGTTAAGTGGGAATCTGGGTTTCCCATTGCAAGAAAAATATGCAAACACTTGGAAGGTTTAGAAGATAAATTGAGTGCATGTAAAAAAAATTTCATATCCTTATAGAAAGTAATGAGCTCTGGTGAAGTTACATCTAGTTTATTTGAGGAAGGTTCTTCCTTCAGAACAAAATAATTGGAAGTGGTCACTAATAATTCCCCTCCGAAATCGAAGAAAAGAAAAGTTGTCTCTGAGAACATCATTGTTATTCCTAAAGAGAAGGATGAAGAAGAATATTTTCCTAGATCATAATCTTCCAATCCAAATGACATCCAATTTATGCTAGTAAAAGGGAAAATGAAGAAAATTGGTGAATTGTGGAGTAGCCTCTTTGATTGACAGACTCAAAATTGATGATTCCTTAGTTGAGTGTCTACTTCATAAAGGTATTAATGTATCAATCATTTATGATTCCTTGCAAACAAATTTAGTTGAATTAGTTGAAGAGAGAATGTTGGTTGAAGGTACGAAAGGATACAAGTTGGAAGCATTGGTTGAAAAGAGATGTTCTAAACTAAAGCAAAGACAATCTAAACTGATCATGGAGACAAAGAAGTGCATAAAAGAAATGTCAGATATCTACAAATATTGTCTCTGGTGGCTTGTTGCACTTGATAATTTCAGAAGCAGGATTGAAGCAATTGAATCCAAAGTGAACAGCATTGGAAAGAAGTTTGATATTTTTGAAGACAAAGAGGGAAAGAAAAGGTTTAGATTCGAGTGAACTACAAGCTAAACTGATCATTGTGCGGAGACAAAGGGGTGATCTAGTGAAGACCTTATGGATTCTTAAGGAAATTGTAGAGGTTCAATTAGACCATCTTTCTGAAATACTCTCTGATGTAGAAGATTTTGAAAGGAAATGCTCATCTATAGATTGGTCATCCTCTTTCACATCGTTGGCTCTATTGGAGTATATTTACAAGAATGAATTATGTATTACTTGAATGGAAGAAATTATATCTTGTTATCAAAGAAAGGTACAAGAAGTTATTTCAGGTGAAAAGTGTCATTCAGATTTGAAAGAACTTTGAAATATTGGATTCTTCAAAGTTTTTGAGGTTTTGAAATTTTGAATGAAAGAATTTTTGAATATTGGATGTCACCATGTTAACATTTTGATTAGCACCCTTTTCCATTGATGTCAAAGGGGGAGAGATTTGGAGAAAGTTGGGAAAGTTATGGAGAGATTGAAGGAAAGTTGTAAATTGGAATTTTTTCACATGTTGCCATCAATTCAAAAGGGGGAGATTGTTGGAAGTATGCACAAGCCTAGCCCTATATTGTCATTGATGTCACCATGTTGGTCTGATACCTTGAACCAGTGAGTAGATCAAGCTTATATCATCTGGTATTTGATTTGGTACTTTGGTCCACATATTCTCTCTCATAATCATTGAGGTCTAAGGTTTTGGTAAAAGGCTTATGATCACCAAAAGCGTGCATATACATTCTCAGATGTTCAAATGATTGGACGGTACATTGGCATCAATATTTGTGATTTCATTTCATTATTAGGGTAATCGTGGCTGACCTAATAATCAGTCTATAGCTCAACATAAATTGTCATTATATGTGAGACCTAGCTCTGGTCCGAGCTATCATAATATTGCATGACAAGGGTGAATTACTTTTGGAAAAGATTTATATGAAGCCGAAAATTTACCTTTTTGAAAATATGAATTGCATCCAATTAGTCTAACCTAATTGATGCATGCAGATATATCAACTATATATGCAAGATGGTTTGAAGATGAATGAATGTGAAGAAAGAAGAAGTGTGTGTGTATGTGATGATAAGAGAAGTGTGTTGGTGTTTTAATTTTCCCAATAAGGCTTCATAATTCTCTAAGAGGTTGCCAACCTTTATATTCAAGAATTCACAAAGTTAGTGGGCAACTGACAAGATTCAGTCAAAGACTGAGATCTCCTGCACTTTTGGCTTTGTGAAGCCATGAAGGGTTTTCCTATACATGTTCATAAAAATGTTTCATGCCTCAAGAATACTTCTACACACAAATAAATTCCTAAAAACGCAACTAGATAGTATGTACCTGGGTTTTGGCAAACCAAAGAATAAGAACAACTATCTAAAGCTAGGAAAGCAAATGTGATATGAGATTTGCATCTCAAGATAGGTAGAATTTGAGTTTTTCAAATATTTAGACTATGATCTTTCACATTTAGGGCTACTGTTATGTACTTTTAAAAGGATATTGAATGAACTAACTAGTGCCTCATTCATTGGGCGGGAGTCATATAAAACAGAACACTGATATCATTGAACTATCATTATAATGCCTTACATTATAAGATTTTACAGTATTCAAAACAATACTCCTTAGCAAATCCTAAGCACATTACCACAAACCTGTAATTCCTTTTCAAGCATTTGATTAACTCATTAAGTTAAAGCAGGAAAATGAATCACACATTCAAATATACCACTAAAAATGAATGAAGCAATCATTGATAAATCCATTCACAATCTGTCATATGTACACATGAGAGAAATTGTCTTAACTTTTTAAATTTGTTTCGATGTCAGTAATTACAAAAATCATAGTACACTTATCTTATGCACATACCTGACCTAGAATGACTTCCTAGCTACAAACTTCTAGATACTACAATATATTCCTGACTGTACACCATCTAAAATTTAGGACTCAAAAATCTAACAATAGCAATGAGCCTTGAAATTTCCTTTATAGATTAGGAGAGAAACAAGCATCGGGCTCAATTGTTCATTTCAAAATGAATTTCATCCCAACCAAATGAAATTCCAATTACATTTCAAAATTCCTCATCATCAAATATAACCATATTACGAACAGAGTAATCAAAACGGTTACACCCCTGTAACCAGCTGAATAGAACAAAAACCATCACATCACACGCAAGTCCACATTTGACCCAAACCACAGAAACATCATCAAAAACAAAAATAAAAAACCCCACAACCACATCATTTTCTTGCACCATGAGCAACCACCTGGCCCTGATACAGGTGATCGTTCCTGGTCCTCACTTTAGTATGAAGTAAGACCACTACCTTACCTTTTCTTGCACCAACACTAGACCCAATAACATCAAACAGTCCCACCGCAACAATTGGAGAAATTGCGAGGACCTCCTCATCCACTCCCATGAGCTCCGTCAGGGCCATGAGGTAACTATGGTAGTCTGAATTAGTTTCATACCCTTCACCACCAGAGCTTGAAGAAAGCTCAATAGGTGACCTACAACATCCAGACTTCTCATCAACCCTTTCTGCAACTGTCCCAGAAGCACCAAGAACAATACTTTGTTCAGTTTGTTTCTTCTCCCGCTGCAAATTCTTTGTGCCCATCTTGGCACTTCATCGTACTGGGGGAGCAGGAAACACTGACTTATCCATCCAATTTGCAAGTTCAAAACTCATCAAGAAAAAAAAAATGCCTACACATAAACATAAACTCAAAAAATGCAATGATGCTAATTAGAAATTAGCAAGCATTTATTGAGCAAGTTGGTGCAAGGAACATTAATTGCTCCAATTGCAGTATGAGCAATCGAGCGATTAGTGGCTAACATTTCCACTTTATAATATTTCCAAGCTCATGGAAATGACACACAACCCACCATGATCATTAGGTGAATACCATTCACACGCATATAAATCAGGATGAGATCCACCAGAAAGACCTACGCCATTAATGAATATAACTTACAAATTGCAAATAGTCCTCACATGGGTAGATTAGAAAATTTGAATTTAGACCATCGATGTGATAAAGACCTGGCATGTCGAACGACTCAGATCAAGTCAAATATCATTGAAGAACCCACATCCCTACTTGGAAAACTCGACAACCAATCACACTCCTCACATTCCAGAGACACACGAACCAGCAGCAGGCCCCATCCAACCACCTTATACCATGGAACCAGGAAACATGTCACCAGCTCGCACACCTCGTAGCATTTTGAAAAAAATTAATCCAATCATGCAAGGTCTGTGAGGGACGGTCATCATTAATCCCTATCAATAAACATCTGTCATTGAAAATACATCCACTTATCATCATTGGCGCATCGAGACAAGCCTCACCCCACCGTACTTGATAGATGGTGGCATCTTGCATACCTTGCATCACCTTAGTGACATCAGCAAGAAACCTTGCGAGGTCTGCGAGGAACGGTCTAGATCTGAACCCCTTGATCCAATGGCCTAGCAACCTGCACATGGAAAAGTTATTTATAATAGTGGGGTTGACTAGGAGAATTGGAAAAGCCCCTCAGAGGAAAAAAAATTAGGCCAAAGTCTAAGCATTGGAAAAAGCCGCCTGATTTAGGCAAAATAATATTAAAACCCGAACATGGAGAAAGAACCAATAGGTCGGGTGAAGGGGCTAATAACAACACGATAGACAAGGCTTAGTCGAATGACTTAAAAGACCAGTAACCCCCAATAATAGGTCAACACAAAATTATAACGTAAGGGTTTAAATGGTAAAACCAATTGTAACATGGGTAAAAAAAAACACTAAACACAAAACATTAGACCCCTTGTCACAAAAGATGAATAGACATGCCCAATACTAGGCAAAATTTTGATAAAATTTTAAAATTTCCATCAGTGGCTCCAATTGGGAATGTATGCCCCCCTTTGGGCATAACAAGAACATAGATCTCTGGAGAGTAGACCCAACATTGAAACACATAGGTGCCCTAAAGAATGCTCCACCATGCTACCATTAGAAATTTGTTTACATCCAACTTGGTGGCCCCAGGCCCCCAAAACAAGGGAAACCAGAATTTACCCTTGTCAAAAACAAATTTCTCTACTACCTAGATTAGACCGAATCTAAAATTTTTTCCTTTAAGTGCCCATATGTCTTTCAAGTAATCAGAACACCCAAAAGCATCATAATGATTTCCAATATTTTTTTCCATTCCATCAGTCAACAAACTGTATCCAGACACTAACTGCAACCCATGAATACAATGACACCTTACCTTGGGCCGCTCATGGTCATGTTCCATTCAATTCTTATTCATTTGAATTGAGAAACATAAACATTCATAATCAATTTGATCTTTGACACCACAAAACTTGGTATCAAAATCAGTTTGCACATCAAACTAAAAACTCTCACTGAAAACTTTATGTGTGTCGTGCAAACCATCATTGCAAAAAATAGAAGGTGCATATTTTGGGGAATCTTCACCCTGATGGTTACAACATAAGACTAGTTGCCAACATCTATGTTCAGATGTCCTAGAACACTTCCTGATATTATAGACATGGGAATCATAAGTCACATCTTTCTCTAAGAAATGTGTGAATACATTCATCTCAGGCTTCTCACAATACATTCTCTCTTGTATCCCATCATCCAACTCCAAACGAAACACCTCAAAAGCAAGCTCTAGCAAACCAACTTCAACAAGAGCAATAGGAAAAAATTTGTGTGCACTCGCCTCCTTATTTGCAACACCACCTGCTATATGTGTTAATTTATAAGTGAAAATTTCAGCACAAGCTGAAAACTTTTAACTAGCAATATCAATAACACTTTCATTATAAGCTGCAAATTTTTCACTAGCAATATCAATAACACTTTCATTATAAGTTGAGAACTTTTCACGAGCAATATCAACAATACTTTCATTACTGGTCTCAAAAAATCTCAACTTGAGGGGTGACAACAAGTCCATCTTAGCTTGATACAAACAGTCAAGAACATCAATAACACCAATACATTCATCAATGAGTTGGTTACCTTCAATATTGTTCTTTAGATCACAGTATTGAACACATACCTCATTTTCTTCAAATTCATCATCATTTACACAATAAGAATGCTCCATTGACAGCACATCTAGAGTATATTCCAAATATTCATCATGTGAAATTTTTCCCTTCACTTGTAAGAAAAGGACATCATGAGGCTCTGTATTACCACAAACCTTTGGTAAGGAAAATGTTTCCATATCATCCTCGGAGAGGCAATCATTAATTCTAAATTCACAATCACTAGCCTATAACAAAACCTCAGTAACATTTTTTTTGTAATCATGACATGGAAAAGAACTTGGTGTCTCACTTAGTTCTCCACCATCTTGCTCCTCAAACTTTTGCAGAGTTATCCAACACTCCTCAAAAGGGAAAGTGTCATTTGCATTTTGTGCATATAAACACTTTGCTGATTTTGCAATCTCTATCCATTTAAGGACTTGGGTGAGGTTACTAGGTTTCAATTCTTCTAGCAAAGCACTCAACCCAGGTTCATAAATCTCATAAAAAAATTCAATGCATGAAAAATCATCAGGTTTGAAATCTCTCGAAACTTCTATCAAAGCATCCAAAAATCTCAAAAATAGCTTGTATGGTGAATCTCCATCTTGTCTCTTCATCTCATACAATTCTTGTACAAAAGAGTTTTGATCATCACTACTCAAATCAAGTTGGTTTTCAACTTGTTTTTCATCATTACCTTCATACTGTAATGATGGATACATCATTGTTGCCAAAGCATTCTTATCATAACAAGTGTCTTTTATAGCTAACTCTAGAATTTTGCTAGTATGAGATGTGCCAGGGTAACCAACACTTGTAGCTAGATACCCTTTCATCATTAAGTATTTTATGTTTTTCTCAATGTCCATAGCCATTAGATATGCCTAATATAAGGTTGTAGGTTCCTTATCTCTTAATAAGTAACTCATCTTTTTTTCAAAAGCACCAAGATATACAACCAGGCATTCAACCTCATTTGGTCTTATTTCTTCAGGAATTTCTCTTATAGCTTTTGAAAACCTGAGATTGAAAAAAGGAACTAGCTCATATTTTCTTATGTCGATTCCCATAAAACCCTTTTTTACCACACTTGGATTTACTCTTTCACCAAATTTTTCAATAAAAAATATCACCAACTAATTCCATGAGTTAATAGAACATGCAGGAAAATATGAGAGCCAATCCCTGGCATCATCCTTCAAGGATTGCACAAAAATCTTCATAACAACATCCTCATCATTGAATTCATAATCCCCCATAACATCCATGAAATTTTACAGATTCTTAGAGGAAGATTCTAAACTTTTCTCTGTGAAGTTGGGCAAATATTTCCTAACCTTCTTAGGAATCAGATTAGGGAAACCCTTAATACCACTAAAAATAGATGGCATATAACTTTGAATCACAAAATCCCCTGGAGGGCTTGGTGAAACTTGTTCCTTTTGCACACTTGTATTTTCCATTTCATAAGGAAACCTTCTTATACCCATTCAATCACTATCAACTTCATACATGGTTATCAATTACATCATTTACTAATCCAACCATGATTTCTAAAATATTGACTGAAATACTTATGCCTTGAGCTATTTTAAGAGGCATAATTCAAAATAAAACATACTTCTCATATCATATTACATATTACACTGTTTGAAGTATGGAAAGACTAAGCACTTTTCCTTTCTTAATGCTAAATCATCTAATTAGGAACCATTCATCATCCCTAGTTATGAATACTTTTCATAATCAAATGCTGATCTGTTTAGATTAATGAGAATACTTGGAAATTAAGCAGCACTTGTTAACCTTCTCTCCCTGACAGTAAATGTTACAGATCTGGGACTTTTCCTTGTATATCAACTAGTTCTTTAGATAGAATCACCACCTCTTCAATAGAGGATTGAATTTCAAAAGAATATGAAATTCCTTTTCAAAACCTGATCACATGTTGGGTTTTCATCCACAACAGCGTCACATTTAAATGCTTTGATATTACACTGCTACCAATCCTTTCCAAATCCATAACCTCTTAACATCCAAACTTAAAGTTTAGATCCACCAAAAAAATGACTCTGGAAGGCCACCACCTACTTCTGTGGTTTCTTTTTTCTTTAAATTTATTCAGAAGTTCTCCTTAATGAAATCACCATTCAGCTAGTGACTTAGGAGGAAAAATAATGCAAAATTGTCGATCCCTAATTACAAACATGATGATAATTGACCTTATAATAGAACAGTCTATAACCAACACTTTTGAATTCTCCCCAGTGGATTCGCCATTTTGTTGGTGTTTTAATTTTCCCACTAAGGCTTTGTAATTCTCTAAGAGGTTTCCAACCTTTATATTCAAGAATTCACGAAGCTAGTGGCCAACTGACAAGATTCAGTCAAAGACTGAGATCTCCTACACTTTTGGCTCTGTGAAACCAAGGAGGGTTTTCCTATACGTGTTCATAAAAATGCTTCATGCCTCCAGAACACTTCTACACATAGATACATTCAAAGAAAGGAAACTAGATAGCATCTACCCAGGTTTTGGAAAACCAAAGAATAATAACAACTATCTAAAGCTAGGAAAGTAGATGTAATATGAGATTTGCATCTCAAGATAGATAGAATTTTCTTTTTTTAAATGTTCAAACTATGAACCTTCACATTTATGGCTACCGTTATGTACTTTTAAAATGATCTTGAATGAAAAAACCAGTGCCTCATTCATTGGGCGGGAGTCACATAAAACATAACCCTGATATCATTGAACTATCATTATAATGCCTTAAATTATAAGATTTTACAGTATTCAAAACAACACTCCTTAGAAAATCCTAAGCACATTACCACGGACCTATAATTCCTTTTCAAGAATTTAATTAACTCATTAATTTAAAGCCAGAAAATGAATCACACATTCAAATATGCCACTGAAAAATGAATGAAGCAACCACTGATAAATCCATTCACAATATATCATACATACATAGGAGAGAAATTGTCTTAAATTTTTAGATTTTTTTCGATATCAGTAATTACAAAAAGCATAGTACACTTATCTTATGCACATACCCAACCTAGAATGACTTCCTAGCTACAACCTTCCATATACTACAATATATTTCTGACTATACACCATCTAAACTTCAGCACTCAAAATTCGACAACAAAAATGAGCCTTGAAATCTCCTTTATAGATCAGGAGAGCAACAAGCATCGGGCTCAATTGTTCATTTCAAAGTGAATTTCATCCCAACAAAATGAAATTTTGATTACATGTCAAAATTCCTCATCATCAAATATAACCATATTACGAACAGAGGAATCAAAACGGTTACACCCCTATAACAAGTTGAATAGAACAAAAACCATCGCATCACGTGCAACTCCACATCTGACCCGAACCACAAAAATAATATAAAAAAAAAAAGCCGAAACCCAGCAACCACATTATTTTCTTGCACCACAAGAAACCACATGGCCCCAATACAGCAGACTGCTCCTGGTCCTTGCTTCAGTGTGAAATGATACCATTACCTTACCTTTTCTTGCACCAACACCAAACCCAACAACATCACATGGTGCCACCACAACAATTGGAGAAAGTGTGAGGACCTCCTCATCCACTCCCACAAGCTCAGTTAGGGCCACGAGGTAACTATGGTAGTCTGAATCAGTTTTAGACCCTTCATCACCAGAGCCTGAAGAAAGATCAATAGGTGACCTACAACATCCAGACCTCTCGTCAACCCTTTCAGCAAATATCCCAGAAGCACCAATAACAATACTCTGTTCAGTTTGTTTCTTCTCTAGCCTCAAATTATTGGTGCCCATCCTGGCGCTTCGTTGTACCAGGGAAGCAGGAAACACTGACTTATCCATCCAATTTGCAAGTTCAAAATTCAATAAGAAAAACCAAACACCTGCACATAAACATAAACTCAAAAAATGCAATGATGTTAATGAGAAATTAGCAAGCATTTATCGAGCAAGCCAGTGTAGGGAACATTAATTGCTCCAATTGCAGTATGAGAAATTGAGCGATTAGTAGCTAACGTTGCCACCACATAATATTTCAAAACTCATGGAAAATGGCGCACAACCCATCATGATCATTAGGTGAATACCGCTCGCACACATGGAAATCAAAATGAGATCCACCAGAAAGACCTACATCATTAATGAATATAACTTGTAGAGCGCAAATAGTCCTCACATGGGTGGATTAGAAAAATTAAATTTAGACCGTCGATGTGATAAAGACCTGGCATGTCAGATGACTTAGATCGATTCAAAGATCATTGAAGAACCCGCATCCCTACTTGGAAAACCTGGCAGCCAATCACACTCCTGACAGTCAGAGACACACAAACTAGCAGCAGGCCCCATCCAGCCACCTTGTACTATGGAACCAAGCAATGGTTCACCAGCTTGTATGCCTTGCAGCACTTTTGAAAACATTAATTCAATCGTGCAAGGTCTACGAGGGACAGTCATAATTAATCCCCATCAATAAACATTCATCATTGAAAAGACATCCACTTATCACCGTCAGCACATTGGGATAGGCCCCACCCCACTATACTCGACAGATGATGGCATCTCGCATACCTTGAACCACCTTAGTGATGTGAGCAAGAAACTTTGTGAGGTCTGTGAGGAACAGTCTAGATCTAAACCCCTCGATCTGATGGCCCACCAACGTGCACATGGAAAAGTTATTTATAATAGTGGGGCCGACTAGGAGAATGGGAAAAGCCCCTCGGAGGCACAAATTTTTAGGCCAAATTCTACGCATTGGAAAAAACCACCTCATTCAAGCAAAATAATATTAAAACCTGAATGTGGAGAAAGAACTGATAGGTCGGGTGAAGGGGCTGGTAACAACACGATAGACAAGGATCAGTCGAATGACTTAAAAGAATGGTAACCCCCAATAATAGGTCAACACAAAATTATAACGTAAGCGTTTAAATGGTAAAACCAATTTTCACATGGGTAACAAAAAACCCTAAACCCTAAACATTAGACCCCTAGTCACAAAAGATGAACAGACATGCCCAATGCCAAGCAAAATTTTGACAAAAAATTTAAAGCTCCATCAAAGTGTGTGAAAAGAAGGATGAATATTAGTTTTTTGTCATGTGAACAAATACTCTGAACATCAATGGAACTGAATCTACACTTGTGGTGTAACTTCATCAGTTCAACTCTGGCAGTTAGCCATTTTTGTTTGCATAATTTATGTAGGCTGTGAGCCTCCATGTTTAGAAAGTGAGTCCTTATAAGCAATGTGATTTTGTATCTAGCAAAGATCCTCCTTTGTAACCAGTATTGAAATAACTATATATTTTGAGGTAATCGTCACCATTTTTTTTCCCTCACTGGGTTTTCCATGTAAAATTTGATGTTTTGTCATTACTCTTATATGTTCTATGTTATAAAGTAGTTAAAGGTTTTTGTTATATAATTTTTAGTGGATATTGATTCACCCCCCTCTCAGTATCCTTATTATTCAACAATACCTTTCATTTTCAATTGGTTTGGTCAATTTTTGTTATGATTTGCAAAAGTTATGGCCATTTTGGTGACGTCTACCCTATTCTAACAATATTTTCCAAAATTTGTAGTCTGAAAATGTGGTAGTACAACCATGTATGGTACAATAGTAGGATGAAACCAATTGGAATGAATTAATATATGTTTCTATCTATTAATTATTTTTTTTGGATAATTTTCATTTAGATTTGAATAAGTTATGACCATTTTTGTGAGGACAGGTTTGAACCCTAACTAGGGTTCCAATTTTTGGGAAAAATACCATAAATTTATTTTCAACTGTTGGATCTTAATGAAAATTGGAAGAAAATTATGTAATTATGTTATCTTCAATCCCGTTGAAGTGATTGGCTTCACTATTTATTTTGTGAAATTTATTAATGACATTATGTTTTCATTTCCTTATTGGGACAATCCTAAAACCCTCCATGATGATTGTTTGATAAGTTCCTTGAATTATCTAATGAAGTATGATCTAATAGTTGTTGTGTCATTTTTTTGAAAGTTAGTGCAGGAAAAGGATACAATGAATAAGTAATTCCTTGTGTTGATTAAGTGATGGGGTTTGTGGGTGCCTTGTGACAAGAAACCATAAGTTGGGAACATTGTATTACACAAGTTTGAGTCCTAAAATTTTGAGAACATTTATGTTATGTTGAAACAAGTCTCAGACAATCAAGAGTCTTATGTTCACTCTGGTTTCTTCCTTGATTGTGATGTTGGTCATTTTCATTGTTGAGTAAAATACATTGTTTGAATGAAGCCATTATTGTGTGGTGCATTGATGGAAACAAGTGTTTTATTCAAGAGGGTTTGTGAGTCACCGAATGTGTTGGAAAGTATTGAAACATTGTTTCCCACTATTCCATAATTTCTATTCCTATTGATGTGTTTCCACCCTTGAATGCTCATTAGTTTGTGTCCTAAATGGTGACAAGGTGTACTAAAGTGTTTGAGTTGTTGCCTCTAATGAAACCATGGAGTGAGTATGTATTGATACTGTCATATTCAGTGAGTTTCTACTCCTTCCTTTGCATTAGGTTTTGATAGATAGGATAAGTTATAGAGCTTATTAGATTATGAATTTTATCATTCCTCAATAAGTTTGGAGCCTATTTAAGTACTACTATAAAAGAAGTAAATTTGATAGACCTATCTCAAACCTATAGACTCAAAATTTAGGTAAACTAGTAGTCACAAATCTGTTTGTTAGTGTTGATTTAATCAAGGCCCTAGTGCACAAATATGACACCAAAAATAGAGTGATCAGAAGTAATAAGGGAGGTCTATTATTGGATATATCTAGGAAAATCATTGTGGATACCTTCATCTTGAATGTTGTAGATAATATAGGTGTTAGCTTTAGATCTTTAAATAGAGAGTTTTCCAATGGAAAGCATAATTTTAGGGTGATTTTATTGTCATAATATAGAAGGATATAGTCAAATAGGAAATTGGTTAAGTTTATAAAAATAAAGTTGAGCCTTTTGGTTTTGACATTTTTGAGGACTACTTCATCAATAATTACTTTTTTTATGCTAATTATTGTAAGAGGAATGTAAGGTTCAAATTATTGTGCACATGATGATGTTGTTTACGTATGTACAACACAAGGACTTGGAAATAAGTATTGACTTTGCTTCATACATTGCAAGGGGAATCTACAAACAATTAAGGGACATGAAGAACCCAAAATTTGGGTTGTATTTCAAATGGTATTCTTTATAATGTCACTTAATATTGCACAATTTGATGAAGATTTGCAACAAGGCCATGAAATTAAGGGTGGTAGATGATGATGGTGCCAAATTTTTGGTCTAATTGTGAACATATCTATGGGATTCTCATTTTTCTTCTACAAAATATTTGATATTTGTTAATCTATTTTTTCAAAGTATCTTTAGGCCTTTGAACTAGACAAAGATAATCAGGTAAATTATTTATATTCCTTAGGCATTTAGAATTTTATCTTAAGAAGGTAGTTGATCATAATTGGGGAGATTGGTACCTCCATACAAATTACACATTGATTAGGGTTTATGGTACTCCTATTCAACCCCAATTCTTACCAAAGTATGTATCTGATATAATTTATTTATAGAAATCATGTGGAAATTAAATGAATCTAATAAATATAATCTCAAATCAATAAATAAGGGATCTCATATTCTTGTTGGGATGCACTTCTCTAGCTTCAACATCACAACTAAGGAAGGCTTGAAATTTTTACCTTCTCTTTTGTAGACATATAGAATGAAGGTTGAAATTGCAACAAATAGTGACCTTGAATGCTACATCAACAAAATTAAATTGGAATCCAAAAGGTCACCATATTATCACAAGTTCAATTTTTTAGAAGATGTGATCAATTTTTTTTTGAAAAATGAGTAGGTTAAGGAGGGAAAGAAAAAATAGATTAGAACTGGGAAAGTTGAGGAAAGAAGGAAAAATTAAAATACTTATAAAGGGTTTTTCTCTAGTATTGTAGATCCTTTTGATAGAATGACAAATTTTCTTCACAACTTTGATAGCTACACATTCATGGGGAATCACTCTTTATAGGAAAGGCCCACTAAAAGTGAGGTTGAACATCTATTTCAATAAGAGGCTATTCCTACACAATCAGTAGTGCATCATGTGACAACTCCTAAGGTGCCAAGTGACATGAAATCTTTGGTAGATTATTTCATAAATCTTGAGGATGTTGTAGAGAGCAGGCCTTGGGATGAGGATATTGTAGGAAATTTTCTAGGTGATGCAGAGTTGGATTATTTTTTCCTCCTCTGATAAATCAAGATGATAAACAAGTTCTATTAAATAGGATCTTACAATATTTAAATGATCCAAACATAATAAAAAATGACGTAATAGCTTTGGTCTACATCCAATTCATGCCTGATAACAAATTTATTGCCTCCAAGTAATATAAATATTTTGTGTTAATAATAAGGAGGGAGGAATTCTAAGAAAATTTAAATAAATCTAGGAATGAGGTGCAACCCTAAAAATATGAGGTCACTCAACATGTTTCAAAAGAAATGGATTTTGATATGAGCAACATCACCCTAGAAGAGGGAAGGAGACTTGTAAGGGAATATGGTTTTCTCCCAAAATGGAATATTACTTTAGCCATTTCTCTAGATACAATAAGGAATCAAAATGAGGAATATTTTACATATTCTGAGCAAGCTAAAAAGATGTATTTTCAATGTGGTTTTAGTCCAAAATGGGAGACTTTAGCTATTTAGGCAATGGCCCCAACCACTATCAGGCCTAAAGTTGCAGAATTTATGCAAGAAATATCAAAAAACTTAATTTTAAAGAGGTTAATAGATACATCAGCCCCTCAAGTATCTTCATTAGTGGTACATATTACAATATTCAGTGAGGTAACTTTAAAGAAACAATGGGATAATTATAATAAACTGCATGAGACACATTTGAAATTATTGTAAGAATATAATAAGCTAGTGGCCCAACTATCTTAGCCTCAAATTTCCTCTCCTTCTACTCCCAAATTAGGATTAGCTAAGTTCGTATCTTAGGATAGAGAGCATATCTCTTAGAATAAAGGAGTTAAAGGATCAATTTAAATAGAGCCAATAAATTGAAAAGCGTTTGAAGGAAGAGGTAAAAATGGTAGCCACTGATATAATTGATGACCTACTTGGTCATAGACTTGCAAATATTTTACATAAAATTGAAGGTGCATGGAAGGCATATGAAATTTTACAAAAGGAATATATCAATCATGTATAGTAATAGGTAAATTTCTAAGGCACAATGAATAATTGGATCCTCAAGGCCAGTTTCATCAAAGAGATCAAAAAAATGACTTCATTTGATAATAATTTCCCTAAGAACCTTACAAAAGTTATTGAGCACATTGAATTATTAGGGGAGGTATCAACCTTCTAGGCAAAGTTGGATATACAAATGAAGGCCAAGATGAAAATGTTTGAAAATATGGAGATTTGAAAATATGGAGAAGGGAGTGATGCATGTAATTTTGGATCGGTTTGGGATCATTAAGCCCCTTGATACATGGAAATATGTGTTTGTTGATATTATCTATACTATTTCCTCATACATATATATGTATGGAAAACTATGTATATCTTTATTAAATAATTTAATCAATGATTAATTTAAGCTAGAGTCTAATTTGTTCAATTTTGCAAAAGAGACTAGAGCAATTATAGATGCACAGTATAATTATCATAACAATAGAGTCCATAACTGTTAGATTTTTAGTGGCCCTCTAAGGAGGAATATAGCACCTGGTTGGAGAAGTATATAGAATAATTTACTTCTTCATCTCCTCTATTGTCATTATTTCCAAGGTGGATATGGGTTGGGTTTTTTTTGTATTTTATGGTGTGGCCACTATCTTCTCAAACAATCTTCTATTGGTCCTACATGGAATCTCCATGGATTTTAGAAGATACATTTACAACATGGGTGAATAATTATAACTCAATAAGAATTCACATTCCCCATTTTATCCCATCATGCATGTCAAGAAATATCTTTTGTAGCGGCTTTTACAACTATGATGACCTCTAGTGATTAACTTTTCTCTTTTGTAAATATTTGTAGTAGTTTTTTTATCCTGCGAGCAACATTTTTAAATTAAAATGTGACATATATTCATGCATTTAAGCTTGTTACTCCCTTGTTTCTATAAAAGGTATTTTTTATCCTTTTTCAAGGGATCTATGAATTTTTTAAGCAAGAAACTTTTGTTTTAGGTTTTTACTAGTTTGGTCCAGGTTTTTCAAGGAAGGAATGAACGTGAAAGTGTAAATTTTCTATACATAAATATATAATTCTTAGAAGTAAGAATACATTATGAAAGACTCATACTCAATTGTCCCAAATGTACATTTTACTACTCTTATGAATAAAATTGATCAAGGATCATTGATGTTCACTTTTTCCTTATTCAGTAAATGAATGTTTCTTATCTAGATTTTGTTAAAGTAATGGATCAAATTTTTATTTATAAAATATTGAGAGTTTTAATATATTCAGGTATTATTAAGGAGAATTGGTTATAAGTCTAAATTCAAAGGATATCATTGTGAGGAAATGATGTGTAAGATTTCATGGAATTTGTTTCCAATTTGTTGTTCGAAAAATACTTGCATTTTATTTTGACTCTTTTACCAATGATTTAAGGCATGAGTCTAAGTTTTCATGTTGATTACAAGTCCATGATCATTCATTTAAAAGACAATTTCAGTTTATTTTTTAGTTTGTTCTTTAATATTTGCATATATTCTCAAACCTAGTAATGCAAGTCTCCAAGAATTCATCCCATTAAGTCAAATCTATTTAAAATTCTTGGCATATTTCATGAGAAATTTTATTTTTAAACAATAGCGTGATATAATTTAGGTACAATTTCATTTGATATTATTAAGGATCACCCTCCTAGGTTTTGTAGAACCTGAAGTGGAGAGGAGAAAATTTTGAAAGCAATCTCTTGTTCATTGGCCAACCTCTTGAAATCTTTTAGTATATGAATTGGATATTCTTTAGATAATTTCAAGAATGAGTGGGAAATCAAAGACAAACCAAAAAATTGGTGATGCTTCTAGGGAAAATGCATAAAAATATAGTCTATTAATTCCTTCTTGGGTAGTGTTTAAGAAAGTATAGTATTGAATGCCTTTTATTTTTTTAAATCCTTATACACATAATTGGTTGTGTTTGTTGTCCAAGTCTATAAAATATATAAAATAATTATTCCCACTTGTGGGTGGTGACTCTGAAAAAATTCCTTACTAGTGAAAGTGCAAGAAGAGAGAGAGAAGTGACATCAAATATGGATGGAAGAAGATCTATGTTCAATAAAAATCCTATAAAAAACCTAGCAAGTGAGCTCTAGCCTCAAAGACAAACATGGAGAGTGAGAGACACATGTAAATTTATATAATCCCTTGTCAATATATTTGTAAATAATAAGGAAATTACTTTGAAAAAATCTCTACTAGGTGGTGATTTTCAAAGACCTGTTATTATTGTTGAATATTTAAAGGATAAGACAAATTGGGAGAATCCTAAGAATAAGCCTTTCATGGAAATATTTGAGAGAGAAAGGAATAGATCCAAAGATAATATGACCTTAGAAAAGGTTTATGTGTATGATTCAGTTCCCCTACTATGGTTGTGAGCACATATGTTCAATATAATCTTACAAATAAGCCATTAAACCAAGGAAATGTTTCATCCTCATTTTTGGCTCCCACTAATTCTCATGCTCTATTATATAGAAATTCACAAATTGATCTATCTTCACAAAATGCCCCTATATCTTAGACTAAAGAAGAAAGTTTTATAGAAGTTGAAGATCTTAGATAAATTTGGAAAGATGAAAAATATTGTAACGAGAGATGATATGATAAGAAGAATAGATTATCTAATTTTTATTATGAGTTAGGATATCCATTTGTTTTTGGCTCTAATCCTCAAACTTTCCCTTCAAGAAATATACAATTCCAAAACATTCATATAAGTTTTGTCCAAAACACACCATTAGTAGATATCACTACATCAAATCCTCAATAAAGAATATATTCAAACATCCTATGCCTCACAAAATGCCCCAATAAACTAGAATGTATCCATGCCTAACCCAAAACCTCAAGTAAGTTTACCACAACAAAATATGGCGGGTTATGGCAATTACTAAAAATTTAATCCAAATGTGGGTGGTCAAATTGGTGGGATAAAATTTAATCAAGTAGGGGAACATAATGTTGCAAATCAACAGAATATTCAAGTTAACCCTCAAGGAAATCCTACTATAGGTAACTTTCAAGAAGGAAGAAATTTGCAGCTAGAAAGGTATAGGCATTTAGATTTTACTAATATCCATGGATACCCAAAAAGTTTTAACTAATGATGTTAGAAAAACATTATCCAAGTTTTTTGGAAATAATGCATTATCAGAGGAAGATCATCTATGAACTTTCCTAAATCGGATAGATGAATTTGAGATTAAAGATGAGGATGTAGTAATGAAATTGTTTATGCAATATTTGATATATCATGCAAGATATTAGTATGAAGTCCTACATGATGCCAGTATTAGATCATGAGATTAATTTAAGAGGATATTCAAAGAATATCATGGTGACAAGATTAATCCTAGATTCATTATAAATGAGTTCACTAGCATTAGTAAGGGATATAATGAACCTATCTCTTCAATTTGAATACTAGTTTTATTAAGGTCATGAACAAAATTCTACAGTACATGGGACTTTGTGAATCCACATGTTTGGTCCTCTATTGTAATTCCTATGATGAAAATATGGGTTATGAACTAAGGGATAAGGATCCTCATTCCTTAGAAGATACTTTCAAGAGAGAAATCCATATTAAAAGTAACAAAAAAATATTTGGGAAGATGAGAAAAAGGGATGATCTAATTTTTTTACAAAATCCTAAAGGAAAGAAAGCCAAATTCCCTTCATTTCTGGAAAAGCTGAGTTACAAGATGTGATCAAAAAATTATTATGGGCTGAATACATTTGATCCATGAGGATTCAAAGTATATTCAAGCCACTAAACATCAATCCAAAAAGATCATTCAATTCAAAACTAAAATAAGAATCCACTAAAACTAATATATTAAAAACACAAAACCTTCATAAACCCCTATTCTAATCCATTAAAACTTATCCTATTGGGGGAGTGGTATCGCATTGATGTGGAATGGTGACCCTTTCCCAATCTTGTGGATAAATGAGCTTGTTTCGATCAATTCTATTGAAGAGAATCAATGAAACCGATGATAGATGTGTATGATAACATGATTTAAAATTGAATGAACATGATGCAAGCTATTTTAACATGATTTATGCTAAGATGATTGATATGGATGTATGAAAAAGATAGGTTTTTTCACATCTTAGAGAATTCTTGCATTTTGAGCTCTAACCTCATAATAAAATGGCATAGTGAGTGCTCCCACGACACATGTCTAATCGGGCTTGAGAGTACTAGGGCCTCTAGGCGTAGTACCAACAATATGTGATTTGAACCCTAACTTGCATTTTGACTTTTGAGTGCATTTATTAGAATTTGAAATTTGGGTTTGGGTGGCATCGCTATATAGAAATGCTATTTTGAGAATCAATAATACTATTTTCATTTTTAGCAATGCTATTGTGATTAGCGACACATTTCGTGATTTGGAATTAGGGTTTCTACATTGTAAATCGTGGCATAGGTGTAAATAGTGATGCCCTTGCCCAATTTGGAATTTATATTTAGGGTTTCCAAATTTCAAAGTTTGACATGGCTGTAATGAGCGACGCAAGTCATGATTTGGAATTTGAGTGTATGTAGCATCGTTATTTGGAATTTGACTATAGCGATGTTTTTTTTTCATTTTGGGGGGTAAAAAATCCACACTTAGCCAACTTTTGTGAATGTTTATGTCATGCACTTCATGGGTGTAGGAGGTTATCTAGCCTTTGATGTCCCACAAGCACCAACCAACACTTTGTCCAGACTTGATGATTTATCTGAGCTTCGACTGGAGAACCTCAGGGAGATGGAATTATGGTATGTCACCTACATTACCATCATGCAAACCTATTTAGCGATGATGAAAATGCTATGTGAGTGATGTCATAGTGAGACCTCATCCTTCCACCTACCCGTTAGTAAGGCGATAGTGAAGCTAGAGGATGTATGGAAGATTTTGTGATTGCCCATACATGGCGAGTGGGTGATTTATGACACTGATGCAAGATATGATTCCTATCACAAGGTTCTTGACCAAGAGGTCATTATCTTGGTCAACTCCTAGATTGACCTTGAGATGTACAAAGGTCAGGCATCAACCTTCAAATTGATCATTGCGGTAGTGATTTTAGGGTTGGTTTCCCCAAATCGACAAAGAAGGAGATTTAGTCTAGGATGGGTGTCGGCACAGCATAGGATGCTTTTCCAAAGGACTTAGTATGCATGGGGCCAATGATGTTGTCCTCCCTTTACCATGATATGCATGACTTCATGTACTACGATGATAGATTTATTGGTACATGAGTCACTCTTCCTTACATATGGGCCTGGGAGGACATTTTTGTGCTCTGACCTATTGTCCATATGGCATATGTGGAGCCATATGGTCTACTCATCTAGAGGTATAGAGGCACCATCACTTTTAAACACATGAGGTAGTTTGGTATCCCATGTTGGTAGAGAGTGATTCATGAGATAACAGTGTTCAGATGATGGTCGTGACTTCAGATGTCAGCATGGTATGATGTATAATATTTATTCTTTGCTTGACATACCCAGTACATGTAGGGTCAAGAGCACACCATGATTACGAGGTACCTTCCTGATAGAGTTTCTAGACAGTTTGGCAAGAGAAAACAAGCTCAATGATGCATATACAACCATTTTTGATAGATCAGCATGAGAGGTGACCTAGGGGCCTACAATTCCATCCCATGAGGTTGTTGAGGGCTTTAGATAGTTGGTTACGAGGCCATGGGCCTATGATCAGGGATAGGTAGATGCATAGATGATGTCTGTATATGATGCATGATTCATACCCCTCCCAAACTAACAGATTTAATAGGTATACATCCATGAGGGATATCGAGATGGAGGGGAGTAGAAAGAGGTCGAGGCTAAGATGGTGGTCGAGATGGAAACAAGGATGGTGGCCAAGGTAGAGTCCAGGACAAGGAGCAGGACATGGGTCAAGTGCCAAGTGATGGATAGGATTTCCAAGATGGCCAATAGCATGATAGACAAGTCCCAAGCATACCACCATTGCATCATTATCCACCACAATAGCCACCCATACAACAACCACTATGGGGGCCAGCTCCTCGTGATGCATAGATTCAACAGCTACAATAGTAGCTATAGGTGGTTACAACTTAGCAAGATCAAGCTTAACTATAGGTACTATTAGTCATGATAGAGAGGGACCAGGAGCGTAAGCTCAAACAATCCTTAGATATGCAGTTGGCATAGGAGGTTGGGTGGCAATAGTAGTTAGAGGTTGTGATAGCCGCAACACAGGGACAAATAGTTTATGTTCGACTATACAAAGAGGAGTGATAAAGGCTGCATATTATCATATGCATTATCGTGAGAAATCTTGATTATTCTCAGAGGAGTGGAGCACATCCCTGAGCTGAGGATCAGCCATTAAAGAGATAGCCTAGGGAGGGGAGCAACCATCAAGGTTGGTTTTTTGATAGATACTTTTTTTGATTATTCACCTGATTATTTATACAGATATACATTCATGGGCTCATTTTCTTAGCCTCATGGATATTATATTTTTTTATAGATATACACACACTGATTTGGATATTGTACCATGACATTCATTTTTTTATATATACGAGATGATACAAATTCATGATTTTATGTGTTCTTTATTTCATGCACATGAATGTATGGATGCATATTATGTTGATATGATGTGATATGATTGTGTATGGATGCACTTCTTTTTTTTAGTATATTTTTATGACATTTTATGGGATGGATGTTATGATATGCAGATATTATGCTTATGCAAATGATATGGATGCATTTCTTTTTGTGTATTTTTTCTATGCAGTTTTATGAGATGCTAATGTATGCATATGGATGTATGGATAATGTAGATTTAAATTCTTATGATCTGATAATGTGATGCATTTTTATGATATGTATGCAATAACTAAAGATGCTTAGAATAAAAAATCTATATTATTCAGAATAACTTAAATGATAATGATGCGATAGTGAAATGTGTTTTCTTTTATTATGATATGTTGTGATGATGCAAGATGTATGCATGTTGATGATTTATGGATGCGGGATGGATGCATTGATGATGTTTTTGTTGACTGTCATGATACCAGGTTAGTGTAGAAAGAAGATAAAAGAAATAAGATGAATGATTTGATCTTTTATTTTGATGATAAAGTCCAACAAGTCCTTGATCCACCAAGACTTTATTAGAGACGGTGATGAGAGATGCATGATGTTGATGATTATTTTCTTATATCTTGGGATTGGGATTTTCCATCATTCCTTATTTTTGATATAACACAAACATGATGCATCAGGTATTAATAACCAAGATGGAATTGTGTCTAGTGTAATGGACTTTGAATTTGCAAATAGATAGGATAGTTCTTGTTCACACCTTGACATACGGAAACCTCACTGGAATGTAAGTTAGAAGCTTAGAATATCTCGGACCAAAGCATACATAATAGTCAACAATCTACTCCAAGCAACTTTCCTACACACAACTAAGCAAGTATGTGCCAATATTATTTTACAAGAATACCCACAATCACAACAAACGAATGATAATGATTGATGCTCAATCATTTTTGATAGAAATCATCGAGAGGTCCTTGGAATGGGTCATTAAGATAAATCATAAGAAAATATAAAAGATAAAAAATTAGTGTTATCTATATCTCTTGCCAAGTTTAAATATAGCTAAGTTGAGTTTTGATACTGATGCCCATCATACGAAGGATACATCATAGGATATGTTCATTAGGTGGTTCGATTAGGATAAGGTTTATGATAAGTCGTTAATAGAACCTTCACTGACTCATTTACCTATGATCTAGACTTTAGATTTTGACACTTAGGTTCTCATTTTATGACTTTTCATACTTTCTTTCTATTTGATTTTCCAAAGGTAGAAGGTGATGATTTATTTATTATGGATGAAGCTTTATTGCGGGTGAAAGCAAAATGGGATGGATGGTTTTGGATTTTCTAGATATTTCAATATTTTTGGTATTTTGAAAAAAAATTGAGGTTGTTTTTTATCTTTTTGAAAGTTTATGTGAATGTTTTGGTTTTCAGTTTATTTGAGGTTATTTAGGGTTTTCTAATTTTTCCAGTTTTTTTTATGTTTTTCTGAGATTTCAAAATTTTAGGGGTTTTCTGAGATTTTGAATATGTAAGGCTTTTCTAAGATATTTGAATGTTTCATATTTTTGGATATTTGAATGTTTAGGGATTTTTTGAATTTCGACCAAGGACCAAACCTAAAAGACTATCCTAGGGGCCTCGGGGGCTGATCAAAGATGAGCCTTGCCTACGTTATACATGCAAAGACCACATAGTTCGACCGACTTAACTTATTGACAATGAAAAATGAACAGTTGATGGAATGTCAATTTATTATCATGGACTGCTAAAGGACTAATCTAGGGTGTCTCAAGGGCACATCAATGATGTCCTTTCCTATGTTCAAGCTCAGAGACTCGTAGTTTGACAAGGCAAAAAAAAATTGGATTTTTTGATTTTTAACCTTTTTAGGGATTTTGATGTGTTTTGGATGATTTTAGATTTTGATGATTTTGCAAGTGTTTTTGGATTTTTAATTAATGTTTTATGAATATTTTTTGGATTTTTGATGATATTTTGAGGTAAATGATACTTAGATCATGATGTCAATGCCACACTATGAGATATAAGACATGGATCAAGAGTTATTTGAAAACAAGAGTGCAATAACCTGCCCCCAATGTCTACCAATGTTTCATAGATTAATGGACAAACCAAGTTAGGTAATGTACATATGAAGAGTTCAACAGAGTTTTATCATGTTGGATATGGGCTATGGGACTTCATGAGATAAAAAATCATAAAGAGCCTATCAAGAGTCTGCCATGAGTAGAGTTGAATTATACTCCAAATATTTGTCAAGATCAAGATAAACTAGAATATCTAGATGAATGTGGATTGGATGGATGGAGGGAACATTGGATTTATCATGACAAGGATGAGATGCTTCTATCTAAGAAGGATCATATTGACACTCAATTCTACTCATGATGCCTATTTTCTAGGTTTTCATATAGTACTTGCCCAAAGTGTGACCATAGTGGTTTTCACTATCTAGGATAATTTTTATTTTTACTATTTTCTTGATTTTTTTATTTATTTTATTTTTGTAATTTTTAGTCTCATGTTGAACCACCTAGTGGTATTGATGTAGAGGCCATAGGACCATAATGTTCTAGTGATATTCTACTTGAAGAAGCTACTTTTCTAAGACTTGAGCACTTGAATGCAATTTTGAAGAACTTTGATCTTCCTTGTGGATACCAGAATTAACCTTGTCTATGTGTGCACATCATGATATGGTACCTTCAGAATCCTTATGATGAAGGGTAGCTACCAACACATAGTCAATGTGAGAATTGGATGTCATGAATGGAGTGGATGGTGACATCTATGAAGGGATATGAGATGGATTGGTTGATGGTTTGGAACCATTGACTCTCCAAACTTGGGAAGATGAGCAATGATGGGTGGGAATGGAGTTTTTTGTGGAATTAGGACCAATTGCTAGATATAGTTTGTTCCTTGCTTGAGAAGCCAAATTTTGTATTTGAGGACATTTTTGATAGATATATTTCCCTTTCTTTATTTTTATCCATGGTTTCTTTGACTAATGGAGTTTTTGAGGGATGATTTTCTTTATTTTTCTTTGGTATCCATTTGTACTTGGCGTGTCCTTTTTTATTTATTGCTTTTTTTTCTTTGATGATCTTTTGCTTTCTTTGCTTAGAATTATTATTTCTATATTGGTCCCAATATGTGTATGATATGATGGGTGAATTCCAACTCATGATATAGCTATTTCTAGCGTTGATAGTATTTTCATCATAAGGATTCTTTGTGCCCCATATGTTGATGTTTTCTATAGAAAAGATTTCCTCCACCATTGAGAAGGTATTATCAAAACCTAATCCTTTGCCTTGATAATGTATCCTCTTATCCATAGCCACTAAATATGACTTTTCATGAACACATGATATTGCTATGGGTTCCTACTGTTCATGAATATGAATTGTCTACTCTAAGGCTATGACATAGTTATCTGTTGATGTTGTTTCAAAAGATGTTAGTGTTGATTCAAAAGATGTTGGTGTTGATTCAAAAGATGTTGATGATGCACAATCTTGTTCAGGAATATGAACTCTTTTATCTCATTCTATGACATTGTTATCTATTGATGTTGCTTCAAAAGATTTTGGTGTTCATTCAAAATATGTTGATGATGCACAATCACTGTAAGAATCAAGAATCTCAACCGTTGCTTTCTCTTGTGTAGGAATATCATGACTGGGAGATTCTTGCTTTAGATGAAGAACGTCTATATGTCCATCAAAAAGAAACATCTTAGGTGTGATATTGGGGAAATATTTGGAGTTTAAAATTATTTAGAAGGTGTCTCTCAGCTCTTGGTGAACTTTTGGGGATAGGGTTTCTTGATCCTGACTTGATTCAGAGTAAATTTTGGTATCCTCAAGGGGTTCTTCTTAACATGATCCTTGGGTGGATGATATATCATTGGTGAAAAACTCTTCACAATATTTTGTGGGTATGGGTGGAATAAGGAATATTTATTGCTTGTTTGGAACTTCTTCAACATGCCCAATCATTGAGTCATATGTGGGAGAAATATTAGAATCTAATATACACTTGATGTCATTATGGTATGAAATATTGCTAAACATTTTTGATGGGTTTGGAATTTTTTTTAAAATAGTATCTTAATGCATATCTAATTCCTCATGTTGTGATAAATGAATATGTACCACTATGGTATCATGGGTATGGTTTACGTTATTTGAGGTTCATGCCTTTCGCAAATTTTTTTCTTTTCCATTATCAGGCATAAGGTTTGTGTAAATTTTTTAGATTTTCATTCACAATTTTTTGATTGACATCAATGTCTCCTCATTCAATATGATCTTCTATTAGATTTTTGAGTCTAAAACAATTTTGTGTGTTATGACCTTTGTATCAGTGAAATTCATAAAAAATGATCATTTGTATAGCTATGAGGTTTGACTTGTGGCTTTTGATAGTTTGAGAAACTTGAGAGTGTGATAATATTAGACTGTATAAACCTCTTCAACACATCTTCCATAGGTTCCCCTAAGCGAGTGAATTTTCGTTTAGGAGCGTTGTTTGTTCTTTGAGGCATATGTTGAGTGTTTGTAGTGTTGATTGTTTGATTTTTTGGCAATGGCATGTATGGTTGTTGTGTGTTCATGGTTTGGGTGTTTTCTTTCCTAGGAGTAGTTAAGACCAGCTTTGCATCAATAACACCATCACTAGTAATGTTCTTGTTGTTAGCCCAAAAGTGGGGTTTGTCATTAGAACTAGTGGATGGGTGGTTGTCTCTATATCATGTTTATGTGTTTCCCTATGAGATTAGAGCACTCTCGATGTTGAGGGCCTTAGGGATAAGCTCATCATCAGTGGTAATGCATTTCATTTTTAAGTGGAAGGATAGATCTAGATCTAGATTTTCTATGATAATTCCCACTTGTTGTTCATTAGGAATGGTCCACTTGCTCTTACTAGCTCTTTGTCTCCACCGTTGCAAGAAATTTGTGAAAGATTCTCCTTTTTTTGTTTGAGAGTATACAACTCTTCTAGGTTTGCATCCATGTCAAGGTTAAAGGAGAAGTGATCGATGAATTTTTCTATGATTTCTTGAAAAATTTTGATACTTGGAGGCAATTGAGAAAACCAATCGATGGTTGGAACCATTAAGCTTCATGAAAAGAGGTGCATCAAATAGGATTCATTGTAGGCGACCTTCATACACATGGTGTTAAACTCTTTGATGTGGTCCACATGATTCCTCCTCCCTTTGTATTGATCAAATTTGGGGACCTCAAAGCCAAGAGGGAATGGTACCATTGTGATGTTTCAATTGAATGGATAAGGAAATAGGTTTTGTGTATGGCTCTTCTTCATCTTTCTCATTCAAAGATCCTACATTTCTTGTGATAATGCCTTAATTTGTGATGCTAGATCATCTTGTTGGTTTTGGGGAGGAACATATTTTGTGTATTGTGGGGTGGAAGATGGATTGTATGTGGGATTCTAATATGATGGGATGTTGTATGGTGAGTATGGTGGTGTGGAATTTTGTTATGGTGATTAAGGTGTAGATGTATATGTTCTTGACATGTTCAAGTTGACGACATTTTTTTAAGGGTTATAATAGGAAATTTTTTGTTGTTGTTGTTGGGCATACTATTGAGCTAGTAAGGCTTGTTGTTGTTGTTTTTGTTGAGCTTGTTGTTACTATTGGGCTACTAAAGTTCCTTGATGTTGTTGTTTTTGTTGTTATGCTGCTAAGGCTGCTTGATGTTGTTGTGTTGCTAAGGCTACTTCATGTGCTACTAAGGTTGTTTGATGTTTTTTCTAATATTATTGTGCTACTAAGGTTGCTTGCTATTATTGTTGTTGTTTTTGTGCTGCTAAGGCTACTTGTTTTTGTTGCTACTATTGTTGTGCTGCTAAGGCTGCTTGATGTGCTACAAAGGCTACTCTAAATTGTTATTGTTGTTGGGTGGCTTGTTGATAAGCCTATTATGCTTGCTACAAAGTGAAGGAATGTGCTTGCAATGTAGGGTCAATTGGCTGTTGCGAAATTTGTGATGGGTTTTGGGTGTTGATGTTTTATGTAGGTTGTGGGTTGTTGATGAGAGGTTGTCGATTCCCTTGGTTTTAAATTCCTTGTAAGATGTCATATTGATATGGAGGAATGTAATTTTTAGGTCCCATTTGATTTTGCATGGTGAGAGGGATCATGGGAAAATATGGCGATGGTGTTATTAGATAGTGCGATGGTAATGGCACATTAGGACCTTGAGTCCATTGATTAAAAGGGTTCCCTTGATTGATGTTTCGAGGATTTCCTTGTGTTAGGGATGTGGCCAAGTTATTACCTTGGTTGATGGGGTTTGTGACCAAGGGGTTTATTTTATTTTTCTTGACAATAGATGGGGATGGTGTGGATGGTGGATTAACTTGAGTAGTTTGGGTAACCACTTGTTTCGATGTGTTAATGGGTTTGTTGGAACCACTTGTCAAGGGTTTCCCTTGCATGAGGGTGTTGACTTGCCCTTCTTGTCATATTTGAGGTACTTGGTTCACATTACCTTGCATAACATTAGGCACACTTGTGGTATTTGTGGTGATGGATGAAGATGGTTACGCTCAAAATGTCAAGGTTGTTGTGGCATCATGGAATGTAAGTGGTTTTCCAAATGTTGATGTCCAACTTGTTTTTTAGGGAAAGTTATCGGTTAATGAAATGGTTGTGTTGTGAATACCCACAATTGTGTTTATTCCTACACATGAAGTGAGACCAAGGTTGGCTCCTAGTCTAGTTTCAAGACTAGATGTTAAGGATTGACATGGAAAAATGGATGGAGTTAATGAATTTATAGATTAGGTTAATCCTTGTGTCAATTTTTGTATGAGAAAAGTTGGATGATTTTTTATACTTAAATATTTCTTCTTTAGTAAGTTGAAGCGGGTTGGTCGCGGCATATTCTACCTCATATGGTTCTGATGGGGTAGAATGGCCTCTTGGATCAAATTTTGGGGGATTAGGATCACTTTTAGTGGATTTAACTTTGGTTTCTTCCATGATTCTCTTGTGTTGTGATCTTGTTGTTACCATAAATTGTGGCTCACCTATGGGAGATTTATGTTGAGATTTGTAATGTTTAAACTCTCTAGTTGACTTAAATTTAGGTAAAAGTGATATCCTAGGTCATTTTGGAGTAATGATGAAGATGGGAGATGAAAATATGGATGGTGTGGAGATTGATCTTTTCAAACATTTTGGAACAACAATTTTGACTTAGAAGGTTTGATTGTTTGATGTTTGGATAAAGGATGTTTATGAACTTGACAATCTTTAGGGTAGACTCGTGACCTTCAAGATAAAATAGTCCAAATATGGCAACTAACTTAACTAGGTGCATGGAAACGAATTAATTTCTCAAACAAAGTAGCTAAGTCAGGGTGTGGTTTGATAGATGTTTAAGTCCAAAGATTTGGTGTATTCTAAATTTTTGCAAAGTTTTGTGAAGTGAAGGATAAGATATGATGAGGGATGGATGCAATTTTTGACCTAATGTTGACCTAGAGTTAACCTTTGTTTTGAAAGACCAAGGTAGTGACAAAGATGTTGTACCTCTAAAGTGATCAAACCTTAAGGGCAATCTTTTTGGTAAAATAGAACTCGAATGATTTTTGACAATAGGACCCAATGATTTTGACAATAGAACTCAATGATTTCGGATAATGAAACTCAATGGTTTTGAATGATGAAACTCAATGTTGCAATGTCTTCCTTGTCTCAATTTTCTTGTTCCCCTTCAATTTGCTCAAATTTTGGTTGTATGATAGCGTTTGTAAGGTTTGGTTATTGAATCAGAGCGATCGAACGCCAAATGGTCATGTGGGGTTCAATTTTCCAATATATCTTGCTTAAATGAGTTTATTTTTACCACAAACACTTGTCTTGCTTAAGTTTCAAACTAAATGTCTATGTCAAAATATCATAAATTTCACATGGTCCATTATGTGAAAATCATGAGGCTGGAGCCATAGTTGCCTATGTTAACTTTGAGAAGTATGGATTGAGATATAAGTCAAGATATTTAGAAATATATAAGGATAAATCATTACGAAAAGAATCAATATCAAGGCTATTTCAAAGGGTATCTATCCTTAGACTAAAGGGTTTGAAATTTTCAAAAAGATTATTGATGTTTGTTTGCAATGTTTTGGTACCAAGCAAATTATTAAAATAAATCACAAGAATTTACCACTTAGGTTCTAATGGCACCTTCAAATTTGCAAAATTTGAAGTTTCCATGATGAAAAAACTTGATTTGCACACTCAGAAATAAACCCTGAAAAATCTACCCTAGTGACCTACTTTGGAGGGTCATAATTCAGAGCCAGTTGAATTTCATGCTAAATCCATTGGTGAGTGTATTCATTTGAAATATGTCAACTTTTATGTTTCATTCCATCTTCCCGTGATGAGTTTTGATAGGGTTTTGAAATGAAAAGTTGGAGGGTTCTAGGACTATTTTGTTGTTTGCATACTCTTAGGCCTGTGAAGTGGCCTCCTATTCAGACTAATATTTCACATATGGATGATCATCATGGAAAATGGATTGATGCTCTACATTCCCCTCATATTCATATGCTCCCTGGTCTGCCTTTAGATCCACATGATCAAGATTTATATTTTTACCAGGTGAAAAGCAAATGCAGTTTGTTCAATTTTTACATTTGTATTTCTAGATTATTTTGAGGTGAACTTTGACCCATAATATCATGTGAAGAATGTGGATTGAAATAAATCCCTCTTGCACACATAATCAATGGACCTAAATGATCTAATTTTTCTAGTGGTAGCTTCCTAGGAGGTGATTTGATATTTTTTCAAGGAAGCAACTTGGTGAGCCCCAATTGGTTTTGGACAGGTGCAGTTGCAGAAAAGTTTGACTAAGCCATTTTGGAATTTAATATCTTGAACCTCAAGATGAATTTTTCTAAGCTATTTGCTGCACTAAATTATTGGTTCAAATGCTTCCATGCTTGTTCTTTTTCATCACTTCAGGAGGTTGTTTGACTAGTTTTCCAGGGCAATTTTGGAGGCTACTGGGCTAGTTTTGATCACTATGCAAATATGCTAGAAAGCATATTTTAATGACAACCCACTTCAATTATCCTTGTCAGAAGCATGTAGAAGCAGTGTCAGGTCAATTCAGGGTAAAAACTTGTTTCAAAATGAATTTTTTTAGTCAGGCCCACATAGGGACCCGACATGCTTTACACAATTATGAAGTTGTAAGTGTTGCAATGGTCAAAAGGGAGAACATAATACTTGGAGATGGCATGTGGAGCTGCAGGAGAAATCATACCACTGTTGGGGTAACACCCATGAGTTAAGATAGTAAGCCTTCCATGTTAAAATACAATCTCACAAGGGCAACCATAATGTTTTGATAAGTTTCAAATACCATCTTTAAGTCTATGTATAAGTGTAATCAAGATGGAGTTGTGGGTGATATGTGAAGATCAGCTTAAGTTGGATAATATGGCATTGGGAAATTTTTCTTATCTTAAGTGATTGGTGAAAATTGGATACAGTCGCAACACAATTTAATATTGCTAGGTTTTTTGCACAACTACATGGTATTTGAAAGTGAAAATCTCTTATGCTGACCAATACATCACCATTGATACCAAAGGATATCATGTTTTTCATGTTCATTTCCAAATGCACTTATTAGAGAAATAAATAAGCCTCATTGGGATGGATGGGGAAGATTTATGGAACCATTGACCTCAAGGGTGGCCATTTTGGTGATAGAAGGAAATTATGAAATAGAGCCTCAAGCAAAAGGATCTTATTTTACCTCTTACAAGGCTCGATATTCCATGCCTTCTCAAGAATGTAGCTCAAAAAATATTTTTTATTACTCTTTCAATATGGGCGGAATATATTTCATCATGTTAGGAGCATATATTGACTACAACAGGATTGGCACGTAATATGATTGGTTGAAGAAAGATTTGGAAAATGTAGATCGACAAGTTACACCATGGCATGTTGCATCATGGCATCTACCTTGGTATAATAGTTATTCTTCTCATTACGAAGAGTTTGATTGAAGGAGGCAACGCATCAAATGGAGGCCATCACCACAATTTTTAAGTTGGAGAATGTATTAGAAAGAAGAAATAGACAAGATTATTGCAAAGGATCATGTGCTTCCTCTCTACAAACTTGGGAAATATTATCTACTAATTGACCAAGTCTTGGAATTCTATCATCTTGTCATGTTCATGAGAGTCAAAATGACTTATACATGCTTCTTCTTGCCCACTCAAAAGATCGAGCAAGCCACGGTTTGTTGAAATATGATGTGACTGCATGTGAGACAGATATTGCTCCAAGTGGCTTTGGGTTCATTGATCAATTAAATGAAGAGTGGAATTTAAAGAAAGAGCCTGCACAATTGCAAGTTAGGCTTCAGCCTTTTGATCCTCCAAACTTTAATTTCACCAAAGTTGGGCAAGAAATGGATTGCTATGGTAAGGGGTTTCCTGATTTTGTTGGCACATATCAAGTATTGCAGCCATGGCTTGAGCTTAGGATGATTTCCACCTAAGCTTAGGCTTGATTGGGGTGAATTTAGGGTGGATAAAAAATTATCAACTACCTTATGTATGTTGGGCGACATGGAACTAAAGGTAAACACTAGCTCGAAGAAACATAAGCAATCAAAATTTCCCAAAGTGAATCAATTGCGAAGTTTTCTTTCTGTTGACTTTTCACTTGATAGTTAGAATTACTTTGTGGTTTCTAGCACCAAGAGGAGGGATCCAAAACAATGGCAACACATTAAGGAAGGACTGGGAACTGCATTATAGAGTCTTGGCATTGAAACAAAGAGGTTATAATGCTACAAACGTGTTGGTCATAAAGGTCAAATTTGAGATTGCAAAGAAAAGTTTTGCACAAGTTTAAGAGGTTGCACGATACATCTTTGGTCAAAGGCTTGATGTGGTGGAAGCTCGAGCACATGTATACTCTATGCAGCAAAAAAATATTGGCGCATGTGGTGAAAATGTATCAAAATCGTTTGAGATTCTCCTTGGGCACTGGATCCCTAATTTCATTGTATTGAGCTCGAAGACTATGTGAAGTATTGGCATAGAGACATGGAAGTGTTTGATGCTAAGGCATCCATTATATTAGCTAAAAGAGCTCAATATGATCATGCAAAGGATTTCTTTTACATAAGTATGAGGGGATGTTGCAAGAATTGTCTTTGTTAAATGCATTATGTATGGGTGAGTCATGCATGTTTACTTTACATAGGGTCAGTTTGAACTTGCAATGAAACATATAAAAACTATTGGAGGGAATTAATTATGGAAATCCTACCTAAATTTTATTATATGATTGCTTGAATTCACCATGAAGTCAGACAATGATAAGGTTGTAATAGTCCATCATTTATAGTAGTATTTGGCACCTCCCAATATCATGTTACGCCTTGATGTTGGGTGCAATGTAGATGTTTTTTGCTTCAACTCTTCAAAGGTAGGTACATGCTACTAGGGATGTTCATCAAGTAGACTCAGCATTCATGGATGCATTATGCATATTTAGCCAGGGGTCGGTTATAGCAGGCTCTCACACATATGGATTTGTAAAAGGAATCTAATGCTATATATTGACTACTCCAAAAATTTGGGTGTCGTCGAAGTAAGAGTGAAGTTGTAGAAGGAGAAAAAAATATTCCTCACTAGCCTGCAGGAACTAGGGATGACATTAGCATAAGGTCATGGGGAAGCCAAGAGCAAAGCATAAGACAAATGGTGGGCTCAATCAATGGTTGGAGAAGGAGCAACATGGACCAATCTTCACTATCCCCCGCCAACCAAAGTTATTAATGTTGCCGCCAAAGGAGAGAAATGGGAGAGCGGGTATTGGTAGGGAGGTTTCAATGTGGGCCCGATGAAAATTTTAAAAGGTCACTGCTTAAAGATTATTTTGATGGTGATTTAAAATGTGCCCCATGAATAAATTGAAATCTTCATTGATTAAAAAGAAAAGGGCAATAAGTCTTAAATATAAGGTGAAATGTAATGGCATGGGTAATATTTTTTTTTCTCGATGAAGTATTCTTTTTAAATTTTTACCATTTTAAAAGGCTTTGAGTGAAAAGTGCAAAATGGTAAAGATAGGGGTATGGGTAATTTTTTTTGCCCCCAGAAAATTTTAAATGGGAATATATTTTAAATGGAATGTTTAAAATATTATGGGCATGGGTGAAATTTTCCTGCAACATGATGGAAAATTTAAGAAGTATATTAAGGGCTTCCATTATAAAAGTTAGAATATTTCATTTGTTGGAGATGAAAATGTAAAGTGTAGCCAAGTGAGGATTAAAAAAGGGCTTTCACGAGTAACACAATTGTTTTTAGCCTAGGTGAAGAAGATTTTCAAAGAATCACATTTTCTTCTATAGGGAATGGTAAAGGAGTGGAAGGCTTTCACTTAAGATATTTTTTAGCTATAGGTAGAATGATGAAGAATGAATTCTTCCTAGTAAGGGAATACTTTTTTGTTAGAGGGAAAATGCAAGAGGCGTGAATCAGAATACAAAATGGGGATTTTCTTCAAGTGATGGGTAGTTATACATCAAAGGGGAGAAATGTTGTCATATGTCATCTACAGATAGATTTTGGGTCTCTTATTCCTTCTATATCTTCTTTCTTCTTCTCTTTTCTAAGGGTTTTGAATTTTTGTATGGGGTGGGGTAGATAGAAAAGTGTTGAATTTGAGTCACAGATAGAAGATATGATTGTAATGTTTTGATTTCATGAGTAAATATCAATCAATTTGTGCAAATAGAGTATGACTATCATCAAATTGTCTCCATATTTGTATACTTTAAATTATATGAATTTAATATACAAGGTATTTTTGAGTTTTTCATCTCAATTTCCTTGAGATTGTGTTGTGTGTTCATAATTTTATTTCAAGGAAATAGTTAAATCACTTTGAGCGGATAATTGTGATTTCAAGTGTGCATGGTGGATCTGTAAGAAGAATTTTGATGACAACAAGATTGGATATGTTAATGCAAGGCATTATCATTTTTGAATCCACTGGTTGAAGTTTATTTGTTGATGAAATTTTCTTTATGATTCTATATTTGACTCCATTGCCCAGAATTAGGCGTTGATTTGTCATTCAGCTAAATGCATTTTCAAAAACAAATCAAATCATATTAAATCTCTTTTACTTTCATGTTTAAGTTATCATAGTTTCTTGTATCTTCATGGTATTTGAGAGAATATAGAGGCTAAGTTTCAGATAACTTCATCTATTAACCCTCTATGTGTTTGAGATGAAGATATCTAAGTTATTTGTTCTCAGTAATGTTCAATGCAAATGGGATTATGCTTGAATTTGGTGGAATATAAACTACCCATTATTCATATATCTAAGAATGATCAACTTTCATAGGTCTATATTCTCTTTCTTAGCAAGTATCATATGCCTAGGCCTATAATTAGGAACACCCTCCTAAGTCCTATGGAAATCAAAGTACAAAAGGCTTTTTATAGCCTTCTTCATTGGTTTTTCTTGTCTTCAATCCATTGATAGTGCAGATTCCTTGTCCTAAAAATGTAATCCTTAGTTTAGGAATTTTGCTTCTCCTTAGGTTGAAGGTCACTAGAAAAATAACCAATAGGTTCAGAAGATACTACTTGTTGAATCCCCACTTGGATTTCTCCAAACACTAAGATAATGTGAACAGATAGAGATTTGGTGACATTGCTCCCCCTTACATGACACACACTTCTTGGGACCACCAAACATTAAATCCTAAAGATCTGAGGATCCTAAGAATTCTCCTATTTCAACAATGAATAGTAAAATGTGGGGCAGCTTCAGAATGACCATTCCTGCACCAGCAAGCATAAAGGTTTTTGGCTTCTAAACAATTGGTTCTTTGTTAGGACTTTCGTTCAAGGTGGCCATACACACGAAACTATTATCTCAAGATTATTTCAATAAAGAGTCCTCCAAATCCCTTCCTAGGAAATTATTTTGATGTGTCATGCAAACACTAGGGGTGGCACTTATCGGTATCACACATCCACACCTGATGCTTATGAATTTCATCAGAAACACATTTTTTATATAGTGGTTTGAAAGAGATTGGCTTTATCTTGTTACCACTTGAGTCATTCCCACCTTTTGAAGCGGATTGGTAGGCCTTCTAAAGGTATAAAAAATAAAGGAAGTACATTTTTTTTATCTCCTAGATCGCACGAAGTGCAAGGAGATAGCATAGACAATGCCTTTTCCTCACACTAGCATGGGGTTAATTTTAAATCCAAATCAAAATATGTGGTTGGTTATAAAAAATGTCAAAGAAATGATTTTGATTCTCTAGATCGTTGAGTGGCACGAGAGAAGAGCATACACATTCAATGACGAAAATGCAAACCACAAGACATGGAAAACTCTTGTTAATTTTAAACCTCAAAGCAAAGGTAAGTTTATTTTAAGCACCAAATGAAGTATGAAGGTTGTATTGTTCCATTTTAAGCCAACAAGAAAAATGATGTGAGGGTTCAATTTTAACCAATTTGAACTTTCATTTTAAAACCCAATTAAAAGCTAGTGTGGTCCTAAAGTGTGAAAATAAAAAGCATCATAATAATTGCCCCAAAAGTGTCGCAACACTTGTTACAATTATAAGATTTAAAGACAAGAATGCTCCTTCAATTTGAATTTTATTTTCCAACCTACAAAACCCAGTTATCCTAACAAAGCGATAAGTCGGTGATGTGTTTGAAAAGTAGAGAAAATAAAATATTCAAAGCACATGTTGAAAATCACTCAATGTTTTTGGTTACCTAAGAAAAGCGTTGCTATTTATGATAGCATCATCATAAATAAAATGAGCATCTCTCTAGTGAAAAATAGCATCGCTCTACATAAAGACAAAGATGATGATAGCATTGATATTTTGGTGGTGTCATCATTTTTAAATCCTCAATACTTTTTAAAATTATTAGTGTCACCATTTATTTTAATGAGTGCTAGTGTTTTAATTAGGTTTCATTGTATTTTATTAAAAAGTGTCACTATATGATGATGCCTAACAAAGGTGTCGCTGAAATCTACTGGAGCATCATTGTATCTACAAAAACTAGAAAAATAGACTTCAAGAGAAAAAATCATTAACTATGATTGATTATGCCCTCCCTCTAGTGCCAAAATGTGACCAACGGATTAGTATGGGCTGACTACACTTGATCCATGAGGATTCAAAGTATATTCAAGCCACTAAACACCAATCTCAATAAGATCATTCAATTCAAAACTAAACTAAGAATCTATTAAAACTAACATATTAAAAACATGAAAGCTTCATAAACCCCTATTCTAATCCATTGAAACTTATCCTGTTGGGGGAATGGTGTTGCATTGTTGTGGAATGACAACCCTTTCCCAATCCCATGGATAAATGAGCTTGTTTCGATTGATTCCATTGAAGAGAATCGATGAAACCAATGATAGATGTGTATGATAACATGATTTAAAGCTAAATGAACATGCTACAAGCTATTTTAACATGATTCATGCTAAGATGATTGATATGGATGTATGTAAAGCTAATCTAAATGGAGTTTAAGCTAAAAATATTGAAACCCTAATTACCAAATAAGCTAAATGAATGCATCTATGTTACCATGGAAGCCATTAATTGAAGCTAAGCTAATATGCAAGTGAATTAATATAAAGGATGCTAAATAAATGATAAATATGAGTGCAAGTGAAACTGATTTTAACAACATAAGTTCATTGTTAAAAGATGGATCTGTTTATCTCCAAATAGTGACCTATTTATAGGAAATCAAATGATAAATGAAGGGTTAAGATTAAAAAGGTAATCAATGGTCAAAAAAAAGAGGAGAGATGAAACATGGATCATGGATTGTCATCAATGGATGAGAATCAATGATCACATGGATCAAGGAAAGAATCAAGGGTTGATATTCTTTCAAACAAACACACCTTCAAAACTTGTTATTGCATTAAGTTGTGTAAGTTTGTTATGAGGGAGAATATTCTTTTTTTTCAAATGAGTGAAGAAAGAGAATATTCTTCAGAATACTTTCATGGGTGAGGAAAATAGATATTTAGCAAATTAAAACAAATATTTAATGTGAAAAAGGGGATGGAATATTCCATGGGAATATTCCCTTTTTGGAGGAATGAGCAAAGGAGGAACATTCCCAATGAATATTCCCTTGCAAATGGGGGGATCAGATTTAATTAGTAATTGATAATTAAACAAAATTTTAACTATGCAATTAAGGGGAATTACATGATATTCATTAAATAAAGTGATTTATTTAATTAAATAAGAAGACTTAGGGATTTAAATTAAATAATATTATGTATTTAATTTAATAGGATGAAATGTTAGCATGAAAGGGGGTGAATTAAATTGATTAAATTAATTAGGTTAATAGATGCAAATGATGAAATTAATTAAATAACTAGGAAAATTTAATTAATTAAGCAAAAAGAGGATGGGTTTTAGGAGGAAATGATGTTAGTATACCTGATTCGAGTGCATGATATCATTCAAGAAATTTTTAAGCATCTACACAAGGTTACCAAAAATGAGAAGGATTTTCAATGACGAACCTAATTATGAAAAGAAGGACAAAATTTTTAAGCTCTCTGACTAGCCTTATAGCACAAACTGGCACAATGATAAACTTGTTCAAGGTAACCAAAAGGTAATGTGTAATAGAGAGACTCTCAATCCTTTAAAGAGAAATAATACAAATCTTGTAGAAGATAACACTTGGTGTATGGATTTCCAATTACCTCACTCTCCTAGACAATGTATGGTTGCACAATATTTTGGGGATCATTCTAATCCTTTTGATGACTATGATAACCCTCATGATGAAAAGAATGAAGTTATATAATGTCAACTAGACTATGTTTTTCTAGTGAAGAGTATTATTCTAATCAAGGATATTCTAAAGTAGATGTTCATTATAGAAGATATCAAAAGTATGGATACCATTACTAGGTTCTCTATGATAATGAAGAAGAACATGTTGAAATACATAATGTTGAAACCTTTGATTATGATGTTATATTGAGAAGACCTTCTAATGAGGAAATAAGATCATTAATAGCTACAGCTATTTCTCAAGTAAAAATTAATTGTTACTTAAGGAGTAGAGAAATTAATAATGATCAAGGTAGAGTAGGTAGAATCTTCATAAAGGAGAACAAAAATGAGATGAAGGATCAGTCTCCCATCAACAAAAAACAAAATCCTGAAGTAATAGATAGAAAAATAGAGAATGAAAGGAAAGGTCTTGACGGGCTTCTAAATAATATTGTGTCTCCTAATATAAAGGATAAATATGAAATGATGGAGACAAAATACAAAAAGGAGACTGCCCAATTTACTCAAGGAAATGCGATGAAAAATAAAGAAGAAAAGGTCAATTATCAAAACACATCAACTAATCAAAATTATGGCATTCCTAAATATATTTTTTTGGACATGGAATATATCTTTTCATAGATTAAGTTGTCTTCCCCTCTATTAGAAATTATGAGAATTGAGGAACGTAAAGAGAAGGCATTTTTCAAGTCAATGGTGTAATTATAGCCTTTGTAAGAAAGAAAAATTTTATTACCAAAATTTAAATGGGTAAAAGTAAACTAAATAAGATTGAACATGAAGAGACAAATATTGAAGTACCTAAGGTGTAATCAGGAACAACTTGGAAAAAGTTCCCTACTCAAGTAGATCCTTTATGTGTTACTGTAATGGCACAAATTTGTACCCTAGGAAAATTTCCCACTTATTTACCCTTACTTTAGAATTACAAGTATGATAATGCCTAAACCCATTGTTGCCTTCTTGATCTTCCCATGTGTCCATGTCATCTTACATTGGCAGAGGAACATTTTTTGGGGATGCACGCA
Source organism: Sequoiadendron giganteum (assembly GCA_007115665.2). NCBI lineage: Eukaryota > Viridiplantae > Streptophyta > Pinopsida > Cupressales > Cupressaceae > Sequoiadendron > Sequoiadendron giganteum. Next base: position 592,561,462 of record CM021106.1, on the reverse strand, counting down.
CACCTTATGGATGTTTGTGCATTGTGTTTCCATCCTAACAGATTCCTACCTTTGAAATCTACAAAATATTTATGCTTTCTAGTTGGTCATGAAGATAATTGTTCTCTACTAGGTCTTGACCAATGAAAAATAACTCTTTGCCTCCATAATACCCATTCAAACTCATATTTTCATTCTTCTACACTCTCTAACTCGTTCTCTCACACACTCAAGCTCACTCTCTATACAGTTCTTGATCATTCTTGCTTCTTCATTTCTCTATCTTGTTGCTACCAACTTTCTACTTGGTCTCTAAATTATCTTCTTGATTCAACACCATCATCGTTGTAGGTTTATGTAGCTATATCTCCTTGGCATTGTGATATCGTCTTTCTCCTTCCTCTATTGACCTTGATACATTATAGTTGGGAAGGCATCATTGTTTCTTTTCATTTTGTATCTATTGTCTTATAGAGTAGCATTCAGGTTGTCATTGCTCTCTACTCTATTGTGTCATTTCTATTTTTTCCTTTATCGTTTTTTCTCTATATCTTTTCATAACTAGCTATCCATGGAGGTGGGAACACCAAAATGGGGATCTAACTAAGGCATACCTCAAAACACAACCCATCATTTTTCTTGTTTCCATGTGTGTAGGTGAAGGTTTGTTCACTCCAAGCTAGCTGGAGAATTGAATTGGAAAATGCATGAAAGGTATCTTTTCCTACTCTTTCCTTATTTTTATTTTTATTAGAATAATCATTTTTTCAGTATTCTTCTTGTTGTATTTTTTATTTCCACATTTTCCTATTAAACTGTTAAACTATGAAACTTTGATATTCAGGTTGTAAGTAGACCTTGAGTTTCTTTGAGCTCCATTCAACTTGTTGTTCATATAGGATGCCAGTGCATCCCTAAGACCCCGGTTTGACATGCTGAAGTTTGATTCCCACACTGTCATTCTCAAATAGAGAGTTTTCTAGGTTTCAATTTGAGACCCTTGTAGTTTACTCACCTAATTTTTGAAACATCTTTCATTACTTATTGATTAACCTAAGGTATTTTAGTGTAGTTCATTCCTTGAGGGTAATGAATCCCCCTACTCTACCTTTTTGGTGAACCTGATGTGAACATCCTTATTTTTGTTTCTTGGTATTGAGGAATCTTTCTCTCCTATCCTAGGTGCATTGTAGATTTGTGTGTCATGAAGTACAACTTTGTGACCCAATCTACGACCCCTAGATATGTAGTTAGGACTTTGATATTTAGACACAAAATATAGGTAGGTCATTGTCTGCAAATTTAGTAGCACAATCTTCTACATCTTTTGAGTTATTTCCATCTAAGTATGTGAATATGGTTTCATTCATGTGTATCCATTCTTTTGAAAGTATGAGTGTGATTCCCAATATAAATTTCACCAAGTATGATGGGCCTCTTAATAAGGATCCTTCCCCGCTATGTGTTCATGCCTGGATTAATGGAAACATCTTAACTGGCATCTTAGTTGATCCAACAAGTTGGTTTGATGTGATAATGGAGGAGAAAATATTTATAAACAACTTACATAAGGAGAGATACGAAGAGTCCGAGACCACTCTTCTTACCCATGATGGACTCTCTAAATTTCCCCTATGGGCATTGTTTCTTTATTAGTCTTGGTAGGACCTGTTGTGTGGTATCACAACACACCCCAAGACTATAAGGCTTGGGGACCCAATATATATATTTTTTACTCTTATGGTATGAGCTAGCTATTTGGAAAATCACCAAGAAGAGAAAAAGGTGAAAAAAATCTTTAATTTAAAGAATACTTCGTAGTAAAGTGTTTCGAGTAGTATATACCAAAAATCGGAGATGTTTGAAGCATGAAAAGGTTGTAAATATAGTAAGTCATGCATTTTGGTCTGATATTGGAAGCTCGAGATAGATGGAAGTCCAGTAAAACTGAAGTCTAGGGAAACTTTTTGGGTGCAGTTGAATACCGGGTATCGGGTTGTGAATTTTTGAAGTGTTGTGATTATCTAATGAGTCTGATAGTCTAGTGATTTGGTATATATGTAGAAGATAATCATACAATAATTCATGATGTGCTTTGAAAATCATGTTAGTTATGGAAATTAATATTATAATAGTTGAATAATGGTTTTATTTACATGAGATGTTTATAAAAAAAAAAATTAAGGGATTTAATATGTGGAATTTGTGATTGCAGGAAATGCAGATTGTTATGCAAAGTTCGGGTATGGATGATCAAGAAAATTTGAATCATGGATAGAATCATTTCTAGATTGGATTGCTTGCTCTGGGAGGTTATAATGAAGAGGGCTTTAAGTCAACCAGAATGCTGGAGATCCTAGTATTTTACATATGGCGGAAGCAAACGTCCATCTCTAGGGAAGCCCATTTTCGAGAGTAGTATATCTGAAGCAAGATAAAGTGTTGGAATAGAGAAATAATGATATCATTTTGTATGTATGGGAAGTTCCAACATGCTATCCTGATTCAAGTTATTATCTTGGTGATAATAAAAGATTAAAACTTGAAGAGCTTCAATGAGCAATTGAAGTCAACATTCAGAGACTTCAATTGTAATTTCTTGGTCAATCACTTTCTTCCACGTGCCTTGATGTAATTCTTCCCTTGGATTCTCTTTCATGTATTTGTCTTATCCTTTTTGTGCCTTGTGTTCTATAAAAGGCTAGCAGATATCTTTTTTCATTTTAAGTTTAGAATTTGTGGATGTCGAAAGAGCCAAAACTTCCCTAAGTTTTGTTCTTTTTTCTTGTTTTTTGAATCATTCTAGTCTAAAAACTTGTATGCACGCAGACATTGACTAATATCAGAGCCAATTTGATAGCTACCTATCTCATGAATCTTTTGTAGCTGGTTTCATTAGTTCTGTTGAACAAGCCTGTATACTGCATCATTTAACAGTGTATATAGAAACTACTCAGTGTCCAAATTGAACCCTCTCTTCAAAAGCTCACACCATTTTGTATGTAGTTGTGGCGCAATCTGGTGAATTATGAAGTGGTTTTCTTTGATTTAATTAATTATTTGGGGCATGTGTAGAGAATAACTAGGAGAACTTTAATTTCAGTATTTTTATGCTTTATTTTAGAATAAATGCTTAAATTCTTTGAAAATGTTCTAAAAATAAATGAATGGATGGAAATTTACTGAAAATATTTCATTTTACATGAAATTGTTGAATTCTTAAAGCTAAATCTACTTAAGTGATAGTAAATGAAATTGTTGATGTTCTTGAAATATTATTTCAAATATTTTAGTTTCATGATAATTTTTCTTGAGATCCAAATTGAAAAGTCAGTGTCTAGTATAAAATAGAAATTAATGAACATATTCCTTTTGAGATTAACAAAAATTTCACATCATACCCTGAAGCAAACCTCGTATGATCATTACCTGATTACCGGAGACTTGGGATTAAACTGCGTCAATATTGTTTTTTTGTTTAGGTAGATTTCCCCTTTCAAGATTGTCTTGTTCCATATCTTTCAAGAAGAATAGGCTTCTTTGTGGTCTATCTATGGAGTTTTTTATTCGACACTACTGATGCGAGTGAAATCATTTTCAATAGGAACTGGCACTAGAAGGAGGGCATTATTATCCATTTTTTTAATCTAGTTTTGAGTCTTAAAGCTTATAAAGTAAAGATAAAGACAAGCTGGTATTTCAGTATGGAAGTTGAGAAACTTGTGAAAAATTTTAATCAGAGATTATATCCTTTAAGTTTTCTCACTTTCGGTAGGGTCACCAAATGTACAATTCATGATACAGCTAATCACAGTGAACTCAATTGTGAAACTTTCTTAACTAGGGTGAGTTTGGCCATGTGTAAAGTAATTTTTTTAACTAAAGAAGTTCTAACTGCTAGAAGGAAAGAGACATTACCAAATATTGTGTGCAACCCTAATAAAACCAAAAATGTTAAAAAATCAACTAATGCATCAAAACAGTTGGATAACTGCAATTATTACAATGAAAATCATAACATGTTGCAGGAAAACAAACAAAAATGTCAAGATTTTGGAATATTACATCAAAAACAAGAAACCGGAATTGATAAGTCATCATTCTCCTTATACATGGAAAATGCAAGCAAAGAAAATGAGCGGGAAAATCAAGTGGGAGACACGTATATTTTACCCCAAATAGAAAATCTACATGATAAAAAGGGAAATTTCCTTGATTTTATGCAAATTATAGAATATCATTCTTTTACTTTTTCTCTCTCTAATGATAATATGAAGTGTGATATTTCTTGGTCTAACAAAGTGCAAAGTGAAGATAGGGCCAAAGATATGAAAATTCTTAGAGGAAAAAATCAAAAAATGGATGCAACTGTTCATGGAAATAAACATAGTAGAGAAACGAACCATGAACCAGGGCTGGAAGAAGGTAGAGTATGGTTGCATCAGACGAATTGTGTGCAATCGACCTTTAATGAGTTCATTTTAATACATATGAGCCAAGTCATTGGTAAGTACTCTTTTGAATTTATGATTATTAAATGCATAAAATTTAGAATAATCCTTTGTTGCAATAGGATCTTTGAAATTTTACTGAATGAATTTAAAGATAAGCCTATTGTAATTTCTACCAAAATGATAATGGAAATTATCATAGAAATTAGAATTAGCTGCTTTGTTAGAGTTAATCATTTGATAGACTAGATGCCTGGTTAGTTAGGGTTAGGGTTAGTTTTTAGGTTTTGTTTTGTTTTCTTTGCTTTTGTGTTTTTTCCCTTTTTCTTTTGATTGGCCTCTGAGTTTGTAATTTTTTCTTAACTTACCTTACATACATGAGAGTCAATCCAAACATTTGTAAAGAAATATAGTGAAATGAAAAAAAAGATAAAACCATACACAATGAATGCATGCTTTGAAATTACTAAAATCTATATATGTGTGTGTGTGTGTGTGTGCATCTTTTATATACATTAGTATGAAAATTCTTGTTTCAAAACATAAAAAAGTCAAAAAGAGGGAGCCTAGTTGCAGGTGGTGGTGGTAATTATTCAGTCAATGTGGGATGCCTCATCTATTAGAGCTAAATAACTGATATAGGCAAGTTCTCGATGGGTTTCAAAGTCCTGAATATGGAGGTCTGAGAGAAAAGGCTGAAGAGGAACTATTTCCCCATGCTCTAAGAACTAAGGAATATCATCCATCAAGGGGATTCCAATGGTCGAGTGTGCCACATATAAAATAGTGTCAAGGTTCTCCAAGTATTTAGGTCTCACTATCATGTTGGCAACTGAGCAAACATCTTCCACAGAAAGCCCTATATCCAGAAGAGATGCTATAAAATGAGAAGCTACATCAGAATAAAAGCGATAGTAGCGGTTGGATTCAACATACTTTTCCCTTAGGACTAAGCACAAATTTTGTATAGTAAAATTGGAAGTCCTAATGAAGAAAACCTTTTCAAGCCTTTGGGATGTGATACTTCCGAAAAAGGTATTATGGCGGTGAAAGCAGCTTAAACAAATTGGAGTATCCATGGCCTAGAAGCAAATAGAAATAAATAGAGCAAGAGAAAAAATCAGAGAAGAAAGCTAAGAAAGTGTGTGAAGAATTCAGAAGCAAGCAATGTAGAATTTATAGAAAGTCATGAGAGAACTGCAGTACATAGTTTCCTTGAGAGAAGTCTCAAAAATCGTAAGCAAGCTGGCAACCGGACAAGTGTTTCCAAAAAGAATGGTTAAATAAAATTAATTCTTTGCACATTCTTGGTGATAAATTGCTTCAAAGTTGAGTAGTACGAAGATTGTGACTCAAGAAAGTTGAATATTTTGAAGTTAATTGTGGTCTTTTCAAATTATTTTGGACATATTAATTATGAAGGTGTTGGTATGTGTAAAAAAAAAGAAGGAAAAATTAAGTTGATAAGGCAGTACACATCATCACCTAGATAAGTGGAGAGAAGCGATACGTGCAAAATCGGGCGTGTGAATTAAATGAAGAATAATGTGATCATGTTCCTATGCAATCATGATAATTTTGATCTATTAATGAGGTGCAATGCTGTCAAATCAGAAGTGCTAGCTGAAATTTTAGCGGTTGTCATAAGAATTTATCGGAAGGGTGGTAACTAATGTTTCTAAATTTAGATTTAATTTGGTGATTAAATCGTTTGTTGCTAAATTTCAATTTATGCATATCTTTTAACATATAATGGTTTGCAGTTAGCTAGGATTTGGCATAAAGTGGTATAATTTAGCCGGAAATACACACCTACAAGGAATATTTCAAGTACATTTTTGGGAAATGGTAAATTGATGAAGGGATTTGCATTGAGTGAAAAAATAAAAGGTAACCTTCACTAGCACTATAATTCCAAACCTAATAGTAGGCTTCACTGCTTGTAAGTTGAAAATGAGCTATCATCGCTATATCTAAAAAAAAGAGAGAGAGAAATCAACTCTTTAGGGTATCCAAATAACTCTATTGGGGCTATAGACGCCTGGTTGGCAGTAGAGCTATGTTTGGGGGAATTACAGAGATAACCTTGTTGGGGCTATGGATGCTTAACTTCTAGCAAGGCTCTATCCCTGGTTGGCTTTGGAGGATTATCATATTATCTAGTTCAATGTAATGAACTAACTTTTTTTAATGATTTCTAAAAATTGGAATTAATCAGAGCACACACAGATGTTTCTGAGGGAGTTTTATCCTTTTTATGCTAGAATATAGGTGAAGGTAAAGGTTGTTGTTTTAAAATATGTATATGTTTTAATTTACAATTGGTGATTTAACTTTTCAAATTTTGTTTAAATTTGGTTTTATTGGTTGCAAGTTGTTGTGTGGTCTCATAGCACACCCCAAGATTGTAAGACTGGGGGACCCAATATATATATATATATATATATTTTACTCTTATGGTATGAGCTAGCTATTTGGAAGATCAATGAGAAGAGAAAAAGGTAAAATAAATATTTAATTTAAAGAATAATTCGTAGTAAAGTGTTTCGAGTGTTATATATCAGAAACCAAAGATGTTTGAAGGGCGAAAAGGTTGTAAAGATAGTAAGTCATGTGTTTTAGCCTAATAGTGAAAGCCCAAGATAGATGTAAGTCTAGTAAAATGGAAGTCTAGGGAAATTTTGTGGGTGAAGTTGAATATAGGGTATCAGGTACCATGTTGTGAAGTTTTGAAGTTTTGTGATTATCTAATGAGTCTGATAGTCTGGTGATCTGGTATATATGTAGACGATATTCATACAATAATTCATGATGTGCTTTGGAAAGCATGTTATTTATGGAAATTAATATTATAATAGTTGAATAATAGTTTTATTTACATGAGATGTTTATAAATGTTTTTTTAAGGGATTTAATATGCGGAATTTATGATTGCAGGAAATGCAGAATGTTATGCAAAGTTCGGCTATGGAGGGCTAGACAAATTTGAATCATGGATAGAATAATTTCCAGATTGGATTGCTTTCTCTAGGAGGCTATAATTAAGAGGGATTTGAGTCCACTGAAATGTTGGAGATCCTGGTATTTTACATATGGTGGAAGAAAACATCCATCTCTGGGAAGTCCATTCCCAGGAGTAGTATATCCGAAGCAAGATCGAGTGTTGGAACAAAGAAATAATGATATCATTTTGTATGTATGGGAAGTTCCAACACACTATCCTAATTCAAGTTATTATCTTGGCAATAATAAAAGATTAAAACCTGAAGAGCTTCAATGAGCAATTGAATTCAACCTTCAAAGACTTCAATTGTAATTTTTTGGTCAATCACTTTCTTCCACGTGCCTTGATGTAATTCATCCCTCGGATTCTCTCTCATGTATTTGTCTTATCTTGTCTATACCTTGTGTTCTATAAAAAGCTAGCCAATATCTTTTTTCATTTTAAGTTCAGAATTTGTGGATGTCGGAAGAGCCAAAACTTCTTTAAGTTTTGTTCTTTTTTCCTATTTTTTGAATCATTCTGGTCTAAAAACTTGTATGCACATGGACATTCATTAATATCAGAGCCAATTTGATAGCTACCTATCTCACGAATCTTTTGTAGCCGGTTTCATTAGTTCTGCTTAACAAGCTCGTATACTGTGTTGTTTAAGGGTGTATACAAAAACTACTCGGTGTCCAAACTAAAACCTCTCTTTAAAAGCTCGCACTATTTTGTATGTAGCTATGAACCAATCTAGTGAAGTATGAAGCAGTTTGCTTTGATTTAATGAATTTTTTGGGGCATGCATGGAGAATAAACAAAAGAACTTTTAATTTCAGTATTGTTATGCTTTATTTTAGAATAAATGCTTAAATTCTTTGAAAATATTCCAAAAATAGATGAATGGTTGGAAATTTATTAAAAATCTTTCATTTTACATGAAATTGTTGAATTCTTAAAGCTAAATCTACTTAAGTGATAGAAAATGAAATTGTTGATGTTCATGAAATATTATTTCAAATCTTTTAGTTTCATAATAATTGTTATTGAGATCCAAATTGAAAACTCAATGTCTAGTATAAAAGAGAAATTATCGAACATATTCCCTTTGAGATTAAAAGAGAATTCACATCATACCCTAAAGCGAACCTAGTATGATCATGACCTGATTACCAGAGACTTGGGATTGAACTGAGTCAATCTTGTTGTTCTATTTAGGTAGATTTCCACTTTTGAGATTTTCTTGTTCCATATCTTTCAAGAAGAATAGGCTTCTTCATGGTCTGTCTGTGGAGTTTTTTATTTGACACTGTTGATGCGAGTGAAATCGTTGTCAACAGGACCCAAGACTGTTGATGTGTCATTTATTGTGATCCTAGAATCTGTCCTATTTATAGTAAGTCTAGGCATTCTATGGCTAGCCTCTATGAACAATGTTTCCTTTGTTGTCCATAAATGCTTAAATTTCCCCCATGAAGGCACTATGCACATGGTGCATGACATTAGCTACTAATTATTGGTGTCATGTGGGGGCTTATCACTAGATCACTTTTTTCCTGCCTTGATCGAACCTCTCCCTCCTAGGGGAGACCTTTTATATAATTCTTATGTTAAATATAAAACTAGGGGCTTAATGTCAAAGGCTAGTTATCTAGCATCTCGTTATGTTATTTTTGTAGCATCCCGTTATGTTATTTTTGTAAAAGCCTCTATGGTAGCACAACACCAAGCTGCCACTTCTACCCTGCCCAAGGAAAAGGGGAAGCTTTCTCACCCTTTAGAGCCTTCTCCTTTTGTATCTTCAATTCCATCTTCTTCTACTTCTTGTCTTGTTGCAACACCTTTGAATTTTCCTCCTATGCCTCACATGGGAAGTGTGATGGTTCCTGCATGGCATAAAGAAAAGAATTAAGTTTTTGAGCTTCTTGTTCTGCCCACAGTTCCCCATCTCGCTATCTATGGTAGGGAGAAGTCTTCTTGTGGGGTTGTTCTTGTGTCTTGGCCTTCATGGCCTACTATTTTTACTCTACCTACCCCTAAGGCAAATAATGAGAAGAGGCCCATCATTGAGGTGCCTATGTTTCTCTTCCTGTGGTTGTTTCTACTCCTATGCTTCCTCCTCTTGCTCATACCCAAGGGAACATCCTTCCAATGGAAATGGTCGTGAAGGATACTCCTATGAGTGAGCAATAGCATGTGGTATCTTATCAAGCCACATCTTCTAGTTCTTGAAACTAACATAATCGGCTTGCATGTGAGCACAAGCATAGGTGAAAGGCTTTGGTCGTTGAACACGTCATCTTGTAGAAGACAAAGGGGGAGCCAATTGCATCTATCCCTACATCTTCTGCTATTGTCCCACCTTCTCCTATTGTTCTTTCCTTGGTTCCCATTACCTTTATTTTTCTTCCAACTCATCCAATGGGTCTTGAGGATGCTCACCTAAAAATGGTGTAATTTTTCATCACTCCATCCATGGAGCCCCCTCTCTTGATGTCCCTCTCGGGAATCCCTTCGTTCGCACAACCCATATACATGTCGAATACAATGGTGGTATCTGTTATGGATTTATCTTCTTCCTCCTCTGCTTCCACTTCTTTTGTGGGGATTCTACATCCTCCACTAAAGTGCAAGCTAGAGGATGACCTCATTGTAAGTGGAGGTTGGAAGAAGGGTTTTCCTTCTTCAAAAGATGATTTGTCTTGGCTTGCATCATCCTCGTGATAAAGGTGGCTCATGCATCCTCAAATTTTGACAATTCCCCTGTCAATGAGGTTGGAAATGACTCTTAGATATCTCATTCTCTCCCACTTGGTTGGCACATGACACTCTAGTAAAGTGCATGTTAAAATCAGTGGATGATATCTTGGCTTTATCTTTGATATTTGCAAGATTAGTGACTTTTTCTTCACAAGAGATTAGTGAAGAAGACCTTGATGGGCCTTCTTCCTTGGCCCTTGTTGAGGTGAGTTACAGGGTACCGCTTTCACTATCCTACCCTTGTAGACCCATCCACCCAAGCCCCTTACAATGATCTAGATTGGGATCAAGATGACTTGTTGGTTAATGAGGACTAGGGTGGTACCTCTTCTTTATCTTTAGATTAGATTTTTTTGTGTGTTTGTGTTCCCACATTCTTTTCTTTCTTTCCTTGTGATCCTACCTAGAGGAACCTTTCTACCCTTATAGGTCCTTAGATACATGCATGGAAAAAATTCCATTCACTTCTTTTGTTTGTATCATCATTCTTCTATGTGTTTTGAAATTGATTTTCGATATTGGGGATGATGCAAAGTGTTGGGGGTATTTATGCCTTCTTCCATGTTGAACCAATTTTTATTTTTAATTTTTCTTCATATGCTCTTCTTCATGTTTTGAGAACTTTGGGGATTGATGACCTATATTATATATCTATTTGTATCTATGAAAAGATATAACCCAAAATTATCAAATCCCCCTAATTCTTGATTTATTCATCTCTATCCGCTTCTTGATGTTGTGGTTCTTATGTGTTTTCCCTCACATGTGTGACAACATACCATGAATGCATACTATCATGTCTTGTGTGCCACAACATCTCTTCCTCTCCTCTCTCTCCTTAGTATTTCATGTGCTCCTTTGTGTAGAACACGCCATCCTACGGGGGGGGCTACCATGTTGTTCTAATTTTCAATAAGGAAAACTCTTTTAAAAAGGATTCCTTGGTGTAAAATTCCCTTTATAATGAATTCATTGACTAAAGAATCCCTTATTGAAGTCTCTCATTTTAAAAAATGTATTCTCTTAGGATTCCTAGATGACATTTTCTTTCGAAAAGGATCCCTTATGTAAAAGAGTTTGAAAAAATTCCTTTGAAGGGTTCCCTACTGAAGGAACCCCTCTTTGAAATATTTCTTCTCAAAAAATCTCTTTGGTGTCTTGTGACGTGTCTTTTATCTAATATTTGATGTCATGTGTCTTGGTGTTAGACATCTTATATCTTGGTTTCTAGCTTGGGGGTAGCCTAACTAGACCCATATTTTATGTGACTATCTTGCAACGTAGTTTGTAGCAACCACAAGCTTATCTATTTGATCAGTGTGTGTCTTGTGTCTATCTAATTAGATTGTGTCTTCTTGTGCTTTATGAATGTGTGTCTTATGATTATATTTTTTTCCTAACATGTTTTTTTTGTAGCCTAACATGTTTTTGGTGAGATCGTATCTGTTGTGCCTATCGCACACATGCCCCATTCAGAATAGGGACCCTCTCTTTCCTCTTTTGCTTGCCAGGTCCTTTTCGCTTCACTTTGTTTTGTATGCCCATCACCCTAAAAGGTCAACACATTCTCAAAAGTTACATTTTAAGTTTGACCAAATTTTTCCCCTTGGAAAATTGCTAATTCTTAGGTCATTTCGGGTTTTTTCTGTCTGTCGGCCTTCCTGGCATCCGTGGCTCCTTCTGGGCCTTGACCCTCAGGTGTCCCCTCTCAGGTTTTTGTTCTAGTTTTTCCATTCCAAATGGCCACTGGGTATGTGCAGGATCATCATGGAAAAAATAGGCCCTTAAGTGGCAATAAAATTCAAAAAATTAGAGTTAGACAACTTGACGTAGAAATTTGAATATGTTATCTATATTATTTCAAAAATATTCAAGAATAGAATTTGTAGAAAATTGAATGTAGTTTCTAAACTACTAGGTTTATTTATTTATTTTTAAATTCTATTTGGTGAAAATTTGAAATTTCAATGCAGTAGTACTTAAATTTCAGGGAAAAAATAAGAAGTAGGTGTCTATCTGACCACCCTAACCACAATAAAATGACAATATTTTTTTATAAGATTATAGATATAAATAGGGGACTCATGTCCTAATGTGATGCATATTTTTTTGTAATTTTTTTCCAAGTAAATAATTAATTATGATTTTTTTATTACAACTTTTAAAAAATATAAAAACTCGTATGTCTGACCACCTTAAGTATGATTTTGAAATTCAATTTTTTTTTTAATCCTATAGTAGGTGAAGCATAGAATGTGATGCATGTTTTGGATTCAAAAAATGTGGTATCATTTAAAAGCTATAGATTTTTTTCAATCATCCTATCAATCAGGACTTTCGTCGTAATTCAAATAGAAAATGAATAATAATTATTTATTAAATTAAAAGTAAAGCATAATTTATATTGGTGGAAAGCTGAGAATCTCCTTTAAAAACCTTTTTCATTTTATAAATTTTGGGTAAAAAAAAAAGTCATCAGCCACATGGGCCATCATATCACTCAGATAACGCCACTTTTTGGCCCATCATGATCCTGCACATACCCCGTTGCGCGAAGTATTTCTGATACTCCAGGCCCGACCTGCTAGGATTCCCTTCCCGTCTTTCCCTTTGGACTTTGCTATTCCAAATGGCCGCTAGCTTCCATCTTCCCAGACCCTGGACCCCGGAGCTCCTATCATCGTTTGCACTTCACTTGACATATTTTTAAAATGGTCATGGCTCGACGTCTTCTCGGCCACCGGACCCCAGATCACCCTCTGCCACCTGGGAAATTTGAATTCAGCTACCTCACTTGCCACTGTACCGAGCATTAAATTGGATATTAATGGAAATTTGGGCTATTTAAACGAGTTTTCAACTCTCATTTTCATATGACAGAAGTGATTGAAAAAGATAGCACCGCCCCAACAATTTCTGCCTTTGCTTCACTGTTCCTTGAGGATTCAATAGAAGTCTTCGTTGGGGTTTTGAGGTATGTCCGCCATCCACATGCCTTCTCTTCTTTTCCTCAAAATTGTGGTTTAAATCTTTTAAAGAACTTAAAATGAACTAAAATCTGGTAAGGTAGTACCCCCAACCTTAAAACCCACAAACTCAAAATTAAAAAATCCATCGTTTGGCGAGTGAAATCGAGGACCAGAGCTTCACCTCTCCGGTCCGAACCTCTTCGTGGCCGACTGTGCACAAGCTCAAACTTTGAAAATGACAATGTCCACCTCACCCCCGGGTCTCAGCCACCGAAATTCCCTTCCCGAGTTTCCATTATGCCTCTGCCATTTTAAACGGCCTTCCTCAAGCATCGTTCGGACCCTCCAACCCCGGATGCGCGAAGTTCATTTTCAACTTACCAAAAACCAAACGTCCAAATTGTCGCCAGACCTCAACCTTCAAAATTCCATCTCAGGGATTCCGTTCCGATTTTTCCATTCCAAACAACCGAACCTGACCAGCTTTCCAGCCTCCGGGTCCCGACCTTTAGCTCACCGTTGGGCTTTTCCTAACTGATAAATTCGTCTCCGGGGACTACCCTCCGGACTTCTGTCCTTGGATTGCCGCCTTCATTTCGTTGTTTCGCATGGCTATCCCTTGATAGATTCTCGACCTCGACAACTTGAACTTTGGAGCTCGGCAACCGGAGTGTCATCTTCCCTGCGCCACTCCAAACGGCCTTCCTACAGCTGAAACCCAAATGCCTAAATTGGGGCTCAAATGACCTCCAAATAAAAAACGAACTTTGACCCACTTCCTAAAATTTGGCCTTCTTTCACATCAGCCCTTCATTGATCAAATCCAAGATCAGAAAAAATCATTGGGAGTGCCTTGCCTCATTTTCCCTTCCAAACGACATTCTACCAAGGGAATTCTGGCTCTGGGAACCCGGATTGCCTATTTTTCTTCTTTATGATGTTTTTATCATGCATTAGATGTTTATCAAATATGAATGATGATTGTGGATCTAACCTTGAAGTGCAGGGATTTTTCCAAGGCCGCTTCTCCACCTATTTTAATGTTATTGATTCATGTCTCTTTGTGCAGGATTTATGGAATCCGGTGCAGAAACATCTGGTGCCACCAAGGAAAAGGGAAAAGGAACTGCCAAAGCACCTCGAGGCAAGGAAGACAAGGATTAGATGAGGTACAAATTCAAGGGGGTGCCATTGCAATCTAGAATCACCACTCTTTGGAGGGACATCATGGATACCAATATCGGGCATGTCGATATTGATGAGTTTACACAGAGGGTCAGGGTCGACCCTAAAATAGAAAATGCAAAGTTAATCAGAAGCAACAAACTTGCTCAGGATAGAGGCTTCCCGCCAACTTTGGTGGCCCTCGAGCTGGTAATGGCATACCGAGAAGCATATCAACCCAAAACAAGAACCATAGTGGACAGAGATGGAAAAATCCTTGCAGACATGTCCCCTCTTGGGATAACTAGAAACCTTCCACATCCCCGCCTTTGAAAGCATGGAGATCCCGACTATGGAAGAGTGGAAGGAATTATGGGATCAAGATCCTATGAGATTCAAGAAACTAATTAATCAGTGTTGGTTGAAGGATAAGCAGGCTAGTGCTGGAAAAGTCCCTGAGAAGCCCTTTCACAGTGATTTCTTTGAGGATTACACGATCTCATTACCCTACTAAGCAGAGTAATGGACCTTCCTGCTGTGGCCTTCTTCCAAGAATGGATGTTATATTTTGTGGAGACGTTGCCTTTGATTGGGGGGAAATAATCAGCAATTACTTTCACAAGCAATTTATCAGTGTGAAGAAGGCCTCAAAATTCTATATGACATCCTACCTGGTCTATTCACTTGCTGATCGACGAAATTATCATGGATTGAATGCAATGCCCAATGAAGCACCAAGGAGGGATTTCAAGCCTTATGACATGTATCCACAATTGCAATACAAAAACTTCAAGAGGGACGACTATAGGGTAAATAATGCCTTTATTGCCTACATCATCCAACTGCTTGGAGGAGATTTCCAGAGAAGAGTATCCCATAGTGCCAGAGCCCTCCTTAGGCATTATTCCTTCCTATATATACAATTCCCTAAGTTCAATTACATTTGTGCCCAAGGATTCATGGAAAGGCTAAACAAGCTGCCCCAGTACCCCAATGACCAGATCATACTATTGGAGCTGACTTGGCAGCTACGACACATTCACAATGTCCTGAGCAGTAAACATCTAGCAGGGATGCCTTATCCTATCAACCTCAGGTAGGGAATGTACAAAATTCATACCTCCCAATGTGCAAGCAATTCACAATAGGAGCTAGTTGAGTACCACTTTCAGCAGTATACAGCTCGGCCGCGAATGGACCCATATGGTCATATCAGAAAGGCACTAGGACCTGAGTATGCCCATGTCCACAATGTTGACTATTTCTAGGCCAATTTCAAGGATGATCTCGAGGTGCGGTTATGACACTATATGCGCATGACTTCCCTCTACGTGCGAAGAGTGAACTTATGCCCAGTTCCAGACCAACTTGAAGAAGATGATATCACGATGATCGATCTGGGATATAGTGTCATCGCCAACCTGTCACTGCCTATGATTGATTGGGATGAACAAGAGGTTGATGACCTTGACATACTCACCAAGCCTATGGAGGTTCGAACAAAGGTGTGGATCAACCAACAAGTGGCCCTACTGAAGCATCAGGGAGTCGCCTTGACATTCAAGGGACTTGAAAGTGAGCCAAGTGGCTCTGATGGTGGGGTGGCTGCTACTACATTTGGGGAAACTTCCAAATCCCCACCATCTATTAAAACTAAGAAGAGAAAGGAAGCTATTGATCAGTTGTCTAACCCAAAGGTTTATGCTCGAAAGGCTTCGAAGGGAGCGCCTTCCAAAAATCAAAGAAAAACAACTGGGGTTGTGGAAATGCCTGTAATACTTGAAGATCCGCTCCTTGAGGGCAGAGAGGAAGAGTCTAACCTGCCAAGGTCTCCATCTACTGCAACTGTTGCTACTATTACCACTGTCCCACCTACTTCACTTGTAGTATCTACTTCCTCTCCACCTACGGTGGACATCTCTGTCCACCTTGCCTCCACTTCTCTAATTGTGCAAGTCATATCGGTGGATTCATCCTCTACCATGACCTCATCAGTATTGGCATCTTCTATGTCTCCTTCACTTATGTCCGCTTCAACTACTGTAATGCCTGTCCTTAGTCTCCCAGATTCCTTCGTAAAGTACATGCAAAACGTGCCCTCTGAGCTTTCAGGGATGCTTACAAGTCCAATAGTGCAGCTGCAATAGCCCAGGCTATGGCTAACGCTCCCGCTCTCCCCCCTTATCAAATCACCAAGAATGGAGGCAACAATGTAGATCTCAGATGAGCTCGAGCGACAGCAGCTAGAGGCTTCCAAGAGACCCGAGGATGAAGAATTTGAATATCATGAGAATCCGATGTTCGAGCACTGGGAGATCGATGAGGTGGCCTATGAATCCTCCAGTGATGGTAGAGAGGAGCTGGATATAGGAGACTTGAAGAAGAATGGAACAAGCAGCTTAAGGAGATCAAGGACCAAGAGGCTACAGGTTAGCCTATGATTGAGGAGTTTGCTGCTCCGGAGACTAAGACCAGCAGGTCTCCAATTGCAAAACATGATCAAACCCCGCAACATGAAGAGGAGGCATCCCTCCATGAAGATGAACAAGAAAGCAAGCCCAGAGGGAAGCAAGGATCAATGTGAATCACCCAAGGAGGGGCCCCGAATGCCCGATTGGATAGGGAATCAGCTTAGGCAAAAAACTCCCGCCTTAAAAGATCCTAAGATGAGGCTAGAAAAAATACTGGCCAGAGCACAAATAAGCACCAAGAAAGAGAAATGGCCAAGAATCAGATTGAAAGTAACCATGGATGCCTCCAGATCTAGGGTAGTACAAATAGCCATGTCGATGGTTGGAGAACAAGGAATAACTTATAATGTCTCCACCATAGACTTGGGAGTGGCCACAAGGGAGCAGAAGGTTGACCACCTCTGGGAATCGGTCTCTATGGTGCTACACCTTATCCAGTAGGATAAGGTTTCAAAGGAAGAACTTAAAGCAGAGGTGACCGATCTAATGGCCTACATTCAATAATGGTCATCCCCGAATGAGTTGCCTACCACATCATCGGCCCCACCATAGTTGTTGTCCCAAGAGCAGATCAATAAGCTAGAAAGAACTAGGAACTTGGATAAGACTATGGAAAATTGGTTCCGGCAAGTCTTAGACATGAGGAACATGGGCATCAACTTGGTTGTCTGAATAACAAATAAGTTCTTGGAGGTGCAGAAAACTCTTGAGGGCATGAAACAAGTCTACGAGGAATTCCCAAAAAAGAACAAAGCCTCCTACCCAAAGATCGAGGCTATCCTCGTGCTACTAAGTGAGGTTTGGGAGAAGGACCTTGCCCTCAAGGATGATGACCACTAGTTAGTGGATGTGTGGAAACAAGATTTTGATCATTGAAAGGGAAGGCTAGAGTAGATCCTGGAATGAGTAGTTCTGGATATCGAATGGGCCAAGGAGGCCAGAGGAGATTGCACTTTGTACCTCAGGCTGATGATGGGGTATGAGTTGCCTGCTGTTGAAATTAATCCAGAGACCATAAAGCCTCATTTCTTGAAGAACATAGAAGATGGGATGTCAGCTGAAGTTACCATAGATTTCATGAGCTTTTCTGCTCGAGCCTTCGCGCAGTCAGAGCTTTTCAAAAGTAATGATGCCAAGTATGACAATGACTGGAAGAAGCTCATTAACAACTCCCAAGAATGGAGTTACCAAGTGCTAGGATCTGATATCATGGAGGTGGACAAGCTTCATCCAATTATCTTGAGCTTCATGGAGTATGTAGCTTTGAGGAAGTAGGAGAGCAACCCTATTATTGATGAGGAATTCCTAAAAGAGTAGCTACAGCAAAGCACACACAACAAAAAGACAAAACTGCTACAGTGCTGCCACTAAAGGACAAAATAGGGAAAAAGACAAATGATGTTTTAAAATTTAATATATTTGGGGGTAGGTGAAACCCTAGTGTAATGTGAATCTTGGCCACACAATAGAATTAAATCTTGGCCACTCTTTTTTATTTTTGAAAACTATAAATAGGGCTCTCCTCCTCTCATTTTAAGAGAGTTGAGTTGTTGTAAAGGCATGCTGTAGAAATTGCAATAGAAAATACAGTGACTTATTGGTGTATTTTGGATTTCTCACATGTTTCATGATTCTTCTCCCATTAGTTAGAATTCTAGTTTAAAGTTATCTTGTTGTACTAGTTTCCTTTAGCTAACTTTGGTAGATTTAGTATGTTGTCTTTGATTATGAAGTTTTCTGCTATATGTATGCTTTCCTTGTCCATACTTTTAGTCATTTGCTACTAGTAGGTGACTATGTAAAGTTAGTCTGGACTATAATTTCATAGTTTCTCTTTAAACTTTGTCTTTTTTCACATTTACATGGTGAATAAATGATGAATATTTGTAGTCCTTAGAAGATAGCATAGATTTCATGACATTATGAGAATTCAAATTAAGCGAAATCCTATTTAAGGAAACTATCCACAGTGGGAACCTCCATGATCACTATTCATCGATAGTTGCAGGTCTAGGAACCTTCCCTCTTCCTTGCCTCTTTTTCCCTTTTTTAGATACAGCCTATGCTAAGGTTCATTGCACATTGTAAAGCCAAATCTAACAAGACAAAGGAGTTCAAGATTGTTGTTTGAGCCTGCAACAAAGTGTATTAATTCCCTATCTGAGGAACTCTGTTCATAAACTCGATTCTCCTACAGCTTTAACTCTCGTAAGGTCGCCTTGTGATTCCATCAAATCACATCAAACAACTGATATATTCCAAGCATCGTCATGACCTGACATCTGAGAGACCTTGGGATAGTGTTCTGCAATTTGATTGTGGAAGATTGTCTTTCAAGAGAGGTAATGCACCTACATATTACCTATGTTGTGAAGTGCATAAAAACACCATCAATAGTATGTAGCTTTGCAAGATTGAAAATCCATGTCATCTTTGCATCTTGGTAGAGCTCCTTATTTTGCATCTAGGTACATTGGATCAAATATCTACTTCCTTGATGTTATTGGTATATTCTCTTCAACCTATTTTTTCTTTAGCTCTCATATCTACTAACGCATATGCTTGCTAAAGTGGGGGAAAAATTTAATGGCACAAATTTCTGCCCTAGGCCAACTTCCCATTTATTTGTAACCCTTACTTTAGAATTGCAAGTACAAGAATACATAAACCTGTCATTGTCTTCCTGATCTTCCCACCTATTCCTATCTTTTTACATTAGTGGAGGAATATTTTTTGGGGATGCATTCACATTGCACAGACATCCATGTGTCATGTTGCCATCCTAAAAATTTCCTACCTCTAAAATCCATAGAAGTGTTACATTTTATGGTTGGTCATGAAGGTAACATTCTCTACTGGGTCTTGACTGATCAAAAATGAATCCTTTCCTCCATTTTACCCATTCAAACTCATCTTTTCATGCTTCTACACTTTCTAAATCATTCTCTCACACTCTCAAGCTCACTCTCTATTCACTTCTTGATCATTGGGCAAGTGCATGGAAATGGGTAGCAATTCCGGGGACACCTTCCAAAAAACTTCTGAAAAGAAATAACCCGAGCACATCATAACACACACGTGTTAATTGGTTTAGTGTGCTAAGCCTAAGGCTCGAAAACAACAAACCAATAATGTGAGTGGGTTATAATGCACACACATTATAACGTGCTCATGTTATTGCTTGTTAAAAACAAAAAAAAATTGAAAATTATTCATTGTTATTTCAACTGTTTTTTCTTGTAGTCGTTGCCAAAGCCTCCATACTTACGCGCTTGCATTCTAGGAGGAGAAATTCAACAAATTTTTTCACCAACAATTTCTATTTCTTTGCAACAATGGCGCCATGATGATGAGGAGATGTGAGAGGTAAGGATTTTGTGGTTTTTGTTTTGAATTAGTTAGTTTTAGGTTGAATTTGATATAAATTTGTTTTAATTTTTAGGAGATGCAAATCAACCTACAAACCCTCAAGAACCTCAATAGGAAGACCAACCAAATCCTAAAGATCAAAATCAACCACAACAACAACCTCCTCCACCAATCACTCTACCCCCTCTTGGCACTCAACAAAATTTAATGAGTGAAATTGAGAACAACAAAAAACAAATTGAGTATTTGATCAGTAGGTTGAGTGATCCAAATGGTTCAACCGCAAAAATAATGAACCTAGCAAATTCATTGAAAGTTATGGTTAAAAATGTAGATTCAATTGGCAAACAAATAACTGGATGGCAAGACAGGAGGCAGGTGGGTAGGGATTATTATGCAAATAAACCATCATACAAAGATGTAAAGGATTTAAAATTACAAAAGGTAATTTGTGCTCATTATTCACTGACCCACGCACAAATCAAAATCTTACCCTCAATGCGAAGAGGTTTCCTATCCATTGGTGCCACCACCAATAGAGTAGGGATCGGTTTTATGATAGGTGGTACATGGTCTTTGATTACCCACCATGCAACAATTGTGAGGTCCTGCAATATTTCCTTAGGAAACTATACAGTGAGTTCATATTGAATGAAATCCCAAATTATTTTGATATAAGGGATTTCAATGGGAGAGGTGGGGGGTCAGCTCAGGATAGACCCGGTGCATAGCCGAATCCTACGCGGAAAGGTAGACGAGCTCTCACTAGGCCACCTCATGAGCACATTGTTATGCCTTACATCATGAAGGAAAGTGCTAACGTAGAGACATTGCAAGTGATCAACACTTTGACCCAGAGTGTCATCCATCATACTAGCCCTATTCTACAGCACCATCTAGGGGAGTCTTCGAGTGGTGGTCATCGAACACATGTGTGTCAATCTTGCGGGGCTACTTGTTCATATGACCCCACCGACACTCAGGAGAATGGTATGCAGGATCCATCTATAGCTATGGAGATGGAGAGGGAAGCTTACATTTTGCATGAGGCATATGGAATTGATAGTCAAGTAAAAGTTAGTGCATGTTCATTGATTTTAATTTATTAAATTTTGATTTTGAAATGCAAGATTAACTAATTTTTTTTTAATGATTTTAATAAAATTGCAGGGTCATAGTGTTGAGACTGAATACACCGGCCCCCCAACAACTTATTTCTGTAGTACACCTATCGCTAGGGTATGTAACTAGTAAAAAATTATAAATTTATTGCATGTTAATAGCATTGTTTTACGAATGGTAATTTAATATGCAATTTTGGATGTTGAACAGACTAATATTGGAGATTTTGATGGAACACTTCCCAGTGGCGGTGGATTTACTCAAACCTACACAGAGGTAATAGAATAAAGATTTTAACTAATGAATCAAGTACTTAATAGATTTGTGTAGTTTATATGCACATCGTTGATTATGTTGAATAATTTGTTGTTTTATTTTTAGATGATGCAAGTCGAAACACCTACGTATGTGACAAGGGCAATGGATATTGGTGTGTCATCTGCTATACAATCCTCTAATGGCTCTGACAAGAGAGGTATGAGGCAAATTAGTAAATTTCAATTTACATTTGTTGTTATAGATGTTAGTTAGTGAAAAATCAAACCATTATTGATTCACATAGTTTAATTTCTATTTATATGGTTTATACAGAGCCTGAGCATGCCTAAGCATGGGCGTGAGAATATTTCCCCCATGGAGAGAGATCATGAGATGGCGGTAAGTGATTATTTTGTCAAATATATCTTTTTTTATAATGTAATTTCTATATATTCATGTCTTTACTTCTTATTGTAATAGTTAAAACTTCACCATGAACTAAACACTAGGAGGAGTAGCAGGAGCACTGCTCAAGTGCAGCAAAAATGAGTGACAGACCTATCGCCATCCAATCAAAAAGGAAAGGGAAAGAATTTATTTCTAGGGCTTGGAGAGCAATGACTTTTGATTCCAAAGCCCTTTGTTGTATGCAGTTTTGTACATATTTTTATTGGACATATTTGACATTGTATGCCTATATGGGATTCTCGTAAGCCTATATGGCTATTTTGTACATATATTTCATACTTATACTAACATATACTGACTATGTAAAGCCTTATCTAATGATTGAGAGGCTCGAATTGGAATATATTTCATACTTATCTAATGACCTCTAAACCCACACAAATGGCATACAAATAGCCTTATTACATTGACAAAACTCCATTCTTTCACAATCTATACAAATTCACTAATTTTCCTTTAAAGGCTACAAAGACAACTTCTAGTGCAAGATTGAAATTTTCACATTTTTTATTAGTAGAACCAAAAGTCACCCTAAAACATAGCTAATAGTCTTAATTGACCTTATTCCAAACAAAGCATGCTCAAAATACCCACAACAACCTATTGACCAACCTATTCACCATCAGATAATCACTAAAACCACTGAAGTAGACCTTCTTCATAAAATTGGCGAACAAAGTGTTTTTCACCAATGATCATACATTTTTTGTGTGGAATACTTGAACTACTCAACCGTCGTTTGTATGTTTCTCTTTTCCAATGTTTTGCATGCCATCATAAGGGATCAAGCTGGTTGAACGCAAGTCGGATCAATTCCATGTGTTTGGGTGAGAAAGAGGACCATGCCTAGTGTAAACCTACCTATTGGGATGCATTGGAGCAGTTACTTTGGTCACACAAATTGCAAAACAGAAGTTGCACCACTTTGCAACTTTACACGGCTTGAATTTGACACTTTTTCCATCAAGTGAAAATCCATCGCCATGGGAAAACCACTCCGAGATAGCCAAAACTAAGAGAGGTTTTTGTAGAGGGGCCCAATGCAATCCTATAGGATTAGACGAGAAGTTTCTAAGCATCACGATCTCCAAGTAATAGCATCCTAAAGTTTGAAGCCATTTTACACTTTGGACCCTTAAGGGATCGATCCGGTGGAACGTAGCTTGGAGCGATTCTGCGTGTTTTGATGTGAAATAGGACCATGCCTAGAGTAAAAATACCTATTTGGATGCATTGGAACAGTTCGCTTGGTCACATGAGTTGTAGAGTGAAATTTGCACCACTTTGCAACTTTGCACTGCTTGAATTTGACACTTTTTCCATCAAGTGAAAATCCACCGCCACGGAAAAACCACTCTGAGATAGCCAAAACTGAGAGATTATTTTGTAGATGGTCCCAACACAATCCTGTAGGAATAGATGAGAAGTTTCTAAGTGTCACGATATCCGAGTAATAGCATGCTAAAGTTTGCAGCCATTTTGCACTTTGGACCCTTAAGGGATCGATCCGGTGGAACATAGCTCAGAGTGATTCTGCGTGTTTCGGTGTGAAAGAGGACCATTTATAGCGTAAAAATACCTATTCAGATGCATTGGAATAGTTTGCTTGGTCACACGAGTTGCAGAGCAAAATTTGCACTACTTTGCAAGTTTGCACTGCTTGCATTTGACGCTTTTCCATCAAGTGAAAATCCACCGCCATGGGAAAACCACTCCAAGATAGCCGAAACTGAGAGATTTTTTGTAGAGGGGCCTAACACGATCCTGTAGGATTAGACGAGAAGTTTCTAGGCATCACGGTATCTAAGTAATAGCATGCTGAAGTTTGCAACCATTTTGCACTTTGGACCCTTAAGGGATCGATCCAGTGGAACATAGCTTGGAGCGATTCCATGTGTTTTGGTGCAAAAAAAGACCATTCCTATCATAATCATACCTATTCATAGATGTTGGAGTGGTTATTTTGGTCACACGAGTTGCAAAGCGAAAGTTGCACCACTTTGCAACTTTGCACTGCTTGAATTTGACACTTTTCCCATCAAGTGAAAATTCGCCACCACGGGAAGACCACTCTGAGATAGCCAAAATCGAGAGAGGTTTTTGTAAAGGGGCCCAATGTTATCTTGTAGGATTACATGATAATTTTTTAAGTTTCACAGTATCTAAGTAATAGCATGTTGAAGTTTGCAGCCATTTTGCACTTTACACCCTTAAAAGATCGATCCGGTGGAACATAGCTCGAAGCGATTATGTGTGTTTTGGTGCAAAAGAGGACCATGCCTAGCATAAAAAATACCTATTCGGATGTGTTGGAGCAGTTATTTTGGTCACACAAGTTGCAGAGTGAAAGTTGCACCACTTTGCAACTTTGCACAGCTTGAATTTGACACTTTTTCCATCAATTGAAAATCTGCCACCACGGGAAAACCACTCTGAGATAGCCAAAACCGAGAGAGGTTTTTGTAGAAAGGCCCAACACAATCCTGTAGGATTAGATGAGAACTTTCTAAGTGTCATGGTATTCGATTAATATCATGCTGAAGTTTGCAGCCATTTTGCACTTTGGACCCTTAAGGGATCGATCTGGTGGAACATAGCTTAGAATGATTCTGCATGTTTCGGTGCAAAAAATGACCATGCCTAGCATAAAAATACCTATTTAGACATGTTGGAATAGTCCACTTGGTCACACGAGTTGCAGAGTGAAATTTGCACCACTTTGCAATTTTGCACTGCTTGAATTTGACACTTTTTCCATCAAGTGAAAATTCTCTGCCACGGGAAAACCACTCTGAGATAGCCAAAACCGAGAGAGATTTTTGTAGAGGGGCCTAATGCGATCTTGTAGGATCATATGATAATTTTCTAAGCATAATGGTATCCAAATAATAGCATGTTGAAGTTTGCAGCCATTTTGCACTTTGGACCCTTAAGGGATCGATCCGGTGGAACATAGATCAGAGCGATTCTGTGTGTTTCGGTGTGAAAGAGGACCATGCCTAGCATAAAAATACCTATTTGGATGCGTTGGAGCAGTTAGTTTGGTCATGCAAGCTACAGAGCGAAAGTTGCAACACTTCGCAACTTTGCACAACTTGAATTTGACACTTTTTCCATCAAGTGAAAATCCACCGCCACGAGAAAACCACTCTGAGATACCCAAAACCAAGAGAGGTTTTTGTAGAAAGGCCCAACACAATCCTGTAGGATCAGACGAGAAGTTTCTAATTGTCACGGTATCCGAGTAATAGCATGATGAATTTTGTAACCATTTTGCACTTTGGACCTTTAAGGGATCGATCTGGTGGAACATAGCTCAAAGCGATTCCGCTAGTTTCAGTGAAAAAGAGGACCATTCCTAGTGTAAAAATAGCTATTCAGATGCATTCGGGCAGTTGGTCTAGTCACACGAGTTGCAAAGCAAAAGCTGCACCACTTTGCAACTTTGCACAACTTGAATTTGACACTGTTTTCATCAAGGGAAAATCCGCCGCCACGGGAAAACCACTTCGAGATAGCCAATACCGAGAGAGGTTTTTCTAGAGAGGACCAACACGATCCTATTGGATTAGATGAAAAATTTCTAAGTGAAATGGAATATTTTTTATGGGGTTTGTGTTGCTGCCCCTATAGATTTTGATGGAAAAGGGCATGAAAAATGAGGTTTTGCCCTAGGGCTGGATAAAATATTGCATGTAGAGGTTGGGTGATTGTAGTTTGAGTTTTTGTAGGTGATTTTAAGAAGGTTTGAGGTGGTGGCATGTTCTAGTAAGGTGTGGAACCATTCCTTTCAATAAACCCTCCTTATACTAGCATAAAATAAGGGTTTTGGTTTGGCATGGTGGAGTGAGTTTGTCCTGAGAAAAATCACGGATCTGAGGGTTTGGATACATGATAATTTTTGCCTCAACAAGTTAAGGGGATTCTTGAATGTTCAAATATATGTTCCTTTATTTCTTGAATTCCCCTAAACAAATAAACACAAACACACCTAAAACATCCTAATTCGACCTTACATGTTTTATATCACTTCTCTAATCACCTAATGAAATCTTTGAGACTTTGAATACATTACATATGACCTTTACATGACCTTTTTCACATTGTTTACATTTCAAAATTCAAATTTTGCAAATTTGCCTATTGAAGGCATTTACAAAACAAGGTGCTACTACACCAAACATGAACTCCAAAATTACAATATTTGAGTAAATCTCATTATGCAAGTAAATCTCATTACAATGCCTTAGGTACTTCATTCTTATAGATATTTTACAATGTCTCTCATACATTCAAGATTCTCTTTAAATTTCTACATCATAGGTCCTCATTATGAGGTTAACTTCAATTGAGTAACTTTAGATTCCCTCGCTAAGCTTCACACGCTCTTTTATAATGGCTTGAAATAAAAATTGAGATTTGTCAAGATCATCAAAATAAGGATGTTGTGTTGCTTTTTTGGCTGAGATTCTCTTTGATGGCTCATAAATCAACATTTTCTGCAACGAGAGATCAATCAATTTTTAGTAGTTTACTTACAAATATGCAAAGTAAAAGAGAAAAAGAAAGAGCATCCAAAATGAAAATGAAATAAAAATAGATGGAAGGCACTTACAGATAGGCATGCAGGTCTCACAACTTAGTCACTCCTGGTCATACATCTTCACTGGGAATTCCAACATACCTATTGCACACAACACCTCTCATGAATAGAGTAAGTTGAAATTTTAGATGCTCTTATAATGTCTTCATCATAGCTACTCATGATAAGGTTAACTTCAAATGAATAACTTGAAAGTCCCTCACCAAACTTTGCACACACTTTTCTAATGGCTTAAAATCATGATTGAGATTTGTCAAGATCATCAAAATAAGGATGTTGCATTGCTTTTCTGGCTAACATTCTCTTGGATGGCTCATATATCTACATTTTTTGCAAGCGGACACCAATAACTATTTAGTATGTTACTTACAAATACGCAAAGTAAAAGAAGATGGTAGCATTGGCATAAAAAAAATTAATGTGCATACAAGTATAAATTAATAAGAACCAATGTGCATATACTTACAAATTAATCCAACGAACCATCCGGGTCTGCTCTACTCTTTATTGTGTCAAGTATTGCCTCATGGTCAGACTCACAGACCTTCCACAAGGTCTTCTTCAAAGGTATACCCCCATATTTGGTCAAACAAACATTGGATGCCATGACAAGGTTCGAGTAATGAAGAATCTTACGATGCATGTCAAAGTCCTGAAATAGTCAATGTTTAACACTTGAATGTGGGTACCTTCTAAGCCATGTTCTAGTAACCACAACTGAGCCTGTAGGGTATTTGATGTTTTCTCCATCTATAAATGGGGCCTCCAATTTCTTTCTGGCCTCAACACAATGACACAAGTAATAGTCTATTCCCTCTTCATTGTCTTCACCTACAATAACTGCATATACATGCCCTGCATTGATATGTGCAAAAAATATCTTGAAATTTGTCAACATTACGAATATAGTACAAAGTAAGATAACAATATGGAATTTCAACAACTAAGCAAGTAGATATATCACCTAGTTGAACTAGATCTGATACATGGTCAAAGTCAACAGATGATTCCATCTATGTCAATTCCAATGCTGTCGGAGGGTGATACGTTTGAAGTGGGCTAAGATAACTTGTCAACCATATGTCAACCCACTCCCCTGACTCACAATCATTCCAGGCTTGCATTGCACATGAATAACAAAAGCATGCCATGTTTCATGTATCGATACTCCATGAACCTGCATTTGAGCTAAGGAAAGAGTGTACCTCACTTGATCCTGTTAGTGTACAACAATCCTCATATGGTGCAATGTTAGTATCATCCATGAACCAAAAAAATATACGAACTGAAGATGTGCCTTCATTACCTAGACCCATCAAAGCATTACACCACTCGACGATTGATTTTGCATCTATCAACTTTGCATTGTCTTTATACTTTAACTCTTCTTGTGCTAATGCTCTTTTCACGCATGCTCCTGGACCATCATGCTCCCCCTTTCCATGTCTGGCCTCACAAAAGTTCCCCATATGTTGAACACCTATAATTACATGCATCCTACACAACTAGTAGAACATGCACAAGTTCTTAAACCATGTTGCACAGTTATCAGACCATATTATTTGTTGGTCGTATTTTATGCCCCTCTGAGCGAAACCACTGTAGAACATTTGGAAGCAACCTTGCACGAACTCTGGAGAATGTGTGCGATCATCACTAATGTAAAAGTGGTACTCCCTCAATATGTTCCTTTGGTCATTTGTACTATCAGATACATGAATGAACACTATGTGCACAAATATCGAAACTTGTGTGGAGTTGTAATACTATGACTGGACCTCATGTTGTGGTTGTAGAGTGTAGTTCTCTGCAAATTCAACCACTAATACTATGCTTCCAACTGGAAAGGTGTCCTTGCATAGCTTGAATTGTGTGTCCAACCATCGAGCTCTATGGGTATGCATTGCATACTCATACAGTATATTGTCACGAAACATGGACATAAACTGATACACTAGAATCTTCTCAATAACCAAATCACACCTTTTTGCTTGAGAACCATCTTTTGTAGCATATGCCACTATTTTATACCTCCCGAACTCTAGTATTATTTGTTCCACCTCATCTGTGCTTTCCAGATGTTGACATCCTGGCATACGTTGGAAGCCACTGCAACGCTCGCATGAACCATCCAAGCATGTTGTCCTGTAGAATATTTGGCCATCCTCTATTTCACATAATTTCTTTGATAAGAACTCTCTTGAATATTTTGGTGGGGCTTCTATGCCACAATCCTACAAAACATCATTAGTATGAAAATCTACACATATAGAATGATAAACATCATAATGGTTAGAAAATTCAATATGTAGTCTACAACAACAAGTAGTACATGTGTGATTTGTCTTGACATAAAAAGGTTTAAGCATTTCAAAAAAACTTTGAGAAATAGTAATTTGAGGATAATCATTTTCAAATTTTCAAAAAAATTGGGTTTGAGTCATATCCAAAAAATGTATTGGATGTGGCTCACGATTCCGACTACCGATTCTCCTTCTTACCACATCCCTTTGATTTGGAGATGGCCTTGTTTTATTCTTCCAATACTCTTCAATTAGTGTTCTCAAGGCTTCAACAACTTCTTTTATCTTTTTGTGACAGTCTCCTCGAGAACTCCCATAATTCATTTGAATCATTTCCCTCAATTCTTTGTTGCCTTTGAATGGCTCTTGATAAAAAAATTCTACTAATTCTCATGTGTTCACTCATCTTTTTAATGAGATGATCTATCTTTGTTTGACAGCTTACCAAAGTCGATGTAATGACACGTGGGGTGACATTACTATCCTTTGAGCGTGAGGTCTTACCCACACTCTCATAAGCATCCATTAGATTCTTCACAATAGTGTCTTCACTCAATGCATTCAATGTTCTCAACCCAAGAGTCTTCATGATGTTCCTATACTTTACACCCCGCATCATTAAAACAAATACTTGACATCTTGTAGTCTCATTTAGTCTCTCAAAGAATCGTTCCCAAATCTTATCAACATATCTTCTACAAGTGCGTGTTGAAATCTTACCTTCCATGTGCTGCAAAATCTCATCATCAATATTAATCAAATACTTTTGCTTTCTACACAAAATTCTAGGTGGTTTTCTCCTAAGTACATACATCTCAACATTAATAATTTCATCAATATTTAATTGAGGTGGGATAGATTGCGTACCTTCGATCAAAGGTGGAGAAGAAGACATACCTTGAAGTTCACATGGGGATGATGGCATACCTTCTTCGTCAAATCCGAGTGATCATGTACTCTCAACTTGAGATGTGTTGGATGGTGTTCAACAATATTCACTTGAGGTAGATGGTGTCCCTCCATATTCACTTGCACTAGATGGTGTTCATCCATATTCACTTCTGCTAGATGGTGTCCCTCCATATTCGCTTGTGCTTAATGGTGTTCCTTCATATTCACTTGTCATAGAGGGTGTGTCTCCAACTATAGTATCTGAATCTGTCTTACGACAATGCTTTCACATTCATTCCTTTTGTGTTGCCAATTCCCGTTCCTTTTTTGATGGTTGAGGTTCCTCTTCAATTGGCTTATTTCCGTCAATCGTTTCCAATTTCTTGTTTTCATGATATGCCGCCACCTGAAGTCTCTCATTTTATTTGAAGGTTTCATTCTCTTCATCTATGAGTTTCCTCTTTGTCTTTTTCTTTGGCATGGTGGATAATTTTATCTATACCATGGTAATGAGACAAATATTAGTTCCTAAAAAATGTATCCATTCAAGTTAATTGAAAAATATATTTCATTCAAGGCTTCATTTAAATAATACTTACAATAATCCTGTACAAAATTTAACCTACCATAGACAAATGTGACATGATTTTTTTCAATCCAGAATACCTTAAAGAAAAGTGGTAACATGGCATGCCATGATTGCAAGATAGGCTCAAAATGGAAGCATGGACATTTACAAAAAATTGCATTTTTTGGAAAAGTTGTGAAGAGATAAGTTAGTTAAGAAGATACAAAAATAGTTAGATACATTGGGGGAGTTGAGTTTGAAGTAAAATAAGATAAATATCATGTAAGTTACAATCATAATGAGTGTAATGGCATTGTGAGTGTTTGATAAGTTTATGGTGCAGGAGCACCTTGACAATCTATGCTTCCATTTTGAAATTTGATTCAATTTTGGGTATCTCCATGTCATAAGAGGGTCATTAAAGACATTTTCCATGTATGGGAATCATTAGGAGGTTTAAAAAATGCATTGAAAATGTAAGGTTATAACAACAAACAAAATTGAAAGCAAGCCATAATAGAATGAAAGAAAATGTGTAAAGACTTCACATACCTAAAAAACCAGACTTTCAAATGGAGGAGTTCAACCCAATTATGTAGGCTTAGCTTCTTCTTTCTTCAAACTCCACAACAATTTGACTTGTTCAAAATTTTGTTCCCCTCCAAACTTCAATTCTATATCAGTTTTCAATGGAATTCGTTTTTCAATTGATATTATATGTCTTTCAATGTGGAAAATATTCTATTTCATGCAAAGGTGGTAGAAAGATCATGGAAAAGGTGATGTAATGTGAAAAACATGCTTGAAAACTTCACAACATCATCAAAAAGCTACTTTTTTTTGGAGCACGTGCAAAACTAGGAGAATATGCAGACTGTGGGCCTTGATATCACGGGTATATTCAGTTTTTTTACCATTTTTAGTGGAATACAAAACATGCTCACGTTATTTCTTCCTAGAATGGTAGCATCTCTACTTCTTAAAAATGCGCACGCATTATATGAAATATGGTTTTCTTAATATATTTCTTTTCTCCCTCTTTGTCTAAGAGGGAGAGAGAGGGAGGGAGGAAGGGAGGGAGGAATTGGGAGGAGGAAGGGAGAGAGGGAGGAAGATGGATATGGAGAGGTCTAGAAAGAGATAGTGGGAGGGAGAGGGAGTAGGAGGGAGAGGGAGAGAGTGAGGGAGGGAGGGCAAGAGAGGGAGAGAGGAAGAGTGGGAGAGAAAGAGAGAGTGGGAGAGAAAGAGGGAGAGAGAGCGAGGGATGGGGTGGGAGGGAGGGAGAGGGAATGGAGAGAGGAGGAGAGGGTTAGAAAGAGGAGTGGGAAGAGGGAGATAGGAGGAGGTAGAGGAGGGAGAGAGGAGGAGAGGGTTAAGAAGAGATAGTGGGAGAGATGATAGATGGGAGGAGAGGGAGAGTGGGAGAAGAAAGGAGAGGGTTGGAGAGAAAGAGAAGTGGGAGAGGGAGGAGGGAGGAGAGGGAGAGATGAAAATTAGGAGAGAAAGGGGAGAGGGAGGGGTGGAAAGAATGGTGGGGGAGAGAGAGAGGGAGGGAGAGAGGGAGAGGAGAGGTTTAGAAATAGATATTAGGAGGAGATGAAGATAGATGAAAGGGAGGGAGAGAGAGTGGGAGAGAAAGAGAGAGTGGGAGGGAGAGTGAGGGAGGGAGGGAGAGGGAAAGAGGAAGAGTGGGAGAGAAAGAGGGAGAGGGAGAGTGGGAGAGAAAGAGATAGTGGGAGAGAAACAGAGAGAGAGAGAGGGAGGGTGGAAGGGTGTGAGGGAGCGAGGGAGGGAGGAAGGGAGAGAGGGAGGGAGAGGGAGAGGGTTAGAAAGAGATAGTGGGAGAGATGAAGATAGATAGGGAGGGAGAGAGGAGGAGAGTGGAGAGAGAAAGAGGGAGAGGGAGAGTGGGAGAGAAAGAGGGAGAGGAAGAGTGGGAGAGAAAGAGATAGTGGGAGAGAAAGAGAGAGAGAGGGAGGGAGGGAGGGAGGAAGGGAGAGAGTGGGAGAGAAAGAGGTAGAGGGAGAGAAAGAGGGAGAGAAAGAGGGAGAGGGGGAGTGGGAGAATGAGATAGTGGGAGAGATGGAGATATAGAGGGAGGGAGAGATGGACTAAAAGAGAGATAGAGGGTAGAGGGTTAACCTCAACCCTTAAACCCTAAACTCTAAAACCCTCTACCCTCTACCCTCTACCCTCTACCCTCTACCTGATACTCTCTACCCTAAACCCTAATCCCTCAACCCCTATACCCTCTTAATCCCTCAACCCCTCAACCTTTAACCTTTAAACCCTAATCCCTCAACCCCTACACTCTCTACTCTATAACCTCTTAATCCATGAACCCTAAACCCTAAACCCTTAAACCCTAACCTGTAAACCCTCTACCCTCTACCGGTAATCCTCTAACCTCTACTCTCAACCCTAATCCCCCAACCTTAAACCCACTTAGTAAACTCTCTACCCTAATACCTCAACCCTCTTGACCCTTAAACCCCCAACCCCCAACCCTATACCCTCTACCCTAGACATTAAACCCTCAACCCTCAATTCTCAACCCTCAACCCTTAATCCCTCAACCCTCAATCCTTAAACCCTAAACCCTCTACCCCTATACCCTCTACCCCTTACATTGGACCCTGAACCTAATCCTTCAACCATATACCCTTAAACCTATACCCTAAACCCTCTA
This sequence comes from Sequoiadendron giganteum, assembly GCA_007115665.2. Taxonomy (NCBI): domain Eukaryota; kingdom Viridiplantae; phylum Streptophyta; class Pinopsida; order Cupressales; family Cupressaceae; genus Sequoiadendron; species Sequoiadendron giganteum. The sequence continues at coordinate 592,528,411 of CM021106.1, read as the reverse complement.
CCCTCAACCAAGTAAACCCTTAACCCTCAACCCTTAAACCCTAATCTCTCAACCCCTATACCCTCTACTCTATAACCTCTTAATCCCTCAACCCTAAACCCTATACCCCTAAACCCTAACCCATAAACCCTCTACCCTCTACCCTCTACCATCAATCCTCTACCCTCTACCCTCAACCCTAATCCCCCAACCCTTAAACCCACTTATTAAACTCTCTACCATAATCCCTCAACCCTAAACCCTTGAACCTTAAACCCTAATCTCTAAAACCCTCTACCCTCTACCCAATACTCTCTACCCTAAACCCTAATCCATCAACCCTAATCCCTCAACCCTTACACTATTAAATCAAAGAAAACTCTCTACCCTAATCCCTAAACCCTCAATCCTTAATCTCTCAACCCTTATAACTTCTACCCTATATATTGGACCCTCAAGCCTAATCCTTCGACCCTATACCCTATACCCTCAACCCTCAACCCTCAACCTTAAACCCTCAATCTTCAACCCTCAACCCTTAAACCCTAATCCCTTAAACCATCTACCCTCTACCCTATAAATTAAACCCTCAACCCTCAATTCTCAACCCTCAACCCTTAATCCCTCAACCCTCAATCCTTAAACCCTAAACCCTCTATCCCTATACCCTCTACCCCTTATATTGGACCCTGAACCTAATCCTTCAACCATATACCCTCAAACCTATACCCTAAACCCTCTACCCTCAACCAAGTAAACCCTTAACCCTAAACCCTTAACCCTAAACCCTTCAACCCTAAACCCTTAAACCTTCTACCCTATACCCTCAACCAAATACCCTCTACCATCGACCCTATTCCCTCAACCCTCAAACCTTAAACCCTAATACCCTAGAAACCATCAACCCTATAGGTCCTCCACCCTAATCTCTCAACCCTATACCCTCAATCCCTATCACTTTCTCTCTATCTATACTTATCACCTCTCCCTCCCTCCCTCCCTCCTACCCTCTCTAATTGTCTCTATCTACCATCTCCCTCTTTCTACGTACCTCTCATTCAATCAATCCCTACCACACTCTCTCTATCCCTCTATCCATCTCTCTATATGTCCCTCCCACTCTATCCCACTCTCTCCCACTCCCTTTCTCTCCCTCTCTCTCATGTCTCTCCCTCCCACCTCCCTCTCTCTTAGGTCTCTCCCTGGAAACTTGCCTAAGTAACTCTCTCTGTGTCTCTCTCCCCTCTTTCTATCTATCCCTTCCATCCTACCTAGATAAGTCCCTCTCAATCCACCAGCCTATTTCTCTACCTCTATCAGGTCACTCCCTCCCACACCCTCTCCCTCTCTCAAGTCTCTCACTCTCACTCCCTCTCTCTCTCTCACACTCCCTCTCTTTGACACTCCCTCTCACTACCTATCTCTCAAGTCTCTCCCTCTCACCCCCTCACACTCTGAAGTCTCTCCCTTTGTCACCCTACCTACATAACTCTCTTTTTCTCTTCATCTCTCTCTCCCCCCTCTCTCCCACCCCCCCTCTCTCTCCCTCCCTCTATCCCTCCCACCCTACCTAACTAAGTCCCTCTCACTCCAACCCTTCTCTCCCACTCCCTCTCTCTTAAACTTTCACTTTCACCCCCTCTCTATCTCTCCAGACTCTCTCTCTCTCCCTAAATTCTCCCTCCCTTTAAATACATACGTAAATACATACATACATGTGTAGATACAATCTTACATACATACATACAATATATATGCATTGATACATACAAGCATACATACATACATACAAGCATGCATACATGACATACAAGCATACATGTACATACAAATATAAAAATATATCAGCATACATTCAATATATTAGCATTTAACATGTACATAACGCGTGTGCGTTATAACGCCCTCGAGTTATGTCTTAGTTGACATGTTTCCCGCAGAAGAAAAAAAAAATGTCAAAATAGAAATATAACGCACGCACATTATATCTTGCTTTGGGAATTCTTGAGGCTTAGGCTTGGTATTTGCTTTGGAATACCATCCCAAAGGCTCGGAAGGCATTCCCAATTACCAGAGACGTGTTTTTAAAAAATATACCATATTTCACATAATCGAGTTCATGCTCACTGTCAGGATTGCACATGGTTCAATATTGAAAAAATCAAACATATGGGTAATGTTAGGCTCTCTCTTAGCTATCCAACGATGTAATTTTTTTCACTTTCTGAAAATGTTAAGCCTTTCATCCATAATTTATTTTATTTGTATGTCTTTTTTTGCCAAAAAGCAGTCTTTGGTATTTTTTTCGTTATAAATTAACCGTTTATCAAATTTTCAAATAAATTACATTTTTATAAACTAGACTCCATTCTACAAATTTAAAAAAAATAAATAAATAAAATTTAATTAGTTTCCAAAATTTGTAGGTGTAGCACGGCCAAAATTCTATTTTTCAAGAAATGTCCAGTTCAAAAATTAGTAAAAAATCAAATATTCATTAAAAAATTATCAAAAAAATCATGCATCAACTACATACTGTTAGCTAACTTTTGACTATTGCAATTTTAAAAATACTAAAAAAAAGTTCACCGTACGAGGGTTGTACAAGAGTTGCTATGTTATGTTTTTCTGACAAAAACAACACCAATTTGTGTGCATCCCTCTTTTGAACCCCTTATATATCAACCATTTAAAAAATAAATTAGTAGTTTAAAAAGTAGACTTGGAGGACTTTTATCCTTGTTTTTGTTTCATCTCAAAATTTTGAGTGTAACTATCCTCAATTTCACGTCCAAGGTCAGTATTTCCTGATTTCAGAAAAAAGTTGTCCACTTAAGTCCCCTTTTTGGGAACCATCTTTGTGCACTTACCCCATTCTCGCTTCTCCATTTCTCTATCTTTTTGCTACCATCTTTCTACTTGGTCTCTACAGTGTCTTCTTGCTTCAACAAATTTGTCATTGCAGGTTTACGTAGCTCTATATGCTCAACATGGTGGTATCATCTTTTTGCACCCTAGGAAAATTTCCCATTTATTTGTAACCCTTAATTTAGAATTACAAGTATGATAATACATAAACCCACCATTGTCTTCCTGATCTTCCCACCCGTTCCTATCTTTTTGCATTGATGGAGGAATATTTTTTGGGGATGCACACACATTGAATAGACATCCACATGTCATGTTGTCATCTTGACAAATTCCTACCTTTTAAATCTGTAGAAGTGTTACATTTTTTGGTTGGTCATGAAGGTAACATTCTCTACTGGGTCTTGACCAATGAAAAATGACTACTTTCCTCCATTTTACCCATTCAAACTCATATTTTCATGCTTCTACACTTTCTAAACCATTCTCTCACACTCTCAAGCTCGCTCTCTATTCACTTCTTGATCATTCTTGCTTCTCCATTTCTCTATATTATTGCTACCATCTTTCTACTTGGTCTCTATAGTGTCTTCTTGCTTCAACACCATTATCATTACATGTTTACATAGCTCTATATCCTCAACATGGTGGTATCATCTTTTTGCACCCTAGGAAAATTTCCCATTTATTTGTAACCCTTACTTCAAAATTGTAAGTACGATAATATATAAACTTTCCATTGTCTTTCTAATCTTCCCGCTTGTTCCTATATTTTTGTGTTAGTGGAGGAATATTTGTTGGGGATGCACGCATGTTGCATGGACATCCATGTGTGGTTCTTCCATTGTGAAAAATTCCTACCTCTAAAATATGTAGAAGTGTTACATTTTCTAGTTGGTCATGAAGGTAATGTTCTCTACTAGGTCTTGATTGATGAAAAATGACTCTTTTCCTCCATTTTACCTATTCAAAATCATCTTTTCATGCTTCTACACTTTCTAAATCATTCTCTCACACTCAATATTGCTCTCTATTCACTTCTTGATCATTCTTGCTTCTTAATTTCTCCATCTTATTGCTAGCATCTTTATACTTGGTCTCTATAGTGTCTTCCTGCTCCAACACCATTGTCATTGTAGGTTTTTCTAGCTCTATATCCTCGATGTGGTGGTTTCATCTTTTTCCTTCCTCTATTGGACTTGAGTGCTTATAGTAGGGGAGATAACATTGTGTCTTTTCATTTTGTATCTATCATCTTGTAGAGTATCATTTAGGTTGTCATTTCTCTCTACTCTATTGTGTCATTTATATTCTTTCCTTTATCACTTTTTCTCTATATCATTTCATATCTAGTTGTTCATGGAGGTGGGAACACCAAAACGGGGCTCTAACTGAGGTAGTTCTCAAAACACAACCCAACACTTTTCATGTTTATGTGTGTGTAGGTGCAAGTTCATCTGCTCAAAGCCAGTTGGAAAACTCAACTATATGGTATGTGAAAGGTATCCTTTCCTACTCTTTCCTTATCATTTTTGTCATTAGAATAATCCTTTTAAGTATTCTTCTTATTGTACTATTTATTTCTACATTTTCCTATTAAACTATAAAAATGTGAAACTTTGATATGTGGCTTGTAAGTAGATGTTGAGTGTATTTGATTATCATTCAACTCACTGTCTATATAGGATGTCAACACATCCTTGAGACTCTAGCATGGCATGTTGAAGTTCAGTTCCAATGTTGTCATCCTTAGACAAAGAGTTGTCTGAGTTGTAGTCTGAGACCCTTGTAGCCTACTCACCTAATTTTTGAAACACCTATCATTACCTATTGATTAACCTGAGGTAGTTTAGGGTAGTTCATTTCTTAGGACTCTCCCATGACCTAGATCCTTGGGGTGACAAATCCACCCTACTCTATAGTTACCTTAAAAATAAATGATATGTTGATTAAAAATTATATGATTGATTCAGAAGCTTCCACTAATGTTATGCCCCTAGCGATCATGAAGAAATTAGGATTGTAGGGTAGTAAACAATATGTTAAATGCTTTTCTATGGATTCTAAGGAAGTTCTAGTGATGGGAATTGTGAATCATGTACAATTCAAATTGGTTTTCTTCCCTAATAAATACTTCATGATGAATGTGACTGTGATGGATATCCCACCTCAATATTAGATGTTATTGTTACTAAAATGGTTTGTACCTATTGGTGGAAGCATGCAATTGAACTTATCCTATGTCATGATCCTTATAAATGGAAAAAAATGTGAGAGTAAATAGAAATACAAGGTCTTCTACCCTTTTTGAAGATCTATAGCCTGATTAAGAATTATATTTCATTGATACTAATGTGGATAACCTTAGGATTGACGACTCTTTGTCTGAGAAACTTATCCTATGTCATGATCCTTATAAATGGAAAAAAATGTGAGAGTAAATAGAAATACAAGGTCTTCTACCCTTTTTGAAGATCTATAGCCTAATTAAGAATTATATTTCATTGATACTGATGTGGATAACTTTAGGATTGAGGACCCTTTGTCTGAGAAATTTAAAGTTTCACCATTATCTAAAGAAGAAAAATAACATGTTCAAGATAATGATCTATGGTTCATGTTTTTTGGTGGAGCATGTTCAAAAGGAGTGGATGTTGGAGCGATTATTATATCACCAAATGGTAAGTCTTATAAATAATTATACGTCTTATAAGTCCTAGAAGTTTGAATGCACAAATAATGTTGCTAAGTATGAGACATTACTGTTAGGGATTAACATGGCCATCAAGCATAATATCAAGAAACTTAGAGTTACAGGGGACTCTAAGTTAGTGTTATCCCAACTTAGAGATAAATATGTGTCCAAACACAAGAGAATAAAGCAATTTAAGTTTTTTATCTATGATTCTATTGGAATGTTTGATTCATTATCAATTGACTAGATGGAATGATCTAAGAATGCAATGGAAAATCTCCTTGCAAATATTTCTCTTAGAATAGATGATATAACATTTCTGGAATATCCAAGGTTAATAAGGTCTTTTATTCTAGTCAGTATTTGCAACTACAAAGTATTCAATGATGAAAAAGATATACATAGATTTCTATAATGTGGAGATGAATACTATAGATAGGAAATTGATTTCCAAGGTTTTGTTGAAGTTGTGAATGGGAAGGATACCATTTTTTGGAATGAGATCATTCGATTAAAGACAAACAAAATCCCAAAGGGACTAGTGGCTTTGGAGAGATTTTTTTAACAATTCTCATAAGTACAATGAAAATTTTTCTTTGATACATGAACAAGGCCTTGAGGAGATAAACTTGGGAACAAAAAATACACCCAAAAAGGTATATTTTAGGAAATTTGAACCCAAAAGCTAGAGTTATGCTTATTTCCTTAGGAAATAAAAGCATGTATTTGCTAGGTCTTATAGTATCCTAAAGGAATATAGAGGGGACCTTTTCTAGCATGAGATTCCTCTAAAGTCTCATGCCAAGCCTTTCAAGAAAAAGAAAAGACCAACCAATCCTACACTACCACCCAAAATGCAATAGGAGTTGTAGAGATGGGGGCATTTTCAAACCTATTAGAAATTCCACTTGGGTTTCTAATCTCGTGCTATTCAGAATGAAGAATGGAGACATCATATTATGTGTAGATTTTAGAAATCTAATTGTGTCTTCATTAAATTATAATTACTCATTACCAAAACATGGAGGAAATTTTGTAGAAAGTGATTGGTTGTGATTTATTGTCTATGATGGATGGTTTCCCAAGTTAAAATTAGGTAAAGGTAAAAGAATTATAGTAGAATAAAATTTCATTTACCACACCATTGGGAACATATGTGTATATCAATATGTCCTTTGGCATGACAAATGTTGGATCAATATTTCAAAGAGAAATATATGCTGTATTTTTATATCTTATTGATATAATCATGGTAGTCTATCATGATGAATTGACTTCTTTTTCTAAGAAAGGAGATCACTACATGCATCCTTAACAAAAATTTCTAGAGTTCTTGAATATGGCATATCTCTTAATCCTAATAATTGTGTGTTTGGGGTTACAAAGGAAACCCGCTTGGCCATATTATGTCAAAAGAAAGGATAAGAATATATCTAGAATGTATTGTTGCAATAAAAAGGATCCCTCAACCTAAAACTTTCAAAATCATTCAGTCTTTCTTTAGGTAGGTGAATTTTGTTAGAATTCTTGTCACAAATTTTGTTGAGTTGACAAAATCTATTTCTAAAATGATCAAGACAGGTGAATTCATATTCTGGGAGAAGAGCCAAATAATGCATTCCAAAGCATTAAGGAAGCAATCAAACAAGATCCTATTCTAAAGTCTCCTAATTTTTTAAAGCATTTCCAATTTTTTTCCTTTGCTTCCTTTTATACCATAGTTCTTTTTTTGTAGAAGAATGAGGAAGGGCATGAGCAACCGATTTCCTTCTTCAGTAAGTCTCTCCAAGTTTCTAAATTAAAATATGACATAATGGAGAAGTAGGCTTACACTCTAGTTAAGGTAGTAAATAATTTTAACCTTACTTGGCAGGGGCTACAATTGTTTTGTATGTCCCTAATGTTACAATTAAAGATATATTTACTCAACAAGAAGTAATAGGGAGGATGTGCAGAAGGATCAACAAGATCCAAGAATTTAATATAGATATACAAATAACAGAGATTGTTAGAGGATAAGGGTTGGCTAGGCTTATGGATAAATCAAACCTTGAAGTTAATTAGGTGAATCATCTAGAGACAAGCACAACATTAATGGATTGCAAGTTGCAATCACTCCTTGGTATAATGATATTGTGTATTACTTGAAAACAAAATAATGTCCTAGAAATATGTGTGGTAGTCAAAAGAGGACCTTTAAGTTGCACTCTATCAAATACTTTGTGTTGTAGAATGAGCTATATTGGAGGAATAGAGATGGAGTACTACTCAAGTGTGTAGATGAGGAACAAGCTACGCAAATCCTTGATGAAATGCATAATGGAGTGTGTGGAGGACACTTCATAGCCAAAACTACTACTTACAAGATCTTGAGATTAGGTTATTAGTGGCCTACCTTGTTCGTTAACACATGCCAAAATTTGCAAGGAAATTTGAAGCATATCAAAAGTTTTATAGGGATTTATATTTGATTCCAATCTATGTAGAAGCCCCCTTTTAGTAGTGGGGTATTGATTTCATTGGAGAAATCATAAAAAATCTAGTGATGGGTATAAATTGATACTAATAGGAATCAACTACTTTACGAAGTGAACTGGAGCAATCCCTACTAGGAAAGCCACTAGCAAAGTTGTAATATATTTCATATTGAAAAAAATTATTATCAAATTTAGAGTACTAGTTAAAAGTTAGTCACAAATAATGTAATGTGCTTTAAATCTGAGGAATTTGCAACTTTTTGACTCAAGTTTGGAATAAATCTTTCTTATTCATCCCTATATCATCCACAAGGAAATGGACAAGAATAACCAAGCAATAAAATCTTGTTGAAAATAAAAGGTCTTGGGATGCTAAGCTCAAATTGGCACTTTGGGCTAACAGAGTGACCATTAAAAAGTCCACTAGTAAATATCCATACAAGCTAGAATATGGGTTGGAGGTAGGAATGCCTATAAGGAACTTGCTACCCATTTCCAAATTCATCTAGGAGAATGATGACAATGTTTTCGAAACTATGACATGTAGGATAAATCAACTCAGAGAGCTAGATGAATCAAGAAGGATGACATAACAAAGAAACATTGGATAACACCAGCAAGTAAAATATCTCTTTGATAAAAGAGAAACAACAAAAAAATTTGAGATAAATGATATGGTCCTCTTATGTAATGCAAGATCTTAGGATAACCATCATGATGACTCTTACTTTTTATAGTGCTTAAATAATGAATTTATGGAATTGCCAATGCATGAAAATCTCCTAAAACCTTACTTTTCTTAAAGTAGGTCTTTTACATGCACAATGTACCATATGTAATTTTTGTACAATCTTCTTCTTGTATTGGTTCTATTTATTCTTTTTTTTGGTCTATTTCTTAGAGATATCAATCCTCACATTGCTTCCTTATAGCAGTTGTCCCCAACTAGAACCACTAATAGTACTTGTTCAAATTTTAGATCTCAACCTATTTAATGTCTCTAAAAATATGTAATATGGTCATATCTACTCGGGTTATAGAACTTTGAAATGGGGATGTGTTAAAACCCTAAAACCTCATTGAAACCCCTTGCACTTTCTTTATATTTTTTTTTTACTACCTACTCTAGTATCCTAGTTGGCTTTTCTTTCATTTCTCAACTGGCCCCCTTTTACTGCTTACCAGTTCTACATCCTAATGTGCTTTAAACATATATAAAAATTATGCTTAAATTTATGACTTAAGCTCTTTGGTTATTAGTGGACCTCGCTAAAGACACTTTTTGCATTCTCATTCCAACACTAATCCCTTTCACACCACAATTTCTAAAACCTATTACATAAGTAAAATGTGTTAAGCCTTCAATGGTATCGACAAGAAAATAGACACATTTCTACTTCTAGTTTTGATGCATGTTTCCCTCACATTATATTTTATTCTTTGCAATGCATATATAAACTATGGTGGCTTGACTTTATTTGACTATGTTAAACATGTGGTTTTTGTTTATTAGAGCATAGAATTATTTTGTACCACATTATATGATTATCAACATAGGAAAAAAAATTATCCTTGTATTAGTTAAAATGCTAACACTTGTCAAGTTCTCATGGATGCTCTTTGCAATGCATTTTACAAATCAATGTGTTGATACTTTGGTGACTAAAAGACAAAGGAACACACATACATTGCTCATTTTAGTGCATAGTGCTAATACAAAACATTTTCACTAAAATCTTTGTAAAAAACTTATGTGGTACACCATTTGAATTTTCTGATTGCCCATCATACCGTGATACTTCAAGATTGATGGCTAAAATTAAAAATTAAAAATGACTACTTGCAAATAGGTATTTTCATTCAAGCAAACCATTACCATGGCAATTAAGTTACAACCACTATTGTTTTAAAGAAATACATTTATGATTTCCATATCATTATAACCAAATAATGTTTGAATTCATATGAGAATTTGACCTCTTGGAGAAATTTCTATAGGTGAAGACGAGTTTTCAAATGAATTCATGTGTAAGGTATTCTTGTTATTTTTGTGAATCTATAATTTTTAAGAATTTCTAATGGTTACCATAAGGTTTTTTTAGAAAGCTCTTTACTTCTTTTTTTGGTAATTTGAAGGAATTGAAATCCTAGTTTAATTAAGAATTATTCATAGATAAACTTACTTGTCTGAGAAATTCCAGAATGAGTGAGTCTACCACTAAGTCAAGGGGGGTAATGAGACTCCTTGAGGATGACCTAATGAAATAGATGCCTAGAACAAAAAAGATAAAATCATGCTTAAGCCATAGGGATTTTGATAGATACAATAAGTGACAAAGTTGGTTAGATTAGGGATGTTATCATTCCTCGGCAAAGTTGGAGCTTGTTTGAGTATGGCTATAAAAGAAGTAAATTTGACAAATCTATCTCAAACCTCTAGACTCAAGATTTGGGTAAACTAGTAGTCCCAAATGTGTTTTTTAGTGTTGATTTAATCAAGGCCCTATCCCACAACTATAACACTTAAAATAGAGTGATCAAAAGTGATAAGGGAGGTCCATTATTACATATATCTAGGCAAGTCATTATGGATACATTTGGCTTAAATGTTGTGGCTAATGTAGGTATTGATTTTGGAGCTCAAAATAGAGAGATTTCTAAGAATAATCATAATTTTTAAGTGATATCATTATAATATAGAAGGAGAGAGTCAAATAGGAAATTGGTTAAGTTTTCCAAAACTAAAGTTGAACCTTTTGATTTTGACATTTTTGAGGACTACTTCATCAATACTTGCATTGCTTTATGCCAAGTATTGGGAGAAGATTGCAAAGTTTAAATTCTTATGCACATGATGAGTTGGCTATAGATGTACAACATAGGGGCCTAAACATAAGTATTGAATTTGTTTCCTATAATGTAGAGGGTATCCACAAGCAGTTGAGAGCCATGAACCAACCAAAAGTTGGGTTGTATTTAAAATGGTACTCTTTATTATGTTACGTAATATTGCACAATGGGATAAAGATATGCACCAAGCCAATAAAATTATGGAAGATGATGATGGTGCCAATTATTTTATCCAATTGTGCACATATAAGTGGGATTCCCATTTTTCTTTCGCCAATTTTTTGATATTTGAGAATGTATAATTTGTTAAAAGTATCTTGGAGAAATAAGGCCTTTAGCCTAGGTAAACAAAGACTATTAGATACAGTGGTTAAGTTCCTTAGGCCTTTAGAATTCAATCCTAAGGAGGTAATCTATCATAATTGGTGAGATTGGTACCTCCATACAAATTTCACATTGATTAGGGTTTGTGGTACTCCTGTCCAACCCCACTTCTTACCAAAGTATATATCTGATAGAATTGCTTTCATAGAAATCATGTGGAAATTCAATGAAATTGATAAATATCATCTTAGGTCAATAAAGAATGTATCTCATATTCTTGCTAGGTTGCACTTCTCCGATTTCAGAATCACAGCTAAGGAAGACTTATAGAGGTTTTACCTTCTCTTCTACAAAGATATAGAATGAAGGTTGATATTGCAAGAACTATGACCTTGAACACTACATCAACAAAATCAAGTTGGAGGCCAAAAGGTCACCATATAATTACAAGTTTAATGCTTTAGATGATGTGATAGAAAAAATTTCTGATGGGTGAGCAAGTTAAGGAGAGAAAGAAAAATGAGATTAGAATTGGACAAGTTGAGGAAAGAAGGAAAAATAAAAATTCTTCTTATAAACAAAATTTATTTGATATTGCCAATCCATCTGACAGAATGAAATTTTTTCTTGATAACTATGATAGTTATGCATTCATGGGGAAGACCTCTTTAGAGGAAAGGCCCAATGAAAGTGAATTTGAACATCCAATTCAATAAGATGCTATGGATACACAATTAGCAATACATCATGTGAAAAGTCCTGGGGTGCCAAGTGGCATACAACCTCTGGTAGATTATTCTATAAATCCTAAGGGTGGTGTAGAGGGTAGTCCTAAGGATGAGGATATTGTAGAAAATATGTCAAGTGATGAAGAGTTTGATCAAGTATTTCCTCCTCAAATAAATCAAGATGATAAACAAGTGCCATCAAATAGGCTCTTACCAGATTTAAATGATCCAAATATAATAGAAAATGATGTAAGAGCTTTATCATATCACCAATTCATCACTGATGACAACTTTATTACTTCCAAGGAATTTAAAGATTTTGTGTTGAGCATAAGGAGAGAGGAAGTCGAAGCAAAAATAAATATAGCTAAGAAGGAGGTACATCCCTCAAACTATGAGGAGATTACTCAACAAGTTTTACAAGAAATAGATTTTGAAATGAGAAACATCACCCCAGAATAAGGAAAGAGTCTTGTAAGGGAAAGTGGTTTGCTTCTACTCCCAAAATGGGATATTTCTTTAGCCATTGCTCTAAATACAATAAAAAATCAAAATGAGGAAGATTTTATATCTGATGAGCATGCTAAAAATATGTATCTTGGATTTTGTTTTAGTCCAAAACGAGAGACTTTAGCTATTTCGGCAATGGCCCCAACCATAAACAAGCCTAAAGTTATAGAATCTGTGCAAGAATTACCAGTCTAGGTTTTTCAAGGAATGAATAAAAGTGCAAGTGTAAATTTTTTGTACCTCAATATACAATTCTCAAAAGTATGAATATATTGGGATAGACTCACAATCAATTATCTCCAATGTACATTTTACTGTACTCTTATGAATAACATTGATCAAGGATAATTGATGTTCATTTTTGCCTTGCTATACAAATGAATGTTTCTTATATAGCTTCTGCTAAAGTAATGTATTAAATAGTTGTGTTTAAAATATTGAGAGTTTCAATATGTTCAGGGATTGTTATGAAGAATCGGTTATAAGTTTAAATTCAAAGAATATCATTGTAAGGAAGTAATGTGTAAGCTCTCATGGAATTTGTTTCCAATTTGTTGTTCAAAAAATACTTGCATTTTCTTTTGACTTAGTTACCAATGATTTAAGGTACCAGTCTGAGTGTGAATATTCATTACAAGTCCATGTATTTATTTACAACATAATTTCCATTTATGTTTTAATTTATTCTTTAAGGTTTGCATATGTTCTTGAAGCCAGTAATGCAAGAGTCTCCAAGAATTTAGCCCATTAAGTTAGATCTATTTGCAATTTTTGGCATATTTCATAAGAACATTTTTGTTTACACAATATCTTGATATGATTTAGGTACAATTTCATATGATATTATTAAGGATCACCTTACTAAGTCTTGCAAAACCTAAAGTCCATTGGAGAAAATTGTAATATCAATCACTTGTTCATTGGCCAACTTCTTGAAATCTGAATACAGAAATATAATTGAAATCAAATCACGATATTAAAGAAGAAATATGATACCTTAAAACCATTCTCATAAAAAATAGAAATAAACCCCAATCATCATCATCACAATGATCCTATGAAAAATTACACTATTTTAAACATATTGTCAATATCCATACTATATTTTAAAAATAACCGGGAAGAATATACATGAATTGTAAAAGTTGTCTCCATCATCATATATGACAAGGGGAGGAGCTTTTGGCTTGAGATTAGAATATATATGTATTTGACTTCTCACATAAATATGGAAATCCAAGTTTCCCATGGGAAGGTAATATCTAGTTCTAGGGGAAAGACAAAGTTATTAGAATCCAAAGTCTAACCTTTAGACATAATATAATGTGTAATTTGAGACATTAGTTTATAAAGATCATATCAAGTCTTTGCTACTAAAAGTCAAAGTAAATCTCTTAAAAATTATTGTATTGACTTTTAAAAGTCAAAATTAATAAAACTATAGATGGTTAGCTAGGGCAATATTGTTGACTTAAGTAAATATTTCAATTTAAATTAGTCCACGTTCCCACGCAATACGTTGGAAGGATCTCTGGAATTCTATGTATGATTTTCAACACAAATTTAATAACGCGGAAGTGGAATATTCACTTTGACAAAATAACGCGTGAGAGAGTAAAATTTAAATCACGGTTAGGAAAATTTGACACCGACCATGCCCTCCACTTTTGAGGTGGGGAATAAAATACTACACAAGTTTTGTCATATTATTTTCGGACAATGGTTTAAAAATACCTAACAAAGGGTGAAAGCTAAGTTCTATATTAAATTTATCATATAGCATATTTCTAAATTACTATTATTAAATTGAATATTTTATATTAGATGTATTGTCTATCATGAATCAATATCCGTAGGGTTTATCTGAGTCATTATAGTTGGAAGCATCATTATTCATGCAACATGGTTGATTGTTGTGTGCGTTAATAATTTTTATGTCATGAGTTTAAATTTTGGGGATTTACATAATTGTGTGTTGTAAATCATAATGTGTTTTTCAACAAGCTAAACATAATTCAAAAATATTCTAAATATTGATAAAAGTATTGAATATATGTATCTTAGAAAATTGTAACAATATCTAACAAAAGTGGTGATTGTGTGTTGGTAGGCATTGGTATGCCCATACATTTGAGGTATGGATGTCTTATGCATGTCCATTATTGCATCTAGTATAGAACTTAATTTTCGCTATTGCATAGAACATATTTTTAGGAATAGTTTTATTTTTAGTTTCTATTTTCAAAGTGGTGGTGTAGAATGGGAAGAAAGGAAGAAGACAATATTCTAGATATTATAGTATAATATTAGTGACTACACTTAAAACTATAATGAGTATGTCAATAGAGATTTATAGGTTGATACAACTTCCAATTAATTAAAAATAAGATATACATTTAGAATCGAATATTATATTAATGATATATATTTGAAGTCGTTGAAATTTATTTATATATTTTTTTATTGTATTATGTCCTCTAATTTATAACTGTAAAATCAATGTCGTACAATTTCAAATCTTTTAATAAGAAAAAAATTGTAAAAAATTAAAAATTAAAAATAAATGCATATTGAAAATTGAATATTGTATTAATATATATATTTGAAATTAATGAAATTTAAAATTAAACTCCATTCATACATTTTAAATCATCTTTTGTCCCTTAACTTATAGCAAACTAAGATGATCATATAATTTTAAATTCTTTAATAAGAAAGAAATATGAAAATTCGTAGATTAAGAAAACACCACTAAACAATATAATTTTTTAAACTAGGAAAAGACATGGATTGTGAAGACGTGATACATTTTAGACTTTTTAAAGTCAAAACATTCGTTTAAAAACTGACCTTTTTAGGACTTTATTAAAGTAAACATATATATAGTTTAAGATAAAAGGTTTTTAAAATTTTGATGAAAAATAAGCTAGGTTTTATTCTAAAATATTTGGCACTTATATGTTAAAATTTATGATAAAATAGTAGTTATTAATAAGAGTTAAAATCATAAGTGTATTGCATCTTTTATATGATAATAATAATGTATTAGAATTATCTTTTTCATTATTAAATATGTTTTGATTTTATTAAATGTCAATAAATATTTTTTACAATAGTCAATTTGTATATATTTTAATAGTTAATATGTTAAGAAAAAAATTATTTTTGGCAACCATTAATTCTACAATGATAATTCATTCATTATTTTTCTATTATATTGAGATTTAAATGTGATTTAATAGCATTAATTTTATATCACCAATCAATATTGAATTCGTTACAAATTTTATTGAACATTAATATATCTATTTGATTTTGTTTCATTGATTATAGCTCAAATAAAAAATAAAATTTTAAATGATAATATAAAGGATGTACAAACACTTAATCATTATGGGACTTAACATCCACTAAATCATGATGGAAATGAAATTTTAATAAAATAGATCAAATAAATATAGTCATAGAATATGATGGTTAGAGGATAAAACTAAATGTTATTCATAGAAAGACTTGAAGGCTTCTCAAAGAAATACCTTAAGAATATGGAATCTCATGGAACATGTTGGTTGTAGGATATGTGTAGAGATAGTTAGATGAAAAGTCTTATGAGAAAATTAAGGGAATCATATTGGAATATTTATTGCTTTAAATATGAATATGTGTATGTCTTAAAATGGAAGCTTTAAAAAATGGCATGGCTTCAAAATGACATGTACAATCTTAGAAGGATTATTAAGTAGGTGTTAATAATTGAGAAATTCATGATAAAAAGAGTGTAACATTAAATCTATGTGTAACAATAAATTTTATGTATAGTTTAGTTCTTAATCTCATTCCTACAAATTAATAAATAGATAAAAGTATTATTGAAATCAAAATTTAGTCACTAGTTGATCTCATCGTCAATGATTTATGAATGATCCTACCTTTTTATAATAATAATAATAATAATAATAATAATAATAATAAATTCATCCATTTTTAATATATATATGATTTTCAATATGAAAATAACATGGATCAAATTATAAATAACATTTAGAGCAAGGTTGATCTACACCTTTCCTAACAAAGTTATAAATACACATGGCCAAGAGAGTAAGAAAAGTAGTAGAATTAAAAATATAACTCACACATGTTTAAATTACCATTTTTAGATGGCAAAATCATTCACTTCCCATGATTGGTGAACAATTATAGGAAAATCATAGTTGTTCCTTTCATCCATAGCAGTTATTCTCATAATATATTTCCCACATAAGGAACACTTATTGGCATGATAAATAAAGAAGAGTGAACTAACATGAAAATAGTATGCAATAATGAAATTCACATACTTATCCAATTTTCATTTTTTTCTTGAATGGCTTAATATAATTATATATCAACAAATGGTGTGCTAATTTTGTGTAAAATTGTGCTCATTTCCTAATTCTTCACATATCCCCAACTTTGCATTTTTACACATTTGATCTCATCTAATTTGTTTCTACACATACTACCACACATTTGAAATTTATTATGCCCCTTATATGTAGACATTTATTCTCCATCTTAACATTAGTTTTTCGCCTTGGGTCAATCTTGCATTAAGAACGTTTAACTTCTTAAATTCCAAAGCTTTGTTTAATTTAAACTAGATTTTCTTTACACTAGGAGTGGAGATAAAACAATAACTCCCTTTTATGTAAATTTCTTATGAAAATAAAAAAATGAGGAGATGATGTTAAGAGTCAAGGTTTGACAATAAAATAATTGTACTTCAAGTGTGTGAGGCTTCATTTCACATGTCTTCTTGTGGCAATGGAATATGTATTTGAAATTGATCTAATATACATGTGAATGCTCGAGCGATGATGATTTCTTGAGTGATTTGTCATGTCCATTGTTCTTGAAGTGCAAGACTATATCTTATAGATGGGAAGAGAATTTTCCATACTTTATCCTAAGCATTAGGGAGTCCCTCCCACCTACTCATATCATTTAAAATTGTTTTATCTTTGGTGCAAGTGATTTTTATGTTTACAAAGTGTAAATTAAAATAATAGACTCCTTATAACAACATTGAAAGATAATGTCTTCAAATTGATTATAATTCAACGAGGCTTGTTTTAATATCTTATCACTCTTCCAATTTTGATATCTCCTATGTTTTAGTGCATTGATGATGGTATGTGAACCTCCTAGATTATTTTCTTCCTCTATTGAATGCCACCACTTCAATGGAAAGAATGGTGGCCAAGGCCTCCACTTGATTGTTTACACCCTCTTATATCTTTCGAAGCTATCATAATAAAATTTCAATTATGGTTTGCAATCTTGCAACTAGCCCATATCTCCTTGGGTTTCCATGAGAGCCACTATCAAAATTGATCATCAAAAAATTAAAAACCCCTTAGCCAAGGGAAGGATATCTTACAAGAGGCCATGTATTCATCGTACCTATATCCCAAAAGGAGAATTTTTTTTTTCCTTTCTTGTTTAGCAATTGTGTTGACCACCTTGAATATGACAACGTCTTTCTTTGTAACAAAGGTTTTTAAAGTTAGAGATCTATCCTATAATATTGTGTGGTCCCTTTCTTTTCAATGTGCCAAATATTTAAGGATGGCCTAATGAACCAAATACTAGAAAATAAGTCATTTTGGTGTAATAACAACAATGACTATAACAATTTCAAAAGAGTGTTTGGAACGGTTAAGACCAATTTATCTTGGCACAAATCTAGGGCCAAAACTTACTTGTAAAAGGGCAATATCTAAATATATGGTTAACTCATTTCCTATCTATAGTTACACAAGTGCCTATTTTGTATATATATTTCTCTTGTGAGACAAAAAATACTCATGAAATACTTTTCCTTTATTTTTCAAGGTGTTACTTTGGAGAGCACATATCAAAGGACAACTCTAGACACAATCACACCTTGTAGGGTCCATCACTATACATGGAACCCTTTCAAATCTTTTGATGCTTAAATATTTACATTACATGCATGTTTATGAGCGATGCACTTTGAGATGCACTTTTAAGATTCATATGCAACTCAAAGTAGAGGAAATTGTATTGGTGAAAATTGTATCCCATGTCATTTCCCAAGTAGTTTTGTGTCCATTTTGAGGAAATGTCTTGATATGTGTAACATAGAAGAATGGTGTAATTGTAATCAAGGTTGGGGACATTCAATTAACCTTTTCTTAATCCTCTATTCATATGTCTTGATGTATTTATCCCACACCTTATCCTCATAAACAAATAATCCAATACATTAATTGTGTTTCATAATTTATTAACAATTACCCATAGACATAACTAGATATAGTTGTTAACCACCCAAATTTGTCTCTTTGCCCAACCAAGGTCATTTTTTTAGTCATTGACTTGACCCCTACGTTTCTAAAATTCAAATTCAAAGTTTGTCCATCTAGCCCCTTCATTTTCACATCTTGACCTAACAAAGTCTATATTTTATGAAATTTGATGATATGTGCTAGTATTTAAAGACATTCATTAGCATTCATCAATCATCTATAATCTCTCAAGCATCCTCTCTCATCTTAGATCATTAAATGAGTAATCAATAACTAAATATTTAGATGTGGTCAACAAAAAAAAGCAACAAATCTACATACATCATTATAGGACCCTTGCCTACTATCTTTGATTTTCAAATATATTTTTCAAAATTAACTTTAAAAAACACATATCCTTATAATACAACTACAAATATTTTAAGATATTTCTAAATACAACTAAACCTCAAATGTCAAACATAAAAATGATAGTATCATAATAATGAAATAGTATTTTGTTGTAGAAGATGGCTTATTGAAATAAAGAACAAACGAATCTCCCACAAACTTCTTAATTATATAGTTTCATATTTAGTGTGTTAGGCAGATCTACATGGCATCTAGAAGGTGTTCTATCTCCAGTGACGTGCAATTGGGTATTTGGGAAGGAATTTAAAAATGACAGAGCAAAGAAATAGGTATAGGTGTTTGAAACGATTCCTTATCACCAAGGGACCTCAACTCAACCTCCAGTCAACTAACCCAGGTCGGATAGTAGCTGTCCGAACAATGGATTACAATTCCCAGACCCGAAGAAAAAATGAGTCAAATAATGCATTGGGCAAAGACGGTCCACAAGTGGAAAGTCCCTTGCCGCTTCCCAGCAAGTGCGCCAAGAATGGGTTTGGCTGCCCCTGGTATTTTTATACTCGTCATTGGTTTTCAAGTCATCGCTGCGGGTCCCACGGTTTGGAACTCGAACGATATCTGTTCTTAGTGCTGACCTGAAAACTGGAGTAATTAACACAAACAAATATACTAAATTCTAATCCATTGGCCGAGCGTGGACTATTTGAAATTCCTAACTTCAATGATTCTTTGTTTCTTATTATAGATGTATATATCAATACAATGTTTCTGTATTTAACAAGCAATTGTGTTCTGAGATCTAAAATTAGTTCACGTGTTGGTTCGCAAGGACTAACAGTCTGCTCTTTTCAGCATATGTATTGGTCGGCAGGAAGATTGCTGGGTTTGGGTGAACAGATTATGTCTGCAGCCACTGCAACAGCGGCAGTTGTGTCGCCTTCTTTGCTCAAGGTGTGTAATTTGTGTGTGACTGTAATTGCTGACTTCTGTAAATGCAGAGAGCGCATGAAATGTGTTTTTTTCTGGATTGCATGGTTAAGATAGGGTAGACTAAAAGGCCACTCATGTTTGCAATCATATTGTGGTGGGTTTATAGTCAAATAGTAATATTTTATTATATTCTGTTGTTATTTGGGGAAGATTGTATCTCGAATTAACAGTGTATGTTTCTTCTGTTGTTATTTTTCTTCTGTTGTTATTTGGGGAAGATTGTATTTGGAATTAATTGTGTATATTTTTTCTGTTGTTATTTGGGGTAGATTGTATCTATAAATATTTCGGATCACACCTAATTGTGTTCGGATTACATCAAACTGTATGTTTTTATATGAACATTTCTGCATATGCTTATGTATGAAAGTTCAGATCATACCCAACGATCTATTATCGTAAAGAAGAAAATAAAAAATATATGTTTTCTTATTATAGCTTCGGATCACGCTCAAGAATCTGAAGAAAGTGAAAGAATGTAAGTTTGTAAAAAGTTTATTGAAAGCATACTGACCATGAATTAGAATTATTACAGTGAACACATTTAGATATTTGTCTGGGCGGTTAGATGCCTTATAAAATGTGGGATTGTTGTTAGCTTTCATATTTTCGATCTTGCATGACATTTACAATGGGTGTTACCTTGCTTGCTCAGAGACAGAAAATGAATGTGAACGTGGGTAGCTCTAGTCTGGTCGAAAGCTCAATAATGTCCAGCTGCGAGCCCAATCTTGAAGAGGGCAAAAGTGGCTGTATGACGGAGGAGGATTCCTTCTCCTCATCTTCTGCAAAGGGCAAACCGGTTATCTCGGTTACCAAATCGCCTCTCACCAGGCTTGACCGAAAGAGCAGCGGAGTGAGCGGCATCTCGGTAGAGTCCCACAACAGCGCTGTGGAGGAGGTGTTTCAGCAGAGCGAGGCCACGAAGCTGCCATCGTCACAGTACAAGGGCGTTGTTGCGCAGCCCAACGGCCGGTGGGGAGCGCAGATTTACGAGAAACACAGGCGGGTGTGGTTGGGGACCTTCAGCGACGAAGAAGAGGCAGCCAGGGCATACGACACCGCCGCCATCAAATTTCGCGGCCGCCAGGCGGTCACCAACTTCACTCCAGCCGACGACACCCACCCGGAGGCCCACTTTCTCCGGTGTCATTCCAAGGCGGAGATCGTCGACATGCTTAGAAAACACACTTTCGAAGAAGAGGTCCACCAGTCGCTCGAAAACAAGATCTTTGAGGCAGCAGGCCCTTCGAGTTCAAACTCCGACACCAAGGTCCCGGGTTCGAATCCCGGCCAGGAAGAGACGATGGTGTACATACGTGAGCACTTGTTCGACAAGACCGTGACGCCCAGCGACGTCGGGAAGCTGAACCGCCTGGTGATCCCAAAGCAGCATGCACAGCGATGCTTCCCTCTCGACGCCGCCTCCAGCGACAAGGGCATCTTGCTAAATTTCCAGGACGCCACAGGCAAAATATGGCGGTTCAGGTACTCGTACTGGACCAGCAGCCAGAGCTACGTGCTCACTAAGGGATGGAACCGCTACGTGAAAGAGAAGAGCCTCCAGGCCGGGGATACCGTAAGCTTCGAGCGCACCACCGGCGGGTCCGGACAGCTTTACATTAACTTCCACCGCAGGCCCTGTTCTGTCCCTCCGCCCAAACAGTCAGCTCCCGGTAGTTTCTTCCTACCGCCGCAGTTCGTTAGCTCCTTCGCGGGCTACCGCCAGTGGACACATGTGTTCTACTCGCCTCCGCCGGTTCAGCTAATATCCATCGGCCACGGCTCGATTCCCATCTCTTCTGCCGTACACAGTCCCTTCTCTAGTACTATACAAAATGCTTTCACACCAACGATATCTGCGTCAATCGACGGCAACTCGTTGCCGGTGGAATTTGTCAACCTTGGAACAGAAAGTATTCCGTCATCATTATCCTCTTCACGTGTGAAGCTTTTTGGTGCCACCATATGCCGACCTTCCTCGTTAACGTTAAATCTTTTTCCATCAAGTACAACTCAGGATTAATGGCGAAGACCTGTAGCAGGCCAAGAAAAAGAGACAAAGGCGGCGGAGCCATTTGGTTAAATCTGGCATTGGATGGGTAGAGAATACTGTATTATTAGGGTGTAACGTAGACTGTGAATTCTCAGTGTAAATTACTTTTGGATTCCATTTGTTTGCCACCAAAATTTGCTAGAAAATTTCGATACACACTTATATGATCAAAATATTTTAAGGCACCAAGACAATTAATTACATCTCGTTTTCAAGATATATAAAACGGAAACCAGGTTGAATTTGGAGAGGTGAGAATAATAGATGGCAGTTCACATAACATCAGCAATACATTGGTTAGTCATATTATATATCTGTTACAAGAACTTTTCTTTATATGCATGTCCACCAAACAAAAACAGGAAGCCTTCTAAGTACGGTGCTAAAGAAGAAATTGGAAGCAACCAAAATGTTTTGAAATGCTTGAGTTAGTGGAAATGAAATGAAAATGAAATATTTTAGTGGCGTTTACAAGGCCAAAGAAGTCTATGGGACCCAAGAACAACACAAGAGCCCCCCACATAAAGAACCTAATCAGTTTGTAAACTCCGATTGAGATTAGTCCTTATGCAGCGTATTTTGATGATGAAGTTTGCAATTTTGTCTAACCTTGACTCTTCAAACAAGGTATTCAAATTATCAACCTGCACAGTGTCCCCATAGCTATTTCGGTTGTCTTTATATGCTGAGCACTCCATGATGAAGTGCCATTCCGTCTCCACCATACCCTTGTTACAAAATCAACATATTCTACTTTCCCACTCCTCTTTAGGAACAACATACCTGCCTGTTTCACACCTAAGATGATGTGAACTAGTTCACAATTGAGCTATCAACATTTTTGCTTTCCATTCGATATTCACTCTTAAATAAGCCTTTTCTTCATGGCCCTTCATGGAATTGAATTCTTTGATATAATAATCATTTTTACGCCTTGTTTTTTTTCGTCCATATAGCATGTTTGAATTTTTCTCTCACATATTTTTTTATTTCTTCTTTTGTGTTTGAGCACTCGTGCATCTTCACATCCCACTTTTTCATCCATTTGATATTTTGTTTCATCCAGGTGTTCTTTCTTTTAGTTAGCTCTTCCTTCACAATTAGCTTAGGCCAGCGATGACTCTCCATATTCTGGACCTTCTTTAGGTAGCTTAATAACCGGATCATCGCAGAGGCCTCCAAGGGAAAAGTACGAGTCTCGGCTAATAAAATCTCATAAGGCACTGCAATCTTGAGCTTGAGGCTGCATATAATTAGGTGTTTTTGTATTCTTTCCACTTGTCTCCATTTCTGATCTCACATGTTGCTTGTCACATATTGACATTGTCGATTATTTAAATGCAAATTATTAATCATGAGATTGTTAATTATTATGTTAAATGATTATTTAAATTGAAGTGAAATTGAAGTTGAAATGCAAATGAAATGATTTGAAATGCATTTTATTAAATTTGGGGTTTGTCATTGCTGATGAAAATTCGAGTGCAAGTGAACGCAGGAATAAGTGAACATGAACGAACACGAGAACATTGATCAGGTAGAGTTGTTTTAGCCATTAGACGTTTATGAGGATGATGGAATCTCACACACACACTTAGTTATTATTTTAATGTATTTTTGTGATGATTATGCTTACAAATTTAAAATAAGTTAAGATTGATTTGCCAAATATATGTGAAAAGAATATGTTGCTTTAAATGATAATTTGATTATTTTGTGAGAAAATTGATCTTATATAAATAATTAAAATTCCTTAAGTCAATATTCTATTATTACTTAAAGATAATGATGCTTTTATTTCAAATTAATGGAATAGAGTTTTAATTGTGAAAAAAATTATTAAAATATAAAATAGTGCTATTTGATGTAATTGTTATTTTTCTCATTTAATGAATGAGGAAGGAAATATAAGTTTGAATAGATAAATATTAAAATAGCTATTTGAAAACAAATTGGAAAAAAAAATTACGTTCAAATCTAATTGGAATTCAAATCAACAGTTAACAAATTGAAAAGAAAATATCTTTTAGCCAAAATTGAATGCAATCAGAAAATGGAACTTGGAGTTTGATAAATTTTAGACTGGAGATCAAACACGAAAAGTGGATCTGATTTTGTGAATAACTCCAACATTTTTGCATGAGAATGGGAATTAGAGAAGAAATTCAAAATGGGAAGAGAGGTGAAAATCCTTTTTTTTGGAATTGGGGTAGAAAACACAAAATGGTTTGTATGTTTATGGGATTCATGATGGTTTTTCCTAGGTACAGGAAAGAGATAGTTTTTTTTATTATGGTGGTTGAGTCTGCATTTTATGTATTCCCCATGCGTGGCCAGGCTAAAGAAAGATAAGTTAAAATTATTAAATTGCATTTTAATGGCTTGTCTACCATGATGCGCAGCCTGTAGGAGGAGATAATTGTGTTTATTTTAAATTACATTCTTCTTGTCTCCCTTGGGTGCATGGAAGTAGGGAGGAGTATACAGCCACAGGGAAGTTTATGGTTATTAAGAGATTATCATTTCATCCCAAATGTGCGGCCAGCAGGTGGGAGGTTTTTATTTACCTTCATACTGATATCTCTCCCTGATGTGCACGGTAGAAGAATAGGGAATAGTTTCATTTGACTGATTTGAACCTTCATACACGTGGGAGAAGGTGAGGATGAGGTGCACGTAGGAGAAGGGAGAGAGTGGAGAGTTGAGTAAGGAGAAATTATCCTCTTAGACATGCGTGGCCAGAGGAAGACAGAGAGAAGGCGTGGCTTAGTAGGAGAATAAGGGAAAATAAGTTTTTTTTTTATTGATTTGAATCCTCCTTCATACATTTGAAAACTATAGAAGGAAAAGCCAACAACAGTAGGAGAATAGAAGGTGAGGCCAAAGGAAGACAGAGGATAGGTGCAACCAGAGAAGGAGGAGAAAAATAAACAAATTATGTTCTCCATTTATTCCACACAGCCAGAAGACAGAGATAATTCATAGCAAAAGAAAATAAAAGAACAAAATATTGACAAAGGAAGCAAATAATCAATTTCCAGATTCAAGAAATTGCCAGGTAGATAAAAATGAAAAAAAATTCACAGTTAATACAATACTGAGTTAAATTCATTTCTATTTTTCTTGTATTTTAGTTTTGAACAGGAAAGAAAATTACTGTTTTTGTCAAATTTAGGAAAAAGATTAAACATCAAACTGTTTTTATTAGAAAACCATTGAACAATTAGAAACATAAAACTATAGAATGATTTTGAATAGAAAGCAATTAAGAGACAATAGATTTTGTTGTTTAGTTAATTTTGTTTTTGTAGATTCAAAAACCAAAACTGTCAGATAGATTCAATTTCCAAAATGAATGAAACAGAAAAGATAATGATTTTGACAAGATACTTTTTGTATATTAAATGGATATGAAAAATAAGAGTTAAAATCATAGATTTTATAGAATGAAACTAAAATTACTACGAAACATAATTAAAAATGAGTGTTAAACATTATTTGAAAAGTTATTAATTTATTTTCTGGAAATGTGAAAAACATAAAATAACTCAAGTAAATTAAAATATTAATTACTTGGAAACAAAATGAATTAGAACAAGATTATTTCATAGTGGAAATAAATTAAATGATTAAATAGAACGAAAGAACGTGTGCTCATTTATGCCTATTTAAATATGTATTTAATTTACATATTTGAGACACACCTTCTTTTTAGTTATTTTAATTATTCGATTTAAATATAAATTTAATGATGTTTATATTTTAAAATGATGAAAATACTGCATTTAAAACATTTTTGCTTGAAACAAGATTGCAGTTAAAAATATTTGTGAAAGATTATATTTAATTGAATGGAACCATGCATGCTTGATAAATGAATGTGCATGTCATGTGTATGGAAAGTTACCTTCCGGGATGGGTGCCGAATATGGGTTATTAGAGAGTGTAGTTTTCCTTTTTCAAAAACACTTTTATTTGTCGCGCATGACATATTACTTGGCCAAGTAACTTAAGGACCATTGAAATAGATGGAATAAATGAACTCTCTACCATATCCTAGTATCGAACTTGCTTGTTTCTTAAATGAATTAATAAAATGAAAATGCTTGTGGTATTACTAGTTATACTAGGCATGCACCAGATTCCATCTTGCTTGTCGACTGCTTTTTGCTAAGAAATTCATGTAGGGTTGGGTATTCTTTGAATGACTAAGGAACTCTAGGGAAACGTAAGCTTCTAGGTTGGGCAGAAAAAATGCCTGATTCTTGTTCTCATCTTCATGTTTGAAGATAAGCTATGGATTGAAGATCAAATGATGTTTTCTTCATTTATGTATTATTGTATTCTTTAAATAATGTATTGTAGAGCTTAAGGCGAAAATATCCCTAAGTCTCAAATTGTAAACTTATATTACAACTTCTTTTGTATTATTATCAATGTCGTGTAATATGACACGTGTATAAATTTAACTGGAAATTTATTGAATCTATTTATCAACTTTAAGTCATTGTTTTGGAATCATTTGGATTTTATGATGTCTAATGAATGAAGTGTCGACTTTTTTTTGAATATAACCAAATTTATTTGAAGTATTGTCGATGTTTGGAATTTAAGTGTTTCGCACTTTACACTGCTACCCCAAATTTTGCACCCATAGAGAATCACCAGAGTGACAAGAAG
Source organism: Sequoiadendron giganteum (assembly GCA_007115665.2). NCBI lineage: Eukaryota > Viridiplantae > Streptophyta > Pinopsida > Cupressales > Cupressaceae > Sequoiadendron > Sequoiadendron giganteum. Next base: position 592,501,589 of record CM021106.1, on the reverse strand, counting down.
ACCAAAAAGAGTTCTTTTAGTTTTCCAATCCCATAAATCTACATTTATACATCTATTTTGCAAAGAGTATAGCACTTTCTAGCCTCCTTGAATTCTTTTTGCTCTACATGTTTCCCAGCTGAGTTTATTGTGAAAATCAAGGCCAAGGTACTTGATGAGAATTTTCAAATTCAAGGGAGGGAGGCCAGGGTTTCAAAGTTTTATATTACCCATGGAAATATAAATTGTTAATTTTTCAAACCCTTACGTTATATTTCAACTGTAACTTGCTACCGAAGGTAACCGATCACTTAAGTGATCTGGTTGAGCCTTTCTTCCGTGCTCTTACCGGCCCCTTTCACCCAGCCTGTCGGTCTCTTTTTGCCACCTAGGCTTAAACATTTATACAGCTGAAGGTTGTATTGGCCGGTCCCACCTGAATATTCTACATGTCTTATAAGCAGTTTGGCTAACTGTCCGATCACGAGTTTTGATCTGGACCGTTTCTTGCAAACCTCGCAGGTTTTCCTTCTGATGTCACTAAAGTAGTGTGAGGTCTGCCAGATACCACAATTTGGCATGTATGAAGGAGCGGGGTCTTTTCCCGAGGTGCCAACAGTGACAAGTGGCCATCTTTTCACCAACGAAGGGATTTAATGATGGGGTTAATAATAATTGTCCTTCGTAGACCTCGCATGATCAGAATAAATATTCCTAAAGTACTACAAGGTCTGCAAAAGGGCGACACGTGGCCTGGTTCTTGAAGCAGTAGGGCTAAGTGGGACCTACTGTTCGGTTGCGACCTCCTGTTTTCATGGGTTATGATTGGCTGTGGTTTTTCCAAGGTGCTGATGTGGATTGTCAACACTCATTGACTCGATATGGGTCATCCAATTTGCTAGATTTGTTCCGCATTAGTGGTTCAAATTCAAAGAGGGGTTTTGTTCATCTATGTGGCAAATTTTTGTGCTCTGTTACTTGTTTCATTAATGGTGCGGGTTTTTCTAGAGGATCTTCTCCTATTTTTTCTTGCGTGCAAATGATGCCCTCCTGTTAAGTGAGATGATGGGCTATACGCCATTTCTTCATGAGCCTGGAATACTCTTATGGTGGCTACATCAACCACTAATCAATCAAATTCTTGTATTGCATTTAAGCAATTAATATCCCTCGCATCAATTCACTCTATAAATTCTTGCTAAGTTACCTAGTGTTATCATTACATTTTTGAGTTGTTTTGTTTGCAGGTGGTGGTTTTCTCCTGTATTTTGCAAGCTATTTTTCTTGAATGGACAAATTTGTAGGGTGCAGGAGTGCTAGAGTAAAGTCCAGGAGGTCACTGCTCGAGAAGGAGAAACTTGCTCCCAGAACACCTGAAGTTGCTACTCAGAGTGCTCCCAAAAGGCCTAAGCCTTGCGCATCACCTATTCTGATTTCATCAGATTCTAATGGCAACGGGTCCGAAACAGACTCGGATTACCGATGTTACCTGGCGGCCTTGACCAAGCTCATGGGTGTAAACGAAGAGGTGCTTGTAGTCGAACCAATAATTGCAGTGGCACCGTGCCAAGTTGCTGGGTGTTGTGTTGATGTGGCTAGAGGGAAGAAGGAGTTTCTGCTTCTTATTGAGGCAAGAACTCGAAGCGGTCGCCTATACTAGGGTTGTGGTTCAACTTAATCTCTATTGGTGTTGGGTCTGTTGGTCGTGGATGGTGATTATGGCTAGTGTGTGTTGCTCTCTCGGTGGTTGGTTTTTGATGATATGGACGCACGCGTGCCTGGCATGCTTTTTTGTTTTTCTCTCTGTCTGGTTACTGTATAACCATTTTTTGATTCCTCGGATAATGCAATTTGCTCTCTAATGATGAGGAATGTGAATTTGAATTTCATTCTAAATGAAATTCAATTTTGAAATTAACAATGTAGCCTATCGCTTTGTTACTCTCCTGTCCTATAAAGGAGATTTCACGACTCATTGTTAGGGGTCAGATTTTGGATCCAAGAGGTTCTGAATATATGTATAGTCAGTTCATTTATTGTAGTTTTCTTGGAGGCTTTAGTTAATATCTTTTCTGGTCAGGTTTTCTATGAAGCAAGCAAGCTTTGCTAATGTAATTACAGATAGTAAAGCAATAAAGGATAATCATTTTGGAACAATTGCTCTTCTAATTGTGTGTCATAAGTTGTGAATGAATCTATTAATGATATTTTAATTCACTTTCAATGGTATATTTGAATGTGTTCCTCATTTCCCTGCTTTAGCTCAATGAGTTAATGAAATTGCTTGAAAATGACATATAGATTTATGATTATACATTCAGGATTACTAAGGAGTGTTGTTTTAAAATATAAAAATTGCATGATGTAAAGCATTAGGGTGATATGGACCCATAATATATGAATTACATTTTGTATGACTCCTGCCCAATGGATGAGGCACTGGCTACTTTCTTCAAGATTACTACAAGACTATAATTCTAAACATGGTGGTCTAAGAGCTGAACACAACAAAATATTAAACCCTTTCTCTCTACGAGATGCAAATCTTACATTGAAGTCTTCAATCCTATTGCTCTAAGATACCTGTTATTATTCTTTGGTCTGCCAATACCGAAAGTAATTACTATTTTGTTGCATGTGTAGGGATTGTAATCTGTAAGAAGAAGTGTTCTTACCAGTCATAGAACATTCTTATGAACACACCTAGGTTTACCCACCTTGTTTTCATAGAGCCAAAAGTGTAGGAGATGTTAGTCTTTGAATGGATCTCGTTAGTTGGCCACTAGCCTTTGTGGTTCTTTATAATGGAGGTTGGCTGCCTCTTAGAGAATTACCAATCCTATGTGAGAAAAAACAGCAATAGAATGGCGACTCTACTGGGGAAGTTTTGAATCACCAGTTGCAGATGGTTATAGAGTCATATCAAAAGATTTTATATTCTGAATTTACATAATGAATATTTTCAACCTTGTATGGAAGAGGCTGTTGAAATAAAACTGACAATCCTATGATCTAGAGTCATTAGTTGAATGGTGGTTTTATTTGGGAGAACTTCTGAGAATTTTTTTTTTTAAAAGAGGAGAAACCACAGGGGTTGAAGGAGGCTATCCAGAATCATTCGTTTAAGTGAAGTTGAATGTTAGATTTGGATGGTGATGGATTGTGGTTTTGAAGGAGATTGGTAGTGGCATGGTGTGACTCTGTTGTGGGTAAAAACCCAGAATCTAACAAGCTTTGAAAAGGAATTTCATATTTCTTTTAATATAGTCCTTTGTTGAAGAGGTGGCAACTCTGTTTGAAGAACCAGTTGATATATAAATAAGAGATTAATACATGCTACCAAAAATTACCAGGTATTTCATCAAAACTAAACAGTTCACTATTTCTAATTATGATGGGTGTTTGTAATTAAGGATGAAAATGGTTCCAAACTAGATGTTTAGCATCAAGAAAGGAACAATGATTAGTTTTTCCATACTTCTAATGATGCAATATGTAAAAGGACTTATGAAACAATGTTTATAATGCATCATATCTCTAAAAGCAAGGAATATTATTTTCAGTCACTAATGGAATCATGGTTGAGATAGTAAATGATATGTTTGATAAATATATACTATTGATGAATTTTTTAAATGGGTATAAGTGATTTCCCATATGTAAAGTCAGACACAAACATGCAAAGAGAACAATTTGCATTAAGCCCTTTAGGGTGTTTTGTAACTCAAAGGTATATACCTTTTATTTCCAGTGATGGGTATGTGCAAGATCATCATGGAAAAAATAGGCCCTTAAGTGGCAATAAAAAGACAAAAAATTAGAGTTAGACAACTTGACGTAAACATTTGAATAAGAAATGTATATTATTTCAAAAAAATGTAAAAATAGAATATGTAGAAAATTGAATGTAGTTTTTAAAGTACTAGACTGTTATTTAAAAAAAAAAAAATCTATTTGGTGAAAATTTGAAATTTCAATGCAGTAGTATTTAAATTTCAAGGTAAAAATAAGAAGTAGGTGTCTGTCTGACCACCCTAACCAAAATAAAATGATAATATTTTTTTATAAAATTTTAGATATAAGTAGAGGACTCATGTCCCAATGTGATGCATATTTTTTTATAATTTTTTCCCTTTAGATAATTAATTATGAAGTTTTTATTAAAAATTTTCAAAAATGTAAAAGCCCGTCTGTCTAACCACCTTAACTTGGTCAAAATTTCATGAAATTTAATTTTTTTTGTTTAATCCTATAGTATGTGAATCATAGAATGTGACACATGTTTCGGATTCAAAAAATGTGATGCCATTTGAATGTTATAGATTTTTTTCAATCAGCCTATCAATCAAGACTTTATTCGTAATTCTAATAGAAAATGAATAATAATTATCTATTAAATTCAAAGTAAAGCATAATTTATATTGGTGAAAAGCTGAGAATATCCTCTAAAAACCCTTTTCATTTCATCAATTTTGGGTAAAAAAAAAGTTGTCAGCCACATGGGCCATCATATGGCTTACATATCGCCACTTTTTGGCCCATCATGATCTTGCACATACCTTGATATTAGTGGTTACCCTAATCCAATTCCTAAGAAGATTAGGAAATATTTGCCTAAATATACAAGGCAAAGTGCAAAATCAACCTCTAAGCATTTACAACATTTTGTAGATGTAATTGGGGATTATGAAATCAGTCATGAGGATGTTGTCATGAAGCTTTTTGTGCAAACCTTGAAGGGTGATCCTAGGGATTGGTTTTCCTATTTACCTGCCTATTCTGTTAACTCATGGAATTAGTTGGTGATAGTTTTTATGGAACAATTTGGTGAATGAGTCAATCCCAACATATTAAGAAAAGGTTTTATGGGAATTCACATACAAGAAGAGGAACTAATCCCATATTTTAATCTCATATTTTCAAGAGTTTTAAGAGAAATCCCTAAAGAAATAAGACCGAGTGAGGCTGAATGCTTAGTTGTATATCTTGGTGCTTTTGACAAAAGGATGGGTTACCTATTAAGAGATAAAGAACCTACAAACATGCACCAAGCATATCAAATGGATATGGAAATTGAAAACAATATGAAATACTCAATGATGAAGGGGTATCTGGTTGCAAGTATCAATTACCCTAGCCTAACTAGCACTAGTAAAATGTCAGAGTTGGCTACTCAGAGCACTGATTATGATAAGGGTGTTTTGAAAACTGTTATATCTTCACCACTGCACTGTGAGGATAGTGAGATCCAAATTGGAAGCCAGTCCAATTTGAGTGATGATGATCAAACTTCTCTTGTACTAGAACTGTATGAAATGAAGAGGCAAGAGAAAGAATCACCATATGAGTTTTTCTTGATATTTTTAGGTGCTTTAATACAAATTCCTAGAATTCATAGACCTAATGACTATGAATGCACTGATTTATTTTGTGAATATTACAAACTAGGGCTAAGTGCTCTGCTAGAAGAATTAAAACCTGCTAATTTGGCCCAAGTCATTAAATGGATAGAGATTGCAGAATCAGCTAAGAATGTACCTACACAAAATGAAGACAATGCTTTCCATTTTAAAGAAAGTTGGATAATTATAGAGGAATTTGAGGGGCAACATGATGAAAGATTGTGTGAGACACCCATTGTGTTTCCTAATCCTGATTGTAATGCTCATGTCACGAGATTTTGTTACAAGCCAATGATTATGATTTCAGAAGTAGTGATTGCAGTATTGAGGATGAAACTAAGTTTTTATTTTTAGTAGAGTTGTATGGAAATATAGAACCTCATGTTCTTACTTGTTCCCAAGTGAAGGAACAATTTTCAAATGATAAATATTTAGAGTATACTCCAAGTATATTGGCAATGGAACAAGCCTATTGTATAAATGTTGAGGAATTTGAGGACAATGAAGTGTGTGATCAAAAGAATAGTACTGGAAACAACCAATATATTGATGAATATATTGGTACTATGAATTTTCCTGACTCCTTATGTGAAGTTGAGATTGATGTGTTGTTACCTTCTGACATTGATATTGTTGGTGAAAAATTTTCAGCTTATAATGAAGTTGATATTGAAATTGTTGGTGAAAAGTTTTCAGCTTGCGCCAAAATTTTCACTTATAAATTAACACATACAATAGGCGGTGTTGAGTACAAGGAGGCCAGTGCATATTGCTCTTTCTCTTTTGACCAGGTTGAAATTGATGTATTTGACCCTATTTTTGAGGGTTTTCATTTGAGAATAAATGAAGAAGTATAAGGGAAGATGTATATTGAGATGCCTAAGATGAATGTGTTTACACATTCCTTGGAGAATGATGTAGCTAGTATTTTCGACATTTGTAATGCCAGGATGTATTTTAAATTGACAGAATTCAAATGCTGGAAACCAAACTTGTGTGGGAAATTCCAGGGTGGGGATTCCTCGAGTTATCTATCATCTTTGTTGAGCAATGGAAGTATGGATAACATGCACATAGTTTTATATGAGAGTTTTCAGTTTGATGTACAAACTAATGATGATGCCAGAATGTATGATGTTGCAGTCTGGATAAGTTATGAATGTTTCCACTTCTTAGCTCAATTAAGCCAACATTCTATGAAATATGACCAGGGGCAGAGTAAGGTGAAATGTTATCATGGTCATATGTTTCTTTTAATGTTTGGAAACATGACATTGACTGAATTGGTGCAGGGAAGTATTAGTAAACATTATAATACTTCCAAGAATTTTGATTATCTTGTTATTTTTGAAGCATCAAAAAGTAAATGCTGCATACTTTGTTTAGTTCAGGTGACAAAGAATTTTGTTTTTGACAGAGGTAAAATTTGATTTCTCTTGTCTGGTGGCCCAAGCCCACCAAGTTAGTATGCACAAGTCCAACTGACAAAGCATGGTGAAATATCTATCAAGACACTTGTGTAATTTAGTAATCTGGTCTGCGAAACTAAATTTTTTGGATTCTTGCTATGCCCACAGGGGGCATACATCCCTAGTTGGAGCCACTGATGGGACTTTTCAAATTCAAGGGAGGGAGGCTAGGGTTTCAAGGTTTTATATTACCCATGGTAATATAAATTGTTAGCTTTTGAAACCCGTAGGTTATATTTCAATGTGACTTGCTACCGAAGGTAACCGATCACTTAAGTGATCCGGTTGAGCCTTTCCTTCGTGCTCTTACCGACCCCTTTCACCCAGCCTGTCAATCTCTTTTCGCCACGTAAGCTTAAAAAATTATATCACCGAAGGTTGTACTGGTCAGTCCCACCTGAATATTCTACATTTCCTATATGCAATTTGGCTAACTGTCCGATCATGGGTTTTGATCTGGACTGTTTCTCGTAAACCTTGCAGGTTTTCCTGCTGATGTCACTAAAGTAGTGTGAGGTCTATGAGATACCGCCATCTGGCATGTATGAAGGAGCGAGGTCTTTTCACGAGGTGCTAGCAGTGACAAGTGGCCATCTTTTCACAAGCGAAGGGATTTAATGACGGGGTTAATAATAATTGTCCCTCGTAGACCTCGCACAATCAGAGTAAATATTCCTAAAGTACTATGAGGTCTATGAGAGGGTGACACGTGGCTTGGTTCTTGAAGCAACAAGGCTAAGTGGGACCTATTGTCCGGTTGCAACCTCCTATTTTCATAGGTTATGATTGGCTATGGTTTTTCCAAGGCACTGATGTGGATTGTCAACACTCATTGACTCGATCTGGGTCATCTGATTTGCCAGATCTGTTCCGTATTAGTGGTTCAAATTCAAAGAGGGGTTTTGTTCATCTATGTGGTGAATTTTTACGCTTTGTTACTTGTTTCATTAATGGCATGGGTTTTTCTAGAGGATCTTCTCCTATTTTTTCTTATGTGCGAATGATGCCCTCTTGTTAAGTGCGATGATGGGTTGTACGCCATTTCTTCATGAGCCTGGAATACTCTTATGGTGGCTATTTTAGCCACTAATCACTCAAATGCTTGTTTGCATTTAAGTAATTAATATCCCTCACATCAATTCACTTTATAAATTCTTGCTAAGTTACCTAGTGTTATCATTGCATTTTTTAGTTGTTTTGTTTGCAGGTGGTGGTTTTTCTCCTGTATTCTGCAAGCTATTTTTTTTCAATGGACAAATATGTAGGGCATAGGAGTTCCAGAGTAAAGGCCAGGAGGTTGCTTCTCGCGAAGGAGCAACCTACTCTAGGAACACCCGAAGTTGCTACTCAAAGTGCTGGCAAAAGGCTTGAGCGTTTTGAATCCCTTGTTATGATTTCATCAGATTCTGATGGAAACACATCTGAAACATACTTGGATTACCGATGTTACCTGGTGGCCTTGACCGAGCTCATGGGTGTAAATGAAGAGGTGCTTGTAGTTGAACCAATAATTGCAATGGCACTGTGGCAGGTTGTTGGGTGTTGTGCTGATGTGGTTGGAGGGAAGAAGGAGTTTCCACTTCTTATTGAGGTGAGAACTCAAAGCGGTCGCCTGTAGCGGGACTGTGGGTCAACTTAGCCTCTGCTGGTGTTGAATCTGTTGGTCATGGATGGTGATTATGGCTGGTGTGTGTTTCTTTCTCGGTGGTTGGTTTTTGATGATATGGACATGCACGTTCCTGACATGCTTTTTTGTTTTTCTCTCCATCTGTAGACACCTAAAAATGACCTAGGCCTGTGAACACTATTTTACCACTTTTCATCCTAACATAATTATGACATTTTAATTATGTTCCTAACCCACATTCAACTATTAATTAAAAAATTCATAATTATTTAATTAATTCATAATCTCTTGTTCCTCATGATTATTAAATAAATAAATCTTATTTATCTATTTAATATGTCACTAATGGTCAAAGTCGTCTCTTAATTAAATAAAATATTATTTATTTAATTAATCCTTATCATTAATGTCCTCCTAATTATTAAATTAATATATTTTAATATATCTATTTAATATGTTACTAATTCCTAAATCCTCTCTTAATTAAATAAATTCATTAATTTATTTAATTAATTAACTACTTCTTCTAAATTAAATAATTATTTTAATTATTTAATTATGGCATGTGACACTTCTATATTTTTAAATAAAACAAATCATTTAAAAATATCTCACAGGGTTAACTGATTCTTCATTTAGTAATTAATTTCAAAAATCAATTACTTTTTATCTCACAAAATCCCTATTTTGAATTAATTTAATTCAAAATGGAATTATTCTTCTACAAATCAGGTAATTTCTAAAATTATTGATTTTCTAAAATCCCATCCTCTTGTCTTCTGATTTTTACTAATTTCATCTCCACTGTCACATTCAGTCTTGATTTAATTCATTTAATTAAATCTTATTCACACATATGGGTATTTTTTCCTAACCTGAATTGAGAGTTGCCTTATTGAATCTTGACCTTTGATTCTAGGGCATTCCTTAAAGCTCCCATCTTGACTGTCTGTTCAAGATTGCATTTTCTATAAAATGACAATCTTGATCTCATTTTTGGGGATCTCTTATTATTATCGAATCATTGCTTAATTTACTTTATTATAGGCATTCTAATTATCATAGGCTATTCATTACTATTTGCATATTAGGATTGAGTTTCTAGTTTGCACATTAGTTTACTTTTAAAATCCTTCAAAATCTTTGTAGAGGCTAGGCATATAGAGTTGCTCACACAGAAATCTGAGGGCATCCATCATTCCAAAGCTTGAGGAGGTACAATAGAAGTTAGACATGGAGTATTAAATGGGTGAGATCTTTCCAAGTTCTTCCATTTCTTGTAATTATTCCTTTGCATTCTATTGTGTGATGTTTATTTAACTTGCAGGTACAACTAATTAAGTGATCTATCCTGCAGGAAAATTAAATTGTCATTACACTGGTGAACCTAACATTCTAACAAACTTTTGCAAGTGTCGTACGGTTTCAATTCTTTTTTTTGCAAGTTCAAAGTATGGAACGACGCATTTGCAGGCCGAAACGATGCAATCGCTCTGTTGCAATGCATACGACCCTTCAAACGATGCATTTGACGCAACGCGACACATTTGACAGAAACCGAGCCGCAGGTATCTGGTAACAAGATCATTTTTTTTCAAGTTGTGGTTGTAATCTTGATCCAACGCATCCGCAGCCAGAGTTTGATTATTTCTTTCCTTTTTGGTGTTTAAAATGAACCAATCCTAGGATAAACACATTAACTGGAATTTATCAATCCTAGGGTAGACATCTAATTTAATTGGAATTTATCAATCTAGGGTAGTCACCACACTTGTCTTTTTCTTTTGGTTAACAATAAACACCATGTTTTTGTGAAGCAACATCTTCACCTAGCATAGAAAATTTTATTTTGGGGTTTAAAATTGAACAATCTGCTTTTTGTGTTTGATTGGATAATAGGCATATGCTCTCCCCTTTACTAGGTGATCAAAAAGCCAGACCTATCCATTTTTATACTTATGGATTTATGTTTTTTTTACAACCCTTAGAAGGCCTGCCATAGTGGGAAAAAGTACTCACCCTACAGGAACGACCTAAGTGGGAACACCTAAAGCCAAGGTTTCCAACCCACTATAATCAAAAGCAAATTGTTGATGAAAATCCAACTTGACAGTAGTAGATAGGATAACCATCCCCAAAGCCTTTGTTCTAAAGGTTGGGAGGTCTCTTGAGGGAGTATATCCATTGTCACACTGAACGAAAATACTTACTAAGAACCATAGTGTAGTAGCTAGCTGAGTCAGTAACCAAACATCGTTTCAATCACGGTGCAAGGGGAGGGAAGAGTCTCCCCCCAAGACACTCACCATATAATCACCACAGACTGTTTGCTTAGGGGATTCAATATCCACTTCCATCACCTTGAGTATGCACTTGGAAAAGACAAAAACATGGGCACCCTCTAGGGGGTGACAAGGTTGTGTGAGTCGACGTGATTTTAAGATGTGGGTTGTGATTGCGAGGATGACCCATTTGACTATTAAGAGTGATTTTGTTTGAACATGCACTTCATATTTTGATTTTTGTGTTTTCCAATGGTTTTTTTTCAACAAATTACAAAATCACAAATCGGACCCAGAACAAAAAATTGTCAAAACTATAAAAACTATGTTCGGGTTTCTTTAAAAATTTCCTGTTGCGACGCATTCACTCTGATGCACCGCAAGCACCAAATATCGAGCTGCATTCACTTTGATGGCCTGCATTTGATTCATCCTGAGCCGCATTCACTTTGATGAGCCACATTTGACTTTTGTAGAGCTGAATTTGCTAACATTAACATGCATTAAGAACATTGATCCACATTTGCTATCATCAAGCCACATTCGTTCAACAGAGCCGCATTTTCCAGTTTCAAACCGCATTCATCAATCTGTGTCACAATCGATACTTACCAAACCACATTTGACTCTATGAGCTGCATTTTCCCTGTTGTACCTCATTTGCTGCGATGCATTTGCTAAAAACCTGCAAACAACTTCTCACTGTCAAAAATAGAAAGTCCCACAACTTGTCTAAAATCCAATCAAGTCTTCCTTCACTATTTCAAGTCAAACCAGACTCTGCATTGCTCAACTATCATTAAACATTGCATTTTTAGATACCATCTAGTCCATTAGATTGCATTGATAGCTTCACCATCTCCTTAGATACTCACTTTTGTAGATTTTAGGAGTTGACTCTTATCATTCATTGTCCAAAATTTGCATTCATTAGTAGGTTATCATTGGACCCAATTACCTTTGTCATGTTGTCAAGCCTTTTGTGAATTATTTCCCACTCATTAGTCTAGTGTGGAAATTTTACTTTGTCCTATTTATAGTCCTTACATGGTCCATTGGTCTTCCAAAAATTGAATCATTGCAAAGACTTTGTTTGCCCAAGTTTGTCCTCTTTATATTTCTCACTAGTAAGGGCATCTTAGGATCCTTTATTTCATATCATTTGGCATCTCCATTTAGTGTCACATCACTTGCATTCACAAGCCTTTAGTCTTGCTTGCATTTCATAGCATCCTTTAAAAATCCAAAAAGAAACCAAAAACATAGTCTCATATTTAGATCATTTTCTCCATCATCCCAAGTTGAGCAAAACTTTGTATGGTTGAAACTAGAGTACAGAAAAATAAAAGACTCATGGATTCCTTTGGAAAAGACACCAACTTTCTTGGGTTCACAACTGGCATGAACTCATGTCCTAATGCCACGAACAATCGTTGTTTTGACATGGAAAATTCCAACTTCAATCCTTTTAGTGAGATGAACATCCCATCATCTCCATCACATCTTTTTGAACCATTTATCCGATGAGATGAAAATGGGGATGACTTTGAAGAAGACATACAAGCTGCTACTCAAAACCTAGAAGTGGCCTCTTTTGTGGAAGAAATGGTCTTAAGTGACTCATCCAGATTCCTAGCTATGCTCCTTGACCAAGGGGCTAAGTTACCAAAGGGATTTGATCTTAACACTCTTAGACCAACTTCTCCCACTCCACCATCACACAATTCCTCCATGGGAGCCTCTTCACAAAATGTCATCAACACACTCAATTCTACCTCCCTTGGTCATACCACTACCACAACCAACACAACATCTATTGGGGGATCATCCTCCCAAACCAACAACACATCACAACCCATTCCTTCACAAACAATGGGTGCAACCACATCAAACCTCTTTGGAACTTCATCTAGTTCCATGAGTACATCAACAAACCTATTATTAGGTTCTTCAAATACTATGGCAACTAAATCATCTAACCCTTTTTCAGAGAAATAAACGAAGAGTTACCATACAAGGCACCCAACCCACTTCCTCACAGGTTAATACCAACATTCCTCAAGGCCATAATCTCTTATTTGGTCAAGGCAATCAAGGCACTCAATCATTCACTCCATTTGGGCATCAACAAGCTCAAAATTAACAAGGCCATCAATCTTTCACTCCATTTGGACATCAACAAAGTCAAAACTAGCAAGGTCCTCAAATTCAGTCCAACATGGTAGGATATCACATCCCCACTTACGCCTCTCAAGTCCATACGCAATAGCACATCCCTCATCAAAACATTCATTTCCAACAACCGCCTAATCACAACACTCACTTTGCTCACAGGAAACCCACTCAAAATCAACACATCTCATCTCAATAGTTGGGGACTCAAGCTGTCCCTATCACCAACATAGGTGATGCTACCAACCATCCCATGGTGGAAGCACTCACACAACAACTCGCTGCTCTTCAAACATAAGTGGAGACCTTGCAACAATCCAATAAAAATTCATACATGTCACATGACTTGTGTCCGTATCCATTTGACACAACCTTGTATATGCCACCTTTTCCTCATGGATATGTGGTACCCCATTTTCCCAAGTACAAAGGTAAAACGAACCCCGTTGAACACATAAGAGAATTCACCACTAGCTGCATGGAAATTGCATATGGGAAAACTTACCTCATGAGACTTTTTTCTAGAAGTCTTGTAGGTCATGCACTAGAATGGTTCTCGCTTTTGCCTAAGGGAATAAAAACATGGGATGAATTGGCAAACAAGTTTGTCGAAAACTATGCTTACAACATTGACACAGACATTGACATTGCCTCCTTATGTAGACTTACCCAAGAGGATGCAGGAGAGACTTTCATTCCATTCTTTCAAAGATGGAGAACCTTAGCAAGTAGATGTCTAGTAGAAATACCTAAAAGGAGAAGGTTACCATGTTTGTTCAAACTCTCTTAGGACCACTAAGGTATGGCCTACAAGTCCATTATTGCACCACTTTTGTTGACCTTGTTGAAAAGGGTGTTCAACTTGAGAAAGCTTTGATTGCTAAAGGTGAATTAAAATATGGTGGAAAAACCATCAAAACCACCACCAATAACCCAAGTAGCTCAAACGACAAAAACAAATACTGGGTTAAGAACAAACACATCACAAACAACGGTGTAGTTGATGCAAAAACCATCAATGCAACATGTCATGTACTCACAATCAAAGGAGTACAAAATCAAAACGCACCTGTAACTACATTGATACCAACTACCAACGCTATCCAAAACAACCATGCACAATCTAATCAAAGGTAGTTACGTCAACCCTGACAGTTCCAAAAGTGCACATACACCCCTTTGGGTGAACCTATCAAAACTGTCTTGAAGAAAATTCTTCAAAACGACGTCATAACGTTGGAAGAGTTGAAACCGTATGACCTTGGTCAATTCAAGCCATCATGGTGGGATGACAGTTCATTTTGTGATTACCACCGTGCCAAAGGGCACAAAAATTCCTCTTGTTGCCAATTGCAAAATTTGGTGCAAGACCTCATAGAGAACCACACCATTGATTTGGGTGGTCAATCTTTTACATCTAATATAGATCAAACCATACACAAGAACCCACTACAGGATCATGGTAAAGCTTCCTTGTCTAGCACAAAACACACAAACAACCAAGCCAACCACATCCGTTCAACTTACAATACTACTCATCCTACATACAGTTATCCTGATGGTACTATTATTAACAATCTTCACGTTGCTATTGAAGATGAATATGTTAATACCATCAACATTAAAAGAGCCCTGAAATGCAATAAGACTATGCGTAAGGGAAAGGTCACCATCCGAGGTCCTTCGACACATCAACTGAAAATTACCATACCTGGTCCATCCGCTAGACAGTCCAATCCAAAACTAGAGTTTAACATCGTTGAGCAATTAAATAAAACACCTGCTCAAATATCCATTCTTGAACTACTTCGTATTTCACCCACGCATAAGAACATCCTTGATAAAGTACTGCAAGAGTCATCGGTCCAAACCAACATCGATGTCAACCACTTTGAGACTATGGTTGGATACTTGAATTCGCCTCACCACATCACCTTTTCAAACAATGACTACTCTTCACCCAAACCATCGCATAATGATGCCCTCCATATTGAAGTCTTTATCCACAAGCATAAAGTTAGATGAGTCCTAGTAGATGGCGAAGCAGGATTGAACATCTGCTCTCTGAAATTGGTCAAAGCTCTTGGTTTTTATGAGGCATGTGTAGATCCTAGCAAAAGCATCGTCATCAAAGCATATGATGATGAAGAATGTGCTTCTAAAGGCGTTATTACAATTCCACTCCGAGTAGGACCAGTCATCATAGATACAACATGTCAGGTTCTGGATTGTGATATACACTATAATATATTACTTGGTCGCCCTCAGATTCATGCTTTAAAGGAAATTCCACCCACGTACCACCAATGCCTCAAATTCCCTTTCGATGGAACTGAGATCACTATTCCCAGAGATCCTGATCCATTTCAATACTGCACCAACCTGCGAGCCACTGTTGAGCACCAGGTACCCATCAATCGGGAAGCCTCATCTTCCACCTCATCCAAATACGTTGACCCTTTGAAACTTACAAAATAATCCATTCCATCTACCAAACCATCTTCATCGGCCTCTATCCCAAGTAAAGACCTTCAGATCCAAGACCTTGGTTGTCGAGAGTTCAAATTGAACATGGCTTACTGTATAACCACAATACCGAAGCCACCTAAAGTCTATGGTAGACCATGTTTTGCAGTTGAGCCCAAAATAACATTCAACGTTCCACCAAAAAGTGTTTTTACATGGTGGGGTGATATGGGTAATGAAGTCATCATTGACATGGATAACTGGATCTACAAAGACCCAACAAAGTTATCTCCATTACCATTGCATCTCTATGGCAAAGGATATGATATATGCAAAGCCCAAGGTTTCAATGGCACAAGCGGCCTTGGAAAGAGCAACAATGGAAGAAGGGAACCTATTATCATAACGGCAAGACCAAGATACATAGGGCTAGGGTTCAACCAACTCGGAACTGATGATTAATGTATCTATGAATTTTCAAGTAAGGACATAATGGCAACATAAAGTGTCAAGACAAGCGAAGATTCCCTAACTGAAACAAAATCTAATGAATGGGAATGGGGATCTGACAAAACCATCAGTGACTATGACATTGATGAACTATTCTTAGAACCTGGCCAACCTTCCATTGAAGAACAATTTTTCCAACAATATAACATTGACCCTATTGACCGACATTCTAAAGACAAGAAATGGGTAAGCATTCATTGGAACCCAGAAGAACATAAAGTGTCGTCGACAAAACCTGAATCATCCCACCCCATCTCTGAACCCACCCATGAGCCTAACCTACCTGAGCCCATTATCCATACTTTTGAAATGCCTACCACTAGTCAGAATGTTGATAATTTCATCCCATATTATGATTTTGAATTTGATTCATCTGACTCAGAGTATGGACCATCCATTGCATCAAACATGGAAGTGGAAATTGACAACTTTTCCTTTACACTTGAGGCATCAATTTGCACACTTTCTGCATCTTCCCCATACTTTACCAACACTGACAATGGAATCTCACTTGTTTACGCACAATTGATCGACTGGGACCAACAAGATCCACCGATGATGGACATATTTCAGAATGACGAGGCAATTGCAGAATTCATGGGACTAAGAGAAGGTATTCCATGGGGGGATCACAAAATAGGGTTCTCCATTGATCTAGATTATATAACTTACTTCAGGGAGACTATGCAATCCTCTAGTCGCAAAAATACAAAAAATAAAAAAGAAAAAGAAATGCCTTTAGGTGAAAACCGCAAGGCACCTTCTGGCAGTAAAATAGTAAAAACAAAGGATGCATCCAAAGGAGGAAACCTCTCTGAGGCACTTAAGGATGGAGGATTGGACTTTCTCCCCGTAACACAGGAAAAATCAGCTATGCTCATTGAGGACACAACAGAAGTTAACATAGCCACACCAGAGAATCCCAAAATGATTCTCTTGGCCGCATCATTGTTAGATGAAGAAAAACCTGAGTTTACACAATTCTTCACAGAGAGAAAATTTAACTTCACATGGTCATACACTGACATGCCAGGCCTGGATCCCGAATTGGTTCTACATCATCTTCCTTTAATCCTAGGAATCAAGCTAGTCAAACAAAAGTTGCACAAAATGCACCCACATACTACATTACTTGTCAAGGTTGAACTAAAAAAGTTACTGGATGCTAAGTTCATAAGGTCAATAGACTATGCTGATTGGATATCCAATATTGTTCCTATTACAAAGCTGAATGGACAAATCCGTATCTGCACAGATTTTAGAGATTTGAATAAGGCTTGCCTAAAGGATGACTTTACCCTACCAAACATAGACATGATTGTTGACCTCATGGTAGGATATGAGATGCTATCTCTCATGGATGGTTTCTCCGGCTACAACCAAATTAGAATTGCAATAGAGGACCAACTTAAAACAACATTCACTTGTCCTTGGGGAACATACTGTTGGAATGTCATGAATTTTGGCCTAAAGAATGCAGGCGCTACATATCAAAGGGCTATGACAACAATCTTCCATGACATGATGCATATTCTAATGGAAGATTATGTGGATGACCTATTAGCAAAATCTTTGACCAGGAAGGAACATCTCAAAGTCTTAGACAAAATTTTCAGATGGCTTGAGGATTACAAGGTTAGATTGAACCCAAAGAAATGTGTCTTTGGAGTGACATCAGGTAAGTTGTTGGGATACATAGTTTCGAGACGAGGCATTGAGGTTGATCCCGCAAAAGTAAAAGCAATTTTGGACATGCCTCCACCAAAGGAATTAGTGAGTTGCGCACACTTCAGGGCAGATTGCAGTCTATTCACCGTTTCATTGCACATTTAGTAGATAAGTGTCAACCATTCCAATATCTACTATGCAAAAGCATTCCTTTTGTATGGAAAGATAAGTGCAACATAGCCTTTGACCAAATAAAAGAATATCCATTCAAACCACTTGTGTTAATGCTGCCTATTGAGGGGAAACCATTAATCCTATATGTCTCCACAACGACAAATGCATTGGGGGCATTATTGGTGCAAAATGACCATGAAGAAAAAGAAAGAGCCATATACTATATCAGTCACACACTAATTGGATATGAGCTCAATTGCACAACCATTGAAAGGGCATGCCTTGTAGTTGTTTTTGTGGCACAAAAACTTAGACACTATATGCTAAGCCATTAAACACATTTAGTGGCAAATATTGACCCATTAAAATATCTCTTGAGTTGAGCAGCATTGACAGGCTGTTTGGCAAAATGGGTCATGATATTAAGAAAATATGACATACAGTATGTGGAGCGCAAGGCTATAAAAGGTCAACTAATAGCGGATCAACTGGCTAATGCACCAATCCAGGCCACTCATCCACTGATAACTGATTTTCCTGATGAGTCTTTTTTTCACACAAAACCAGCTCTACCATGGAAACTATACTTTGATGGGTCCCACACTAGTCACGACTCAAGAGCTGGCATATTATTTATCACACCACAAGGGGATTCAATTCCTAAATCATTTCGGATTGCCTTCCCTTGTGCAAATCATATTGCAGAATACGAGGCATTGGTCACAGGTCTCAAGATAGCAATCAAATGGAAAATTCAGACATTGCTCGTATTCGAGGATTCTCAATTAGTCATCAATCAAGTGAATGATGACTATGACATAAAGGATGTGAAGTTGCTTCCCTACAAAAGAATGGTGGATAGTTTCCTGATGTATTTCAAAATGATTGCATTTGAACAAATCCTGACATAGAATAAAGCAATCGATGCAATGGCTACCACTAGATCTGTCCTAGACATCCCTAAGAATGTGTCACAATTTGAATTCTTAGTGGAATAGCTGCTAATGCCTACATACGATATTCCAGAGTCCGAAATGGTGTGCGAGATTGTTGGTCCCAATTCACCTTGGTATCAAGACATATATGACTATCTTAAATCCCAAACCCTCCCACCCAACCTGTCTAACAACCAAAGAAAATCCTTTATCCAAAAAGCGGCTAGACATACCATCATCAGTGACACCTTATACCGCTGTGGCTTTGAAAACACCCTTCTTCACTATCTCGACACTGATGAAGCCCAAACAACTTTATGAGAAGTACATGAGGGTATATGTGGATCTCATTTGAGTGGTCCAACCTTAGCTAGGAAAGTCACCAGACTGGGATACTATTGGCCGACATTGGAAAACGATGCTCTTCAGTTTGTCAGAACATGTCAGAAATGCTAAGTGCATAGTGACTTAATTCATGCACCTGCACAGGAATTAAAACTGATCACTTCTCCATGGCCTTTTGCACAATGGGGACTCGACCTCATGGGTAATATCCATCCATCCTCGTCTAATGGCCATAAATTCATAATCACCGCCATTGAGTATTTTACTAAGTGGATTGAAGCCATCCCTCTCACTTACATCATCGGTAAACAAATATCCAAGTTTATCCTGAATTACATCATTTGCCGATATGGTGTCCCACAATCCATCATCACAGATAACGATGGTCCATTCAAAAATCAGGATGTTCGTGAACTCTGTGAGCAATTCCACATCCAACACCACTTTTCCACCCCATACTATCCACAAGGTAACGACCAAGCTGAGGCGTCCAATAAAACAATCCTTTGCATTCTGAAGAAGACCATCAACGATGCTAGCCGAGATTGGAACCTACAACTCAATCCTACTTTATGGGCCTATCATACTAGCATCCATACCCCCACTGGAGCCACTCCATTTTCCCTAGTCTATAGATCTGAGGCCATATTACCCATCGATGTTGAAATTCCTTCTCTTCGAGTTTCTTTGAAAGGAATGATTGATGATGAAGAGTACAGACATACTCGCCTACATGAGCCAAAAATGCTACAAGAAAGACAGCAAAATGTCTTAAATCATTTACAGGCATATCAAAATCATCTTTGCTAAAGTTATAACATAAGAGTCATGGTGAGAAAGTTTGAAATTAGTGACTTGTTTCTCATGCAGAACCCCAAAAATCAGGCGGAGTGTGAAAAGCCTGATAAGTTTGAGGCTAATTGGCTTGGTCCTTATATCATTACTGTCGCATTTGGTTATGGAGATTATCAGTTGGCCACACCTGATGGAGAATAGCTAACAGAACCCATCAACAGCTTACACCTGAGAAAGTTCTACACATAGCATCAGGGAGCTGGGCTATAAACCTACAAAATACAAAAAAAAATGAAAAATAGGAAAAAATCGTCCCTTGATGAAAACCTAGAAAACAGGCATCTTGGTGACACAAAAAAATCAAAAAATGGCAAAAATAGTAAAAAGAAATGAATTCATCCAATAGTGAAAACCTGGCAAACAGGCGCTTTGGATAAGTACCATGGTGAAAACCTGGCAAACAGGCACCATGCGTAGTTGACCATTGCTTCACCATCTACTGTTACTAAATCAACTTTTACCCATTTGTCATAATCACAAAGGCCTGCCACATTCACAACATCCGTCCTAAGTCCTATCATTTCTGACCATGGTTAACATTTGGTTGACATCATTCCTTGCATATCCTTGCCTTTACCTTGCATCTACCTATCTCCATATCATTCAAATTGGGTATTCCTCGACCTATCTGGGGGCAATAAATTTATCATGTTAGTGGGTACTGCACATGATCCTGCATTCTCAAAAAGTCCTGAAAAAATCATAAAAATCTTAAAAATATGAAAAAGTCCTAAAAAAAGACCTAAAAATTATAAAGCATCCTAAGAAAATATAAAAACATCCAAATCAATGTCAAAATCCAAAATCAAAGTCAATCTGATCAATTAAATCGATCATGTCAATCAATCTTCATCCTTGTCCAAACTACGTTGTCTCTACACATTTGCTATGTAGGCAAGATTCATCTTTGAATCCCTGAGACATTAGGTTAGTCCTTCTAGGTTTGTCGCAAAATAAATCATGATTAAAACTTTTGTACTTTGGACAATGTCATTGGTTGTGTTGAACTACGAGGTCTCTAAGTGCACGACGTAGGCAAGGCCATCAATCGATGGACCCCCGAGGCCGCACTAGGTCAGTCCATTAGGGTTCATGGCACAACACATTCACACACATCAAGCTATCTTCAAATCAAGCGAATCTTATGTCAATCTTGAATTACCAATCTATCAACAATCTGTTTCATCAACACTTTCAGTCAATTCAGCATGTCAGCAATGACATGTAGTCAAAATCATATCAAGGAAATTTATCATGGCAAAACTTTGGGTTCTTCTTCAGATGTGTCCTTTTGAATGGCATCTCTCGTCACTTCTTTATGCTTTTGGATGTGTCCTTAAGCATCGTCATCATCATCTAGAATTTTGATGGATTCTCCTAACTCCGAGAATCGATCTCCTAGATATCAACATCATTCAGGATGTGTCCTTCCTGAATTTGATATCGCTCGACATTTAAAACAACACCTAACATTAAAACACTTGGAAAAAACTTGGCAAACTTTTTTCTGTCTTTTGATGAGTACCATGATATTAGTTCCTTATGTCCTAGGAACCATGACATATCATGATGATTATCCTTGTCTGCTTATCACTCTACTATTAGTTTCTCCACGATGTCCTAACTTTAGGATTTAGAGAAGCAACGAAGTAGTACGATGATTTTACTATCTATTTTTACTATCATGTGGCTAGTTTCTCAAGGATGTCCTATCATCAGGATTTAGAGAAGCAACGATGTCTCATGATTAGTTTGGTTTTTCTGGTTGTTGGTCATGATAAAGTGACTAGGGGCAATTGTGTTCCTTGCATGAGTCATGATCATCCTTTGGCTGCAGCTATTGATCTACGTGATGGTTCAACCTTGCACACTATTGATCTATGTCATATCATAGTGTTTGTCAACCATCATGACATTTTTTCCCAATGATGATTAAAGAGCAACAACTAAAATAGCACTATAGCAAAGATTTTGAAGGATTATTTTTTTAATTTCCGCACTAACATGCATATCTTTCTTCACACTAACATTGCTCTTCGCCTTCTTTTCTCTCATCCTTTGATGATATCCTGTGACATACCAAAAAAAAAAGTTGCGTACATAATTGCATGAGCATTTCATATTCACATCTGCATATATCAAATACCATAATTCACATTAATGCATACATAACCACATCCATAATTGCATTCATAAACATAAGCATAATATCCATACATCTCAAAGCATCACATAAGCATCTCATAAAAAGCATAGAATACCATAACACATTACATCATATAGGCCACATCAAAACTACATCGCATATATATCTCAAAAAAAAAATGTTATGTCACATGATAGAGTCATATGATATCCCAAAAATAGAGCTCGTGGGCTCGAATATCAAAATATAAATGTCTACAAAATAAATCCTAGGATGGCCCTCCTCCATCTCGTGGAGGTGAACTGGGAGGTAGTTGCGACTGAGTCATCAAGTAAACAATGAACTGAATGGGTGTCCTCTCCAGTATCTCACTCTGAGATCCTGTAGGATCAATAATAGGAGGCTGACTCTGCTCTCTCTGCTACCTTGAAGACACTAATATATGACCATGCTCTAACCTGTGGCTATGCCCTGATGAATGCCTGTGGGAGATATGAGATCTATGACCTGATGACTGCCTTGATGTAGTAGATCCTCTAGCACTAGTGTGACTACTGCTATGAGACCTACTGCTATGTGTTCGGCTGCCACTACCTGTCCTACTGTAGGATCAGGACAACCCTAGGTCCCGTCTATCAAGTGAAACTGCCTGCTCATATAGTGCCTTGTACTGGCCCCTACTCTCTACTACCCTAGCTAACTCTTGGGCCATATCCCCTATCGGTCCAGAGCATAACTCTGCAAACTCTGAAACCCACCGCTCTGACTCCTATCGCCGAATGATGACCTGATCCCTCTCAACTCGGGTGACCTCTAACTCTGTTGCTAGGACCTTGTTTTGAGACAAGGCTGCATCTAGTCTGCTTTGAATATCAGTGATCCTCTGGTCAATCATGGCATCTATAGGAAAAATGGGTGATCTATCACCCTCATCATCTCCAAAGATCATGCGCTCCCGCAGTCGCTGATCTACCTCATCCTCCTCCTCATCTCTCTGCCCCTCGGCCTAGACCTCCTCCATGTCTATATCAAGATGGTGTCCTCCAATAAGAGGATCCTCCTCTACTCTCTCCTCCATCACCACCTCCTCCTCAACCACCACCTCCACCTCCTCCTCGGCCACCACCTCCACCTCCACCTCCTCCTCGGCCCTCGCCTCTGGATCTCTCTCCTCCCCCTCCTCCCGAATGGGTGACAATGGTACACCACCCACTCTCTGTCTGACTCTCCTGGGCTACCTCCACCCTCAGTCATATTTCCTCCTCCTGGCACCCCTGCCATCTCCCCCACCTCCTCCATCTCCTCCACCTCCTCCACCTCCCCCACCTCCTCCACCTCTGTCTCCCCCATCTCGGCCTTCGGTCATGCCTCCATATCTACCCCTAACATCTTTGCCATCTCTCCCTTCGTCTCTGCCACCCCGCCCTCTCCTTGGAATCTGTGGAATGATTGATCTATGATCTATCAGTAGTGGACCATCCAGATCTATCAAAGGGATGAGCCTGTGAACCTGCCACCATGTGTCAAACTCCATAGATGTCCCTGGATCTGTTGGACCCCCTCTCCAAGCCCAATAAACTACCACCAAGCTATCTACCTACTGCTTTGCAATAGTCACTAATATGGGCGGCCCTCACATGGTCTCTCTGGAAGATTGAGCATACTCTGCTGTGCCTACTGGCACAATCTGCTGCTCCCCAAACTACCATAGTACCCGCTGGGGCAATTACACCTCAATGATCTGCTAGATTTGTACCGTACGACCAATAAGATACTAAAACTATCTGCAAAAGGACAAGTGGCCATCCTCATCTGACCACTGATCACACTCTCTATACGGCCTCCAAACAAAGTTGATCATCATATCAATCTGATGATGCCAGTACCCGATATCTCCAACACGATTTTGGCTAACTGATCCTGCATACAGATAAATGTATGGCATCCCATCCCCCAACTGTTGCATATATACTAGCGATCAAAACACGGGAATGCGCTCCCATACCCAAATCATGAGTAAGGTGGTCCCGCAACTGATACTATGACCCTGATGGTAAACTACCTTGTGCAACTGATGGTATAACATGACCAACAAGCATGGCCCCCAAGAAAAAGAAGTCCTCTATGATCTCATGCGAACAAGAACATCCCCCCATCTAATGGGAAATCTATGACCACAACGATCTGGCATCAACAATCCGGTGATCAAGGTCATGAGAATGGCATCGAACCTGGGAAATTGGTCAGCTACAACATCCCAACTGATGTCATAACTGTCCAGGACAAACTGGGCACCATCGACAACCTCATACCTCTTTGTCAGGATGTGTCACTCTCGATGTGGATCATAGACCACCCTCTCTTCGCTAATCGGAATTCAGAGAATGCGGTAAACATCCTCGAAAGTCACTATCACCTCTCCAGTAGGCAGGTGAAATGAGCAGGTCTCAGAATTCCACCTCTTGCAAAGAGCTGTAAGAAAACCTCTATTTTCCCAAATAATGGGCATATACATCACATGATACAGACCCAGGGCCATCAGCCACTACCTCTATCTATCGCTGAGGCGATCTCGGAAAGCATAGGTAGCTAGTTGGAACTCTCATTTATAAATGGGCACCAGCCGACTCTATGCAAGGAAAGGGCAAGGATTAGCACATATTGAACAACATTATGGAAAGTTTCGTACTACTAGCAGGTCAAGGGTACATAAAAGTTAATCTCGGCAAGGTCAACAAAAGTCAACTATGGTCAACTTCAATTGTGTCGCGTTGACTGCAAATGTGTCACAATATTTCAATTGCGGCTCGGTGCAAGACAAATGCATTGCAGTATGTGAAATGCGTCATTTTGACCAACAAATGCGATAGCAAACAACAAATGCATCATTTAATCTATTGAATGCGCGATTCAACAACATATGCATCGTGTGACATGTCAAATGCATCCCAAATTTGCAAATGCGTTGCAAAATCTGGCGATTGCATCATTTCAACTTGCGAATGCACAATCACACAAATAACCTATCCTACCCATCACACTTGCGTCACGATGCAATCAAATGCGATGAACGCGAAGGCGTTTGCAGCTTTCGCGATAGCATTTGCATCGCACCGCAATTGTTTTCCCCCCATTTAACCCTCATAAATGCATAAAAATTGAAATTTGACAAGTTGGATAAGGCACTTACTGGTGCCCTTGCACCCTCGGGTTGTCAGAATGTGTGCACGCGGTATCCACGGTGTGTAGTCGTCGAAATCACCATCGCATCTGAGAGCTCTAATTTCAAAATTATATATATAACAAATGAGAAAATGACATTTGTTTTGACCTTTTCAACTTATTTATAGGCTAAAAATTAGGGTTTTGACCTAGTAGGTCTTATTGGAGGCTCTTTGGACCACCGTTGACCAACATTTTGGCTAGCTTAACATCCTCCGTTTTTGAATCAGATCGCACCATCACTGTTATAGTCATTAATTGAATTGGTTGGGATATTTTCCAAATTTTTTCTAACCCCGGGTCGAAATTCAAAAATTTTCCCGAGGGGGCATAGGCACTCCGTAACTTCACTGGGGCATATTCGGGACTTGTTTTCTATTCCATAATGCGACATGCTACATTATGACAAAGAGGGGCAAATGTAGACACCTAAGAATGACGTAGGCATGCGAACACTATTTTACCACTTTTCGTCCTAACATAATTATGACATTTTAATTATGTTCCTAACCCACATTCAACTATTAATTAAATAATTCATAATCTTTCGTTCCTCATGATTATTAAATAAATAAATCTTATTTATCTATTTAATATGTCACTAAGGTCAAAGTTTTCTCTTAATTAAATAAAATCTTATTTAATTAATTAATCCTTATCATTAATGTCCTCCTGATTATTAAATTAATATATTTTAATATATCTATTTAATATGTCACTAATTCCTTAATCCTCTCTTAATTAAATAAATTCATTAATTTTTTTAATTAATTAACTACTTCTTCTAAATTAAATAATTATTTTAATTATTTAATTTATGGCATGTGACACTTCTATATTTTTAAATAAAACAAATCATTTAAAAATAACTCACAAGGTTAACTGATTCTTCATTTAGTAATTAATTTCAAAAATCAATATCTTTTTATCTCACAAAATCCCTATTTTGAATTAATTTAATTCAAAATGGAATTATTCTTCTACAAATCAGGTAATTTCTAAAATTATTGATTTTCTAAAATCCCATCCTCTTGTCTTTTGATTTTTACTAATTTCATCTCCACTATCACATTTAGTCTTGATTTAATTCATTTAATTAAATCTTATTCACACATATGGGTATTTTTCCCTAACCCTAATTGAGAGTTGCCTTATTGAATCTTGACCTTTGATTCTAGGGCATTCCTTAAAGCTCTCATCTTGACCGTCCGTTCAAGATTGCATTTTCTATAAAATGACAATCTTGATCTCATTTTTGGGGATCTCTTATTATTATCGAATCATTGCTTAATTTACTTTTATTATAGGCATTCTAATTATCATAGGCTATTCATTACTATTTGCATATTAGGATTGATTTTCTAGTTTGCACATTAGTTTACTTTTAAAATGCTTCAAAATCTTTGTAGAGGCTAGGCATATAGAGTTGCTCACACAGAAATCTGAGGGCATCCATCATTCCAAAGCTCGAGGAGGTGCAATAGAAGTTAGACATGGAGTATTAAATGGGTGAGATCTCTCCAAGTTCTTCCATTTCTTGTAATTATTCCTTTGCATTCTATTGTATGATGTTTATTTAACTTGCAAGTACAACTAATCAAGTGATCTATCTTACAGGAAAATTAAATTGTCATTACACCGTCTGGTTACTATGTAACTGTTTTTTGATTCCTCGGATCATGCACTTTTCTCTCCAATGATGAGGAATGTGAATTCGAATTTCATTCTAAATGAAATTCAATTTTGAAATTAACAATGTAGCCTATTGCTTTGTTGCTCTCCTATCCTATAAAGGAGATTTCACGGCTCATTGTTAGGGGTCAGATTTTGGATCTAGGAGGTTCTTAATATATGTACAGTCAGTTCATTTATTGTAGTTTTCTTGGAGGTTTTAGTTAATGTCTTTTCTGGTCAGGTTTTCTATGAAGCAAGCAAGCCTTGCTAATGTAGCTTTTACTTGAAAATAACAATGTTTCACAACAAATAGGTTACAAAATTGTTGCTCACAAATACAATACAAGGAACAATAGATAAGAAGAAACCACGCCTATTTTATTATCTCTACCTCAACCTATCTTTCCT
This sequence comes from Sequoiadendron giganteum, assembly GCA_007115665.2. Lineage (NCBI taxonomy): Eukaryota > Viridiplantae > Streptophyta > Pinopsida > Cupressales > Cupressaceae > Sequoiadendron > Sequoiadendron giganteum. The sequence goes on along the minus strand of CM021106.1, from coordinate 592,474,255 downwards.
AGTGCTCATCATTTACCTTCGAATAGTGGAAAGGTGTATGATCTTGTTGAGTAACTTAAGAATACACCTACTAAGATATCCCTATAGGATCTTATTCAAGCTTCATCAAATTAACATTATGGTTCCTCCTAATATAAAATCAAATGATGTGGCAACACTAGTTAAAGTAATAAATGCGGTTAATTTAGATATTATTTTTCACCAAACAAAGTTACCCTCCTTGGAGGTTTAAAAATGACATGAATAATACATGATAATAACCCTTATTAATAAAATTGGGATATAGATAACCCTTCTTGACAATGGTTTGACCCTTAATGTGTGTAGTGTGACCCTTTTGGAGAAGATTAATATGGATAAGAGTGACATTGTACCTGATTCTTTATCTATCTATGGGTTCAATAACATATGAAAAAAACCACTTGGAGTCATCATATTGCCTATTAAAGTTAGGAAGGTAACATTAAAAACTCCGGTCCATGATATTTCTTACAATATAATCCCGAGGAGACCATGGATTCATGAAATGAATGTCACGCCTTCAACCTTTCATCATGTCATGAAGTATGTCTATAACAACAAATTTTATATAGTCAAGGCCAACCGCAAACTTGAAAGTTCTTTGCATGCCAAGAAAGATAAACATAGACCTATGAAAAAATTGATACCAACTACAAAATTGGAAATCATGAAGGAAGAATAACAAGGGAAGAAAATTGATGAAGTCACTAAACTATTAGAATATTATTGGGTTTCATTAGATTACACACCAACATTCATGGGAGAATACAAAATTACAACAAAAGAAACAAAAAAGCAAAAAGAACCAATGGTACTGTCAACACAAAATTTGAAAGAAAAATCACAAGCATCTACTTCATCCACTCTAGAAGAAGACACAAGTTATACAATTACTGTTGATGAGATATACTACCAACAACAGTTGAATCTGGGAGAGATGGAGAAAATTTATGGAAGAGGTTATGAGCTCTTGAAACAACTTGGTTACAATGGAAAAGAAAGTGGAAGAAAAGAATAAGGCATCAATGTTCCTATAGATTCAAACACACAAGAAACAAAAAGCGGTGTTGGATATTGTCCTTATAAGATAATGAAATCAATGCACAGTCCCTCACTCAACATCAAAACCATCATGTGTAATGCCCCTAAGTCAACTCTCAGTTTGAAGCATCC
>CM021106.1:591810617-591872961 GCA_007115665.2 Sequoiadendron giganteum | reverse complement strand
TTTTGGTCAAACATATGATCTAGTAAGGTTCATTCTAGCTAAGTTAGATACTTCCATGAATTGTTCGCGAAAAATTGTTCGTGAAAAATATATAGAGCACCACTTTGAGTCCAATTTACCAAAAAACAATTATTTGAAAAACTTGATGTTTCAATAAATCCTACTAATGTAAATAACATTTTTTTTTTTTAATATAAAAATTCCATTTTGTATATCCATAAGTGTAGTTTTCAAAAATATATTTATTTTAATATTTTAATTATTATTTATATTTTATATTTTATTTTTACTCAAAATAGGTTATCGACACAAAATTATTTGGTTCATTACCATGCCAAGGAAAAATACTAAAACTTATTAAAAAATATGATGCACTAGATAAAAGAATCCATTTCAAGATGGTATAATTTTTTTCCATTTTAGATAAATATTTAATATCAAAGTTGGCGTCCCATAGAAATCACTATTTTTTTATTCACGCACATTTTAATATTTATTTAAAAATATATATTTATCAATATTGGAAAAAAATATATCCATGCAATAAAATTTCAAGTTATAAATAGACAAAAAAAAATTGAAAGGAAAAAAAAAATTACTATAAAAAGTTTTTCGTCCATGCAACTTCATTTTTTTTGTATTTTATCGGGAACTAAATTATTATGTTAATTTATTAAAAACTAGTTTAAAATATTTATTTTTTTAAATCCAAACATAAAATATACTAAAAAATACATATTTTACTAGTTTACATCATTTCAAAATTCACAACATCTATGCCACTTTTTAGTGGTTCAAGTTTAAAAGTGTGACACATAGTTTTGCTTTTAACCGAATGTTATTTTGCTATCCCAACATCTTGCATGAAAATGTTTTCAAGTTGTTCGTATAAGAAGTATGTTTGCGTAAACAATTATGAGGTTGTTTAGGATCAAAAATTCACCATCTACTAAGGGTTGTATCTAGATGTCCACTATCTTTAAATAAATTCCTTCTCATTATTGACACATAAATTATTGAAAATGAGCTTGCATCCATTGTTGAATCTCGATGTCTCAATCAAAACCAATGCTTTGACCTTTAAAAAATTTTCAAACTAATCACAATTCTTTTTTCAGATATTATACATGCATTTTCTAAAGAAAATATCAATCAAGAAAAAACCTACCCTTAAAATAAATAAATACCATAAGGGTAATGTAACTCAAGATTAAATATGTGGTTCGATTTGCAACTAGAAATAACAATATTAACCCTAATCTAAAATCAAACAATAAAGAATGAAATTTGAAAACATAAATGTAAATTGAATTGATCTCAGCGAATAATGTATTCACCCTTTCGAATTAACTCCATTGCTCTTCTCCATTTTTCCTTTTAAGTATTCTTGCCCTCAGATTTCTATGTTTGAATGCAAGCATAACTTCGTCGAGTGTCTCAACAAAATATCGAAGATTGTTTCTTCTCAAAAGTGTATAATGATTTCGGAAGAGGAGGAATAATGATTATGATAGGCCATTTTATAGATTTTGTGTTTTCGAACGATCGGCTCAGATTGAAAGAGAGATCGACGGATGAGATTGATGAATGCCATGCGATGTGAGTTAGAACATGAGTCAGGAAAGACTAAAATTAGAACAAGATCTTTATCTTCAGTTAAGAATCTTCAAAAATAGAAGAAATAGACTTTGAATGTCAAAGACAAAGTCAGAACTCGAAGATGAGGAATTTGAATGCATAGTTGAGTTAATTAATTAAATAAAGATATTTAATTAATAAACACATACAAGCATATGAGTTAGAACTAGTTAATCAACTAGTTGTGATGGAGAGTTCTCTCATAGAGATAACTCGAGTCAGACGATAAGTGCATGTAAGAGATAACTGAATGTTAGAGGAATGTGACATAATTAATTAAATAATGAATTAAATGTTAATTTAATTCAACATTTGAAATATGAGACTTTTAATTAAATAAATAAAGTAATTTATTTAATTTGGCTGTTGAAAAGGATAAATGAATAATTAAATAATAAATATTTAATTATAGATGAAAAGGGTTAAATGAATAATTAAATAAAGATATTTAATTATAGTTGGAAAAGTATGATAAAGGGGAATTAAATAATAAATTATTTAATTGATAGATAAAGGGGGAAGAATTAATTAGTTCGCAACATAATTAAATAAATATGATTTATTTAATTAATTAAGTTGAATAAAGGATGATTATGAATTAATGAATTAATTAAAAAGGGTATTTAATTAATAGAGGAAATATGTGTTAGAAAGGCAATTAAATAAGTAACATTATTTAATCAAGACGATGCACTATAGAAAATTATGTTGAAATGTGTACTCGCAGGCCTAGACCAATTTTAGGTATCTACAGTTTTCCCCTCTTTGATACAATGTTGGTATGGCTTTGTGTCAAAGAAAATATGCCTCGGTCGTGCCTCAGCATGAAACGGGTTAGGGTATGCCCTAGTGAAAGGGAGAATGATGAGGAGGTAGTGGTATGAAAATGTAACTCAAGATTAAATCTGTGGTTCGATCAAATAATGTATTCACCCTTTCGAATTAACTCCATTGCTCTTCTCCATTTTGCCTTTTAAGTATTCTTGCCCTTAGATTTTTGTGTTTGAATGCAAGCATAACTTCATGGAGTGTCTCAGCAAAATATCGAAGATTTTTTCTTCTCAAAAGTGTATAATGATTTCAGGAGGAGGAATAAAGATAATGATAGGCCATTTTATAGATTTTGTGTTTTCAAATGATCGGCTCAAATTGAAAGAGAGATCGACGGATGAAATTGATGAATGCCATGTGATGTGAGTTCTATCTCAGATAGAACGTGAGTTAGAACATGAGTCAGGAAAGACTAAAACTAGAACAAGATCTTAATCTTCAGTTAAGAATCTTCGAAAATAGAAGAAATAGACTTTGAATATCAAAGACAAAGTTAGAACTCGAAGATGAGGAATTTGAATGCATACTTGAGTTAATTAATTGAATAAAGATATTTAATTAATAAACACATACATGCATATGAGTTAGAACTAGTTAATCGACTAGTTGTGACGGAGAGTTCTCTCATAGAGGTAACTCGAGTAAGATGATAAGTGCATGTAAGAGATAACTGAATGTTAGAGGAATGTGACATAATTAATTAAATAATGAATTAAATGTTAATTTAATTCAACATTCGAAATATGAGACTTTTAATTAAATAAATAAAGTAATTTATTTAATTTGGCTATTGAAAAGGATAAATGAATAATTAAATAGTAAATATTTAATTATAATGAAAAGGGGTTAAATGAATAATTAAATAAAGATATTTAATTATAGTTGGAAAAGTATGATAAAGGGGAATTAAATAATAAATTATTTAATTGATAGATAAAGGGGGAAGAATTAATTAGTTCGCAACATAATTAAATAAATATGATTTATTTAATTAATTAAGTTGAATAAAGGATGATTATGAATTAATGAATTAATTAAAAAGGGTATTTAATTAATAGAGGAAATATGTGTTAGAAAGGCAATTAAATAAGTAACATTATTTAATCAAGACGACGGACTATAGAAAATTATGTTGAAATGTGTACTCGCAGGCCTAGACCAATTTTAGGTATCTACAGTTTGCCCCTCTTTGATACAATGTTGGTACGGCTTTGTGTCAAAGAAAATATGCCCCGGTCGTGCCTCAGCGTGAAACGGGTTAGGGTATGCCCTAGTGAAAGTGGGAATGATGAGGAGGTAGTGGTATGCCCCCTCGAGAGGATAGGTGGGTTTGAAGAACATGAGTGTGCTCTCGAAATGGATAGATAATGGTGGCGAAGATGCAAAAAAGAAGAAATGTTAGCATGGATGATTGCAGAATGTTAGTAAGAAACAATTAAGTTTGATTGATTGAGAAAAAGACATAAGCTTTGATATATTTCCAAATACGCTATACTTGCTTGTTATCATCATTGGGCGGGACATGACACAGATGGATAGTACACACTATCATATGAGATAGACCATAGTGTACAAAGTTATCCATCTGTGAAAAATAGACAGTTGTAGACAAGGAGTGTCTTAACTCAGACTAAGGACAAGATGCCCCAGTCATTTGGTCAAGGCAAACCACAGACAATAGACAAATAAAAGATGGGTCATGAGATGTCATTGCTCCTCTAAATACTTGATAGGACATCCTTGAGGAAACTAGTAACATGACTCAAAAACCAATGTTAAAAAGATAGTTGATAGACAACAGCCAAAGAAAAAGAATCCTGAGACGTCGTTACTTCTCTAAATACTTCAAGGGACATCCTTGAGAAAGCTAGTAACAGGATCTTGCACAAATCGATAAAAGGATAAGACAAAATAAGATATAAAGTCATAAAGCCAAATAAATGTATTCGCCAAAACTTGATCTTGTGGGATTGTTTGATGTTGATGTTTGACATAGCGTAATGTGAGAGAATGACACATACCGCATAAGACGTTGAGTCTAGTTTCGACTGGGTGACTTTTGTATAAGGCATGACAAAGCCTAGTTTTAGTAAGACACATGCCATATAAGACGTTGGAATCTAATGACTTTGATGCTATAATCCACATGAGACTATGACAATTTGATGACGTATGTTGACAAGAAAGACATATCTTGCGTAAGACATGGGTTGATCACTTTGACAATGTGTTTGATATTGACTTAATGACTGTTTGAGATGTTGTGCCTTGTTGTTGCATGACTTGTTTTGATTCTTTGATTGATAAACTCTGTGTGTGTAGATAGTGTTTGACATGAGATGATACCTTAAACTATGATATGAAACTTGTATGATAGTGATTGTGAATGAACCCTATTGGACTGACCTAGTGTGATCTCAGGAGCTCATCAATTGATTAGCCTTGCCTATGTTGTACATGCAGAGACCTCGTAGTTTGACATGACCAATGACTTTGAATATACAAAGAGTCATGATTTAAATGTGTGTAATACATAACAAACCTAGACTGACAAACCTAATACCTTGGGGGCACATCGATTGATGGCCCTGCTTACGTCCTAGTCGTAGAGGCAATGTAGTTTGACTATGACTATGACTGACTTAACATGACTGACTTGATACTGTTTTGTTTTTGGTATTTTTTGACATGTTTTGATTTTTTTGGATTTTTGAAGTTTTCTAATGTTTTTGTTTTTTCAGGACATTTTCTGATGGTGCAATGCTATGTACAAGGCGTTCATGGAATAGAACAAAGATTTTCCCCCAGTCGGGAATAAGACTTGCGAGATGGAGTGGATAATGTGACAGAGTGGGACGTTAGATGTCAATCGTTCCAAGGGATGGATAGGACAACCATTTATTATGAGTGATGGGGGAAAGTCTGATTGGAATGATGGTAGATGAAAGAGTGAGCTTGACTACACATGGTGCCTATTTGCCAGGTTTTTACCATGGTACTTATCCCTAGCACCACCGAAGTTGTTTTAACTATAGGATGGATTATTTCCCTTTACTTTTTTGATTTTCCAATATTATTTTATTTTTTATTATTATTTTTTTCAATTTTTTTTGTATTTTCTAGATTAAGACATAGATTCTTAGAAGCTAAGCATAGAACCTCTTTAGATGCAGACTGTTGATAGGTGACAAAAGCGGATCTCCTTCAGGAGTAGATAGTTGGTACGCTCCTGACCCAAAGGCTTCTGTGACAATGTACAGCCCTAACCAGTTAGGCTCAAACTTTCCTGGTTTCTCTCGTTCAGCTTGGTTCTTTGGATTCTCCATTAATACCAGGTCACCAATGTCAGAATATCTATTGAGAACCTTCCTATTGTAGCTTCGACGAAGATGATTCTGATATGCTTGCAAATGATCTAATGCTTTCTATCTTTGTTCATCCAGTAATTCAAGCTCTTGTAGCCTAGAGACATGGTATTCTTCATCATCGACATGACCCTTCAAAGATACCCTTAGAGAAGGTATTTCGACCTCTATAGGTAAGATAGCTTCGAACCCGAATACGAGGGAAAATGGAGTGGCGTCGGTGGGAGTGCAGACGCTTGTGCGGTAAGCCCATAAGGCAGGATTAAGCTGTAGGTGCCAATCACAACTAGCGTCATTGACAGTCCTTTTAAGGATTCTAACAATGGTTTTATTAGATGCCTCAGCTTGGCCATTACCTTGTGGGTAATACGGGGTGGAAAAATGATGCTTGATGTGGAATTCTTCACATAAATGGCGTACTTCTTGGTTCTTGAATGGGCGGCCATTATCTGTGATTATGGATTGTGGTACACCATATCGACAAATGATATAGTTTAGAATAAACTTAGATATTTGGGTGCCAGTGATGTAGGTCATGGGAATGGCTTCAATCCACTTGGTGAAGTATTCGGTAGTGGTAATGATGAATTTGTGGCCGTTGGATGATGGTGGGTGTATCTTACCTATGAGGTCGAGTCCCCATTGGGTGAAAGGCCATGGTGAAGTAATCGGTCGAAGCTCCTGTGCTGGCGCTCTTATCAAGTCTCCATGTATTTGACATTGTCTACACGTCTTCACAAAGACATATGAGTCTTTCTCCATAGTAGGCCAATAGTAACCTAGTCTCATAATCTTATGGGCTAAGGTTGGACCACTGGAATGGGATCCACATATACCCTCGTGCACTGCTCGCAAAGTTGTTTGTGCTTCTTCAGCGTCGAGACATCTCATTAGGGCATTGTCTAAGGTGCGTCTATATAGGGTTTCTCCGATGATGGTGTACTTGGCGGACTTACGGATGAAGGTTCGATGTTGGTTATTGGACAAGTCTTGAGGTAAGGTTTGATTTGTTAGATAGTTGAATATTTCTTTATACCAAGGAGATGTAGGACCAACAATGGTACACACCATCATAGTATCGGGGATATCGTAAGCAGGGACCAACAGCTGTTCAACCAGAAACTCGAACTTATGCATGTTACTCGGAATATCCAACAAGGAACCCATGGTTACAATAACATCTGCAGCTATATTCTGAATGCATGGTATTTGTTGAAAAGTTATGTCCTTGAAATATTGTTTGAAACTATCAGCCATTCTCTTGTAAGGGGCAAGCTTCTCATCCTTAGTTTCGTACTCATCATTTACCTATCGGATTACCAGTTGAGAGTCACCAAAGACATGTAGGCTCTTAATGCTCCATTGTGCTGCCATTTTCAAGCTTGTCGCTAAGGCTTCACATTCTGCTATATTGTTTGTACAAGGGAAAGCAATCCTGAATGATTTGGGAATGGTATCACCTTGAGGTGTGACAAATAAGACACCAGCTCCTGAACCACGATTTGTATGTGACCCACCAAAGTACAGTTTCTAGTCGGTTTTAATGTCAATGTTGAATAAAAATTCATCTAGAAAATCTGCCACTAAGGGATGATCTGCTTTTATAAGTGCATCAGCTAACTGATTTGCAATCAGCTGTCCTTTTATAGCCTTCCTCTCGACATACTCAGTGTCATACTCACTAAGTATCATGACCCATTTAGCCAATCGGCCTGTTAAAGCTGCCTTACTTAGAAGGTATTTGAGTGGATCAATTTTTGCAATTAACACTGTTTGTCGATTGAGCATGTAGTGCCGAAGTTTTTGGGTAGCAAAAACTACCGCAATACAGGCACGTTCTATGTTGTTGTAATTCAATTCATAGCCCACTAAGGTACGACTGATTTAATAGACCGCTCTCTCATGACCTTGATCATCTTTTTGTGCGAGAAGAGCCCCTAATGCCGACTAAGTTGCTAAAATATATAAGATCAAAGGCTTTCCTTCTGTAGGTGGCATTAAGACTTGTGGAGTTAGCAAATAGTCCTTGATTTGTTGGAATGCTTCATAGCATTTAAGCATCCACACAAATGGTACTCCTTTCTTGAGTAGATGTTGAAATGGATGAATCTTATCTGCCAGTTGTACTATGAATTGCCTAATTGACTGTAGTCTGCCTTGTAGAGTTCTGAGTTGTCCTATGCTAACTGGAGGAGGCATTTCTATGATAGCTCTTACCTTCTTTGGATCTACTTCAATGCCTCTTTGAGAGATGATATACCCTAACAGTTTCCCCGATTTGACTCCAAAGACACACTTCTTCGGATTTAGCCTGACATTGTAGTTCTCTAGCCATTGGAATATCTTATTTAAAACCTTTAAGTGAGCTTCTCTTGTTTCTGATTTTGCTATAATGTCATCGACGTAATCTTCCATGAGAATGTGTACAAAGTCATGGAAAAGTGTAGTCATTGCATGTTGGTAAGTAGCTCCTGCGTTCTTAAGCCCAAAAGGCATAATGTTCCAACAGTATGTGCCCCATGGACATGTGAAAGTTGTCTTATGTTGGTCTTCAGTTGTTATTTTAATCTGGTTGTATCCCGAGAAACCATCCATGAGGGATAGCATCGCATACCCCGCTATAAGATCCACTATCATATCTATATTCGACAAAGGGAAGTCATCCTTAGGACACGCCTTGTTGATGTCTCTAAAGTTTGTGCAAATTCGAATGCCCCTAGTTGGTCTAGTCACAGGTACAAGAGTCGATATCCAATCTACATAGTCTATTGTCCTTATGAATCCTACATCCAAGAGTTTCTTTAGTTCTGTCTTGACCAATAGAGTAATTTGCGGGTGCATTTTTCTTAACTTTTGTTTGACTGGTTCGATTCCTGGCTGCAATGGTAAATGGTGCAATATTAGATCTAGATCCAACCTAGGCATGTCAGCATACTACCATGCAAAGTTTATCTGTCTCTTTTGGAAGAAGTCCTTAAACTCAGGTTTTTTTGTCTCTGTTAAAGAAGCTGCAAAATATACCATCTTTGGATTCTCTTCTGTACCTATGTTGACTGCAACTGATTCTTCTACTAGCATTGGTGACTTTTCCTGTTCAACGGGGAGAATATTTAAACCTCTATCCTTGGGTGCCTCAGGGAGGTTTTCGCCCTTGGATACGTCCTTTATTTTGACTTTTTCTTTGTCCAAAGGTGCCTTTCGGTTTTCACCTAGGGACTCATCATTGTTCTTTTCATTGTCTTTTTTCTTTTTATCCTCATTTTTGCAACTAGAGGTGTAAATAGATTCCCCAAAATATGCTTTATCGTCCAAGACTATGGTAAAACCAGCTTTATGATCCCCTCTTGGTATGCCTTCTCGAAGTCCCATGAACTCAGCAATTGCTTCGTCATTCTCGAATCTGTCTAAGATAGGTGTACCTTGTTGATCCCGGTCTATAAGTTCGGGATATATGAGCGGCATGTCATCATCAGAGTTTTTAAAGGTAGCCACTGATAGGGTGAATAGTGAATGGTTGACATGGTCATAGAAGTTCTAGACTAACTCTTACTGGGTCTTTTCCTTACGGGTAAGTAAACGTTGATGTGGGACCATTGCCTAGGATAGGTCATTAGAAGATGGTGGTTCAAGTGCCCAAGATGCACGATCGAGTTTTTCCCAATAATAGATCTTATGCCATTCTTCTTTGGACAAATGTTTCTTAGGACAAGGACTAGATGGTTTGGGTATAGGTTTCACGTTTAGGTCCAATTCTCCAAATAGTGCGTCTATGTTCATGGTGCTAGTAGATGAAAGGGAATCCCATTCACCATTGCTTGAGTAAGGGGATTCATCAAAGATTGGAGGGTTGCCGTAAAATGGGGGAGGTGGATCATGAGATGTCTCGGTGTCTGCGTAAGCACTCACTTCCTCTTGAAACAGTGACGAAGTACTAGGAAACCCAATTCTAAGCGGTTGACACCCTAACCCTAAGTATTTCGGTCGTGGGTGGACAGTAATCGATTTCGTCTTTCCATTTTGATGTAGCCCTAACCTACTATGCCCATCATAGCCTTCCTTTTGCATTATCTTAAAGCCTTTTCCATATTGGTTCTTAGCTATTTGAATAGACGGGGAGGGGTATTCATGTTCTTCTTGATACAACCAAGAATCACCTTGGTCCACAATTTCCTCGCTTAGCTCTCCCCATTTGATCAATGTCATTGTAGGGGGAACATTGAATATGACTATTGACTATATTCTATCTTCCATAGGTACGCCATATGCCTTAGGTGGAATCAGTTGATTGACACAGTATGATGCCTTTATATGATACTTGCCAAAGCCCTTGTCTTGGATTTCAAGTTTAGGAGTAGTTGATGGAGGTGTGAATGATTTGGACTTAGTGAGATGTGATGAGTCAATGTATTGGGATGAATTGGATGATGAAACTTCTTGATTAACTAGTACTTGGCATTGTGGAATTCCCTTTAGGCTTGTACAATACTGAAACGGATCTGGATCACCATCAATAGTGATCTCGGTGCCATTATGTGGAAATTTGAGACATTGGTGATACGTTGAAGGTACATCTTTCATTGCATGTATCCAAGGTCTACCTAACAAAAAATTGTACGAAAGAGTGAGATCCAAGACTTGGAAGCTGGTGTTCATGATTGCAGGACCAATTCTGATAGGGAGTGTGACCTCTCCTTTAGATGATCTTTCCTCATCATCGTAAGCCTTGATGACTATACTCTTATAGGTATCTACGCAATTTTCTGAGAATCCTAATGCCTTAACCAATTTTAGGGTACATAGGTTCAAACCTGCTCCTCCATCTACCAAGACTCGTCTGACTTTGGTTTCATGGACTAAGACTTCAAGATGTAATGGGTCATTATGATTATATTTTTCTGTCGAGTAATCCTGTTCGGAAAATGTAGCATGGTGTGAGTTGGTTAAATATCCCACCATCTCTTCGAAACAATTGACATCTAAATCAGTAGGGACAGTTGTGTTTTGCAAAGCTTTATCGAGAATGGCTCGATGCTCAGGTGATAAGGTCAATAGTTCCAAGATAGATATTTGTGCAGGGGTTTTACTCAATTGATCAAGAAGGTTGTACTTGAACTTGGAAGCTTGTGTAGATGGCTCAGAACAAGGACCTAGAATAGTGATCCTGGTTCTGCATGTGTTGACACTACATTCTTGAGGCTTCTTAATGGTGAAGGTATCAACATGCTCATCTGCAGCGCGGAGGCTATTTATAATCTTTCCTTTTCCATAGTCAAAATTGGTGTTTGCGTAATTGGTTGATGGATCGGTCTTAGGTCTCGAACCGGAGGCTTTTCCTTTTGTGTGGTCATGTAATGGGTCCTTGAAGACCTTATGATCACTGTTCTCGGTGTTTTTCTATCCACCGACCTCTATGGTTCCGTTCTCCACAAAGTCTTGGATAATGCCCTTGAGTTGGCGACAATTTTGTAGGTTGTGTCCTTTTATTTGATGATATTCACAATGGGCTTTGTCATCCCACCAGGAAGGTTTAAATTGTCCAGGATCATATTCTCTTGGTTCCAATGGTTTGATGAGATTGTGTTTAATCAATTCTTTGTAAATAACCTCGATCGGTTGTCCTAAAGGAGTAAATTCACATGTTGGAAATCTTCTTTGAGGTCATTGTTGCTGTGAATTTTGGAGATAGTTAGCCATTTGATTTGGATTATCCATTGTGTCTTGATTTTGGTTGTATCCTCTCAGTGTGATAACTGGCCTTGTATGTATGTTTTTAGCATCGACAATGCCATCATTTGTAACATTCTTGTTTCTGGACCAGAATTTTCTTCTATCATTTGGAGCATTTTGATTTTGGACAATAGGATTCCTACCTGGTACCTTTATTTTGCCTTTGTCAATAAGGCCTTTCTCAAGGATGATGCCTTTCTGTACCAAGTCTAGGAATGAGGTACAACAATGTACTCTTAAATCACTCCACAGTTTTGGATTGATGTTCTCTAGGAATATCATGACCTTTTGTTTCTCTGGTATCTCACCTAGACATATGCTAGCTAGAATTCTCCACCTCTGAAAGAAAGTTGTGAAAGTTTCACCATCTTCTTGTGTCGTGTGGCACAAGGTTGCTATTTTTATGTCATTGTCAATGTTGAAGGCGAAATGTTCAACAAACTTTTCAGCTAATTCTCCCCAAGAGCATATACCATATGGTAGTTTAGAAAACCATTCCAATCCTATCCCAACAAGGTTTCATGGAAATAGTCTCATCAGATATGTGGGGTCATATGATATGTCCATGCATGTTGTTGAGAACTCCCTAATATGTTCTAGAGGATTCTTTTTCCCATTATACTTAGGCAAAATCAGTATAATGTATCCATGGGGAAAAGGTTTCATGTAAAGCGCTTTGTCAAATGGACATGGACATAAGTCTTGTGCTGAGACAGTTCGTTTGCCTGACATAGACATATTATCCATTTGTTGTTGGAGAGTTTGCATTTGATTCTGAAGGACATCGACTTGTGTCAAGGACATGGTGTTGGCGTTGTTCGGATCAATGTAGACATTCTGATATGCCATGTTTTGCGACGGGTTGTGATTTGGTGAAGGAATATATCCCATTTGAATAGTTCGTTGTGGGATAGGAATATATCCTGTTTGAATGGTTTGACTTGGTGGAGGAATATATCTCATTTGAATGGGTTGACTTGGTGGAGGAATATTCCCTATTTGAATGGTCTGATTTGGGATAGGAATATTCGTACCTGCCTTGGATCTTTTACCAATCATGTTGGTGCCAAAGGGGTTGGATGAAGTTGCTCCCGTCGTAAATTGTAAACCTTGTGTTATGTTGAAAGGGGTTGTGTTTACAATTGACGATGTCTGAGTTGGTATGCCAGTTGGTATTGCTGCGGTGATTTGGGGCATAGAACCACTTGATGTCACTGTTTGCATTGGTTGGGTAGATGTCATTTTCAATGTGTGAATGTCAAATCATGGTGGTAGTGTGGCACCTTCTACTAGCAATTTTTCTAGATAGCGTTGGGGATCATTTGCCAAGCACTCATCCATGAAGGATGCAAATTCAGGATCTTGGACTGCAGACTCTATGTCTTCAACAAAGACTCGTCCATTGGCGTCTCTAGTGACAAATTTATCAAGCAATGGTTTGTGTGGTTTGTTCTTCCTAGGTGGTTGAGTGCTGAAAGGATTGATAAACTCATTGGGGTCTACCATTTCTTTGTGCCTCTTTTGAGACCTTGTTTCGACCATAAAAAAAAATTTGCTCAAAATGGGGTAATGCAGACTATGCCTAAGAACTGATATGACCTATTTCTATGTTTTTGGATTTTTTGGACAATAAGGATGTTGCTAAAATGATTTCTAGAAAGATGTATACTGAGATGATGTATGGTAAGACAGACAATATGTAAGACCTTGTGTAGACTATGATTCTAAAATGGGTATAACTGACCTCCTATGGAGTAAATGCATGCAAGGATTTGTTTTGACCAAGGAACTTGATTGTAGGACAAATGACAGTTGACAAGGTGAACTTTCCAAACTAGACTTGTTGAGCTGAAAAGATTCACTAGATAAGACTAAGGTGACTAGGTTCGATGAGTGTGACAAATCGGGACATGAATTTATCCAAAGACGAGGAAACTTATCTATGCTGTGATATGCAATTTCCTAGGGAGTATCTAGATGCATGCAACTTAGGATGACAATGACGAAGACGTGGATTGTAACTAATATTTTCGAGAAAATATCTATATGCATGTGACTTTGGATGACTATGACGAAGACGTGGATTGTAACTAAGACGTATATAACCACCTAATGGATGCAAGATTTTTGAGCAAAATTTTGACAGTTTATGTTCGGACTCAGTTTGCAGTTTTGATTGTTCTCTGTTATCAGGCAGATGTGGTTCACCTAATAGTTGTGGTTTAGGATTTGATAGTTGCGGTGTTTGTTACAGTTGCGGTTTACCAATTCACATGCGTTTTTCCTATTCTAGACTCTAAAAAACTAGTTTTCCTGATAGACACTTGCGGTTCAGACTTTGACACATGCGACTCAGGATGTGACAGATGTGCTTCGAAACTTCGAGATTGTGAAAATTATGATAGACAGATGTAGTTATTCCCCTAACAGATGTGACTCGCTAATACAGATGCAACGATTAAACTGACAAATGCGACTCTGTTCCTGAGAGTTGAATTTTTTTTTTGAAAGTTGTTTGACTGACTTTGTTTGTTTGATCAAGATTTTGGAAAATGCAACAAATAGCAAACATGACATTCAAAGTATTTTCAGTTTTGTGATGAATGGACTATTGAGACTCGAAAAAAATTTACACCCTAGGCCTTTAGGACAGTACTTGTTGAATTCTTACTTGGATTTCTCCAGCTACACATATTTACGGTGGATGATTAGTAGCTTGACCCCACTGACTCCCCTCCATGGCACTCACTTATACGGGGAAGCCAAGCTATAGTACCCATGTATCTCCCATGGCATACTTTTCATCTCTACATGTAAGCCGTAAGATTGTAAGACGAATTCAAAGGTCTGACCTACTGCACCAACAAGTAGATAGGATTTTGGTAACTCTACAACAAGGCTTTTAATTCGGGCATTCCATTCATGGGACACTAACCAATGTCGGCGAGAGTTCATTTCTATCCATCTCATCAGATTAGTGCGCGTGATTCTTGGGGTTTCCCCAAGAATCCACTTTTGTATACCGATTGGAAGTCGCTTGGATATAGCGTGCTACCAGTCTGAGTCATCTTGGGGTGAGTAATTTTTCCCACCAAGATAGGCCCAAGTTCTAGAGTCAGTAACCGTTTCTCTTACACCCAGGATCGCATGAATGCGCAAGGGGAGAGGATACTTCAATTACTAAATCGTGGGGTTATAAACTAACAATGCAGACACGAAAAACACTAGTAAATTATTAAGCCCAAACAAGATTGTTTACACTACCAAGTAGAAGTTCATTTTAACCCACAAAACGATTATCTATCTACCAAAACAAAAAGCAGGCTAAAATGATAAAAGCTTTAGGTCTTGCATGCAACTTTGTCAGTAGTTCATTGTTTGTCTTTGGTTTTTGTATTGTCTTCTACGCTTCGTCCTGCAAACACTTGTTATTCCACCTTGACACAACTAAACCAAATATTAGCGAAAATCCAAATCACGAAAAAAAAGCAAAAATCAAAAAATGGATGCACGAAAATTGATAAAACAAATAAAAATCTTTACCAGCCAGATGCTGCTTTTGGAGCCACAGATGCGGTTTGAATGGTTGCAGGTGGATGCAGTCAATGGACTGTCTGATGTGGTTCAAAATTCATCTACTGGCAGATGCGGCGATAGATAGGCGGATGTGGCTTTTGACAGGCGGATGCGGCGATTGATAGCCTGATGCGGCGATTGACGTGGTAGATGCGGTTCGTAAGTACAGATGCATCACTATTTTTGACAGATGCGGTTAACTGGATGGAAAACCTGCGAAAGAGAAACAAAAAACAGAAACGAAAAATGGAAAAGATGTGCAGATTTTGAAGTGCCTTCACGTCGGGTTCACCAAATGTAACTCAAGATTAAATTTGTGGTTCAATCGAATAATGTATTCACCCTTTCGAATTAACTCCATTGCTCTTCTCCATTTTTCGTTTTAAGTATTCTTGCCCTCAGATTTTTTTGTTTGAATGCAAGCATAACTTTGTCGAGTGTCTCAGCAAAATATCGAAGATTTTTTCTTCTCAAAAGTGTATAATGATTTCGGGAGGAGGAATAATGATAATGACAGGCCATTTTATAGATTTTGTGTTTTCAAATGATCAAATTAGATTGAAAGAGAGATCGATGGATGAGATTGATGAATGCCATGTGATGTGAGTTCTGTCTTAGATAGAATGTGAGTTAGAACATGAGTCAGGAAAGACTAAAAATAGAACAAGATCTTAATCTTCAGTTAAGAATCTTCGAAAATAGAAGAAATAGACTTTGAATGTCAAAGAAAAAGTTAGAACTCAAAGATGAGGAATTTGAATGCATAGTTGAGTTAATTAATTAAATAAAGATATTTAATTAATAAACACATACATGCATATGAGTTAGAACTAGTTAATTGACTAGTTGTGATGGAGAGTTCTCTCATAGAGATAACTCAAGTCAGACGATAAGTGCATGTAAGAGATAACTGAATGTTAGAGGAATGTGACATAATTAATTAAATAATGAATTAAATGTTAATTTAATTCAACATTCAAAATATGAGTAATTTATTTAATTTGGCTATTGAAAAGGATAAATGAATAATTAAATAAAGATATTTAATTATAGTTGGAAAAGTATGATAAAGGGGAATTAAATGATAGATAAAGGGGGAAGAATTAATTAGTTCGCAACATAATTAAATAAATATGATTTATTTAATTAATTAAGTTGAATAAAGGATGATTATGAATTAATGAATTAATTAAAAAGGGTATTTAATTAATAGAGGAAATATGTGTTAGAAAGGCAATTAAATAAGTAATATTATTTAATCAAGACGACGGACTATAGAAAATTATGTTGAAATGTGTACTCGCAGGCCTAGACAGGTACAGGTACAGGACATCGACTCCACCTAGTTTCACAGGTGAGAGTGTGTTCAATACCCAATGGTATTTGATTGGGAGATAGTAGCTAGGTTTCCGTGTCAAGTCGTCACCCTAGTCTTTATATGTCGTTAGTTGCTTGTCAGGTTGTGTTGTTTTGATCGTTGTGCCCTCTCTTAATTATTTAATTACAAGTTAAATTGGGTGATTTAAATAGCTTAATGTATTTAAGTTGTGGAGGAGTAATTTAATCTAGAATTATGTTGAAATATAATTTATTTTATTATTAATTTAATTTAATCGTTAATTAAATCTATTTATTAATTGATTAAATTTATTTGTTGAAAGAAGTGAATTTATCTATGTTGAAGTTATTGTTATTTTGTGGAATTTGAAATTAAAGAAAATGGATGAAAGTCAATTTGTGAAATTTAGAATTCAAAATTGAAAAATGAATTTGAAAGCATGAAATTCAAAAAATTAAAGAAATTAGATATTTCCTAAATTTTTGTTTCTTAGAATTTATTAGGGTTGCTGTTGAATTTTTTAGGGTTGAATCCTTATGTTTGGATTTTGGATCTCAATTTTCGGGATAATGGAATTTTGGAGAATTTTTGAAAATAGGAGGAGGGAGAATATTTCTTTTGTGGGTTTTGGATTGGAGTGGTGAAATTTGTTAAACTGAAGAGGGAATCAAGGAAGAAGTTGAGCATCATCTAGATCTTCTCCAAATTCTTCCACTACCAGGTTCATGTCTTTGGATTTTAATTTATTTTGAAAATTATTTTTAAAATGTGTTTTGTTGTTGAAAAATATTTCAATCCTCTGTTTGATTTGCACATGAACCCATGTTTAATCTGGTGTTAAAAACCTTGAAAACTTGGTTTGGAAATAGGTGTTCTCAAAGAAAATTGGTGTTCTTGGCTAGGGAATGATCCTTTTGAAAATTATTTGCCCAATTAGATTTATAATTTAAATGTATTTGCAAAAGAAATAATGTATTTTTACATGTTTTTATGAATATATATACATATATATATATATATATTGAAGAATACATATATATATATATATATATATATATATATATATATGCATATACACCTTCTATTGAAATATCATTGCTGTTTAAAAGAAAAAAACCAGAATTAAATAAAACTGGGTAGATGTTTCTTTTAAAAAAAAAATACATAGTAAAAAAAAAAGGGATATTAAAAAATAAAACTAAAAAAAAATTATTTGAAGTTTTGGGTGGGGAGGTGCTGGGGGCTCAATCCCCACTGTGCCCCCATGGGAGGTGAGTGGGGGGAGCCGCGCCCAGCATAGCCCCCCACAGACCCCTGCGGCCGGCTATGTTACACAGTCATCGCCACCAGTAATGGCGGACGACTGTGTAACACAACACCGCCGCCTCCTCCACCTTCGCCCGGCCTCCACCCTCGTGAAACCCCTGCACCACCTGGTTAAAACGCACCACCGGCAAAAGGAAATCTACAGCCGGCCAAAAAGAAATCCACCGCCCACTATCAAATCGCGATCCACTTAGGGTTGCGCGCGGCCTGCAATCTGAGGCAGCCGCCCCATGAATGAATTTTGGATGGTGCACGGCCTGAGGGTAAAAGACTTATTATAATAAAAATAAAATAAATTTTATATTATAATATTAATTATTATATTTATAATATGAAAATATTAATATATATTATAATAATATAATATGTATTAATATTTAATATTATATTATATAATAATATAATGTTATTTATATTTGTTTTTGTAAATTAAAAATAGATGTGTATTTAAATTATAAGGGTGATTTTAATGTTGTTGTGAGGTATTTGATTAATAACATATATTTTTAATGGAATTGAGGAATTTTGGAATCATATGCTTTAGTGGAGGTAATTGATTTATTTTAAAATTATATATTGGGAAGGGTTAATATGGAATTTAAAGGAGATATGTTTAATAGTAAGATGGAATGATTTAAAATTGTAATTTTTGCAAAGGACCAGTAGTATTTTCTTTCAAAATGATTTAGTTCATAAGGAGGAAAAAGTTATTTATTCTAAATCGTTACTTTCTGATAATCGAAATATATGACTAGTTTATATTTATTTATTTAGCAATTAGTGTAATTAAACATTTGAATTGTGTTTTATCGTTCATTTGAAAGAGACGTATTTAATTTAGTTTTATTAATGCAATAAAGTGTTGAATGTTAGCATGAGGATATGGATTTAGGATATCCAAGGGTAGTTTATTTCATGTACCCTCTCTGAATATTCCCTTCGTGTGCTTGTTTTGGAAACGGGTTAAAGGTGTGTTTTGTTCATAAGTCTTTTAGATGGAATTTTTTAGTTCTGTGGTTGTCATTTGTGATGTCAACCTGTTGTGAATTCTCTTGGATAGTATGCATGAGGATTGTGTTTATGTTCACACCCGGTTTCCATGAATGGGAATGTTTTGTTGCCTCCTATGAAAGGAGTGGATTTTGTAATGTGTGCCTCCTTGTCAAGAGTGGTTAGGAGCAGTTTTGTTATTGTTGTTACCTCCAGTGTTTGGAGATGGTTTTATGTTTGTTGCCTCTTGTGAAAGGAGTGGATTTTGTAATGTGTGCCTCCTTGTCAGGAGCAGTTTTGTTATTGTTGTTACCCCTAGTGTTTGGAGATGGTTTTATCTTTGTTGCCTCCTGAGAAAGGAGTGGATTTTGTAAGGTGTTCCTCCTTATCAGGAGCGGTTCTATTATTGTGGTTACCTCCAGTGTTGGAGTGCATTTCTGTTTGTGTCACCTCCTGAGAAAGCAGAGGTTGTGATGTCTTGTTTGTTGTTCCTTGTTTCCATTGATGTTTGGATGGTGTGTGTGTGTTGTCAAGTAGAAGAGTGGCTTGTAACGGGGGCTAGCACATGAATTGGTGCCAGGATAACTCTTTGTAAGTAATTTAATCAAGTGATAACTAAAACAATACTTAGAAGCTTAGGACTAACTTCTCACTAATCAAGATATTAATGCCTCAGTCATGGACCTAAGTGCTCAGTTAGGCTTGGGATGAGATGGGAAGGCTTGGAATTGCAAGGTCATCTATCTTGTTTGTATGAAAGGTATTGGGCTCTGCATGAGTGAGTATGGGGGTCGGGATTCGGTAAAGGTCACTAGGATAACCTTTTCTTATGGGGGCCAGAGCCTAGGAAGATTCCCAAGGATAACCCATGATGAGCTGTGTGATGACACTCTATCTAGGACAATAGTTGGTTCTTGTTTCTGGTTGGTATGGTTTCCTTAACATACCTTGTGTGACCATAGTTGGTATTCAATTATTATTGTGTATGGTTCTTTTAACATATTTGTTCTGCTTTATTTCTAGAAGCAATGTGACCTTGTAGAGTTGTACTTGTGTTGTACTTACATGGTGTTTGAGTTGTACCTTGGGATGTACTTATGAGGTTCATGTGATTGGTTGTTTCAGTTTATGTTAGCCTGTGTCTAGAGGTAGATGGTTTTGGCTAGGATTCCTAGTTACTATCTCCTAGCACGGGGGGTGGGCCTTTGGGTTCACTTGGTTGGGTGGCGTGCACCTTAATCCATTAGGTTCTTTCTTCATGTTCGTGTGGATGAGACTTCCAATTGGAGAGCTCGGTGGTTTCAGTTTCTTGCTTTATTTCATTTCAATTGTTCTTGTAATTTATTTCACCCCTTAGTTGTTATCGAGGTGGAAGTTGTAATTGTAATCTCATTATGCTATTGGAGCTACCCCATTCAGGGAATGAGTATTGTAATCTTATTGTTTACTTGTGATTAATGAAATGGAAAGTTATCTTTATGCTTTGTTGTAATTCAGCTTATTGGAATGTATGTGTTTATATAATTGTGTAAATGAATGTCATGGATTAATTTCATGTTTTTTTTTGAGGTTCTATATAACCTCTATCTCGTAACCTTAAAGGTTGTTGGCATTAGTTAATGAACTTGCATGTTACTTGTTTTTAAGCAAAAAAAAAAATTAGCCTGGTTAAGTAGTTATTTGCAACTTCCTCTAGGGTTGCGTGGCAGGGTGTTACATGCATGGACACTTAGCATAAAATGACTTAACAGTAAGTATATCCATGTGTCTCATAATATGAGCATTAGGGTATGTGCAGGATCATCATGGAAAAAATAGACCCTTAAGTGGCAATAAAATTCATAAAATCAAAGTTAGGCAACTTGATGTAAAAATTTGAATAAGTTATCTATATTATTTCAAAAATATGTTAGAATAGAATCTGTAGAAAATTGAATGTAGTTTATAAACTATAAGGTTTATTTAAAAAAATAAAAAATCTATTTGGTGAACATTTGAAATTTCAATGCAGTAGTACTTAAATTTCAGGGAAAAATAAGAAGTAGGTGTCTGTTTGACCACCCTAACCACAATAAAATGATAATATTTTTTTATAGTATTTTAGATATATATTTTTGTAATTGTTTTCCAAGTAAATAATTAATTATGATTTTTTTATTATAAATTTTAAAAAATATAAAAACTCGTATGTCTAACCACCTTAACTTGGTCAAAACTTCATGAAATTAATTTTTTTTTTTTTAATCCTATAGTATGTGAAGCATATAATGTGACGCATGTTTCCGATTCAATAAATGTGATACCATTTGAAAGTTATAGATGTTTTTCAATCAGCCTATCAATTAGGACTTTAGTCATAATTCAAACAGAAAATGAATAATAATAATTTATTAAATTCAAAGTAAAGCATAATTTATTGGTGGAAAGTTGAGAATCTCCTTTAAAAACCCTTTTCGTTTCATCAATTTTGGGTAAGAAAAAAGTTGCCAGCCACATGGGCCATCATATCACTTAGATTTCGCCACTTTTTGGCCCATCATGATCCTACACATACCCATTATACATGTGTATGCTTAATGGATGATGCTTTGTAATTGATAAACCCTTACATACTAACATCTCTTTACCTTGTTTACTTGAATCTCTAGTACTAGAATTTGTTTTATGTTCCATGTGTGTGTTATGTTTACCTAGTATATATTTTGTTTCTATCCCATGTATTTTACATGTTTGTTTCATTTATTTGGCATATTTACTCCATGTATTCCATGATTTTGATTCATTTTTTTCTTGTGTGCATCATGTTTTCTTTATGTATGCTTTTTGTATTCTTTTGTATGTCCTTCATTGATTGTTCCTTTATTTATCTATGCATGATTGAATATTTTCTTATCTTGCATACATTATATTTGCTTCATGTTTTTCTTAAACTTATGGATTGATGGGATCCTACATTTGGGGCCCTCTTTCACCCCTCAACTCGGTGTCATCCCATCTCTTTGAAATTTTAATAAAATATCTATCTTATCCTTACTTTAGGGTGAGCATGTCCCTAATTTCATACTATGACTAAAGTGGGGACTAAATGTAACATCATAAATTGTTACCCTTGATAATTTTACACTAGGTTTACCTCCCCCCTATGTGCCGAGAACCAATTATTCTCTTAAATTTCTCATTTTATGGTCATCTTCAAAAAGTAAGAATTAAAGTAGTAATATTGTTGAATATTTACATAATAATACTTAAATACCTAAAATAGGTCTAGACTAGAGTGCTAGCACCCGTATCTAGCCTATTTTGGGTTGAATTTTTTTTAGCATTTTAAAATTTATAAATATAAATTCATTTGTTAACTTTTCATAATTAAATTTAAGTGAAATAAAGAAATACATATAAATACAAGTCCTTTTTACCATTTGAAATCCTATCAATTTTTGTATTACAATTTAGCATCCTAAAATATAGTCAAGGAATATTAAAAAGAACAATTTATAGTAGTATTAGAATTCTTCCATCAATCAAAATCATTCCTTCAATATATTGACACAAAGGAAGCAATTACGAGAAAGGACCTATTATGATAAATAATCTAATTTTTATGAAGATATTTGAGTTATCCTCTACATCCTAGCTACAAATATCTATTGTCTTTTGTGGAATAACCTCTTGTAGGTCTAGCATGCAATCCAAGCATCCGTCAATCAACTTTTGTGGTGAATAATGGTATGAAAATCACTTCAACAAGGGTTTCATGCTTAGGATAACATTATCCACTTATCATCTATCATTTCGTTCAATTATTATATTTCCCTTTGCCCAACCTAGGTCATGCTCTCTTTATCATCGCCATTTGCTATACATAGAGGCATGAACACCAAAACAAGGTTTTCCTTAGGCAATCCCACATAAAACACAACCTTTCCTCCTCTTTTCATGTGCTTAGGTTAGATTATAAGGTTTCATCTCTACACATACATAGGAAACATAGTGTTGTGTCACCATAAATTGTATACCTTTGTAGAAAGGGATAATTTTATGCCTAATTTGATCCTATAATTGGAATTTTATCCCTTAGTTACCCTTGTAATCATCATTTATAGGATCCTATGACCCATTATTATGCATCCCAAGGCTTAATTTGATCAAATATCTGATAAAATCATCATATAAACCTGATTTCTTCACCCTCGGACAATCGAATTGGTAAAAGGGCCCCTTGTGGGACTAACCCATCTACGTGAATTAGTCCTATCTAGGTGGACTAAGTCATCCAAGGTGGCGACTTAGTCCCATTGGAGCTATTTTCGGGGTTTTCAGTGGGAAAATTTAGGGTTTTAGTTTATTTTTCCTTAGTGTCATCCTTGAGAATCAAAATAACATGTGTTTCATGAGGATTGCCTCTAAATGCTAATTCATAACACATCACTCATTATTTACTATTCAGTCCATCACTCTTCTCAAGCAAGCTAGGGTTTCTACATTCTAAGGCATCAAGGCATATTTCAAAAGCATTCGAGGGTTGAATCTTCCTCCATTGTTACAAAAAATCAATATCTATCTTTGTGGTACGGTAATAATTCCATTGTCTTACATTCCATGCTTCATTACCTTGTTTCTTCACTAGGTTTAATTGTCTAAAAGGGGTTTGACCAAGGCAAACCCCCATGCCTTAACAATCAACATTCCTTTCTCTCTCTTTTTGTGTTTGTAGATTTAGGTATCTTGGAAGCTTGAAGATCCTTCAAGAATGGGTTGAAGACTTGTTTAGGGCATCTCCTTGTAGACTAGGTCAAGATCTACACAAAAGACACCTACAAGTCAAGAATCGGGGTTTCTTGTCTGAATACTTGAAGGAACAGAAAGTGCAGGGCAAGAGCTTATGTCTCCACCTTTAGATTTTAAAAAAAAGATAAAAGGGACACTTCCCCCAGTTGTGGCGAGTTAGTCCTACTGTACATAGTTTCCAGAGATTTATGCAGATCTAGATACCCATTTTGCTGAAACAAGCCCCAAAACTGTTTTTTGAAATCATCCTAAAAAGGACTAAGTCATCTAGCTTGGCACAATTGTCTCGCCAGACATAAAAATCAGTATTTCCAAAATTTTAGAGTTGCCTCAAGTCTACAATACATTTCCAGGTGCACATCTTTCATTTCCATCTTTTTTTGTTTGTTAAAGTTTCCATTTTTAGATCATTTTACAATACATGTTTGGATATAACACTATGTTTTCTAGCACTTCACATTCTTTAGATTTAACATCAACAGGTCATCTTTCTTTCAATTTATTACACTTAGACATCATATTTAGATACATCCACACCCCCATTAGCACATAATCATGAATGGAACATTAGCATTTTGGCCTAACTCTCTCCTTTTAGGTGAAAAACACTAGAAGTGTTAGAGAGTCTTGTGGTGCCAAAATTTTATGTTACATTTCGGTCGAACCACCTTTTGAATCCCCTCTTCTCTATTTTGGAGGTGTTTATCATCCTAGGTTTTCATTCCATTTCATTTTTCATTGTTTACTCTACATTCTAGGGTTTTAAAATTTTCATTAGTGAAAAGCTCATCTACCTTGCATTTTTAACATTTTATTTTATTCAAAATCATCAAAATTCTACATTTTCATCTTAGGTTTGCATCATACAATACATGAACCATCCAAATCAATCCAAGAAATCTGAAAAAAACTAAAAAAATTCCCCACTGGGACTAATCCACCACCTTGGGCGATGTAGTCCATTTCCACCCTTGAAACAACCTTTTACAGAGCTAAAAACCCTATTTTTAGGCTTATGTTTGCTACCCTTGACTATTTGTATCAGTTGGTTGAGTTTCTGTAACATGCATTTCATTAGATCTAGCATAAATTATCTCATTTCATGCATTTCTTCATCTCACTTTTTCATTCACAACATTTCATTTTCAGATCATTGCATAATATAATCAACACATTGCCTTGTGTGAAATCTAAAAAGTTGCATTGAATTTTAAGTTTGCATAGCTTTTATTACATTTAAATAATTAGGATTAGCATAGTTTACATTCATTACAATTGTGGATAGAATTAGATTCTTTCACTTTTCATTTTCAGCATAATTTCATAGTTTAATTAGACCAAATTACATTTGTAATTTATTAGCAATCAAAAACCAAAAAATAAATATAAATAAATAAATGGTTAACCTTACCACATCATGCCAACCCTTTCTTAGAGATGAATTTGACATGTTATATGAAGCCCTTGAAAAATTCATCTCACTTAGATCATCCACTAAAGATTTAACACAATAGGATGCAATCATTGATATTCATGATAATCATAATTGTTCTACTCCTGATATCTCTCCCATTCGTGATGAATGTATCTTGCGGAAAGAAGACACAATCATTGAAGATCATGAAATATTTTCTTGTCTTCTTCCTCCTCCCCCTTTCCAAGACCTTATGACAAAAACAGTTAAAATCATGGCTACTACCTTACCTAGTCTTCATTCATCTCCCAACACCTCCCTTATTTGTGATAATTCTTTAATAAATAAGGACATAATCCTTAATGCTCATGAAAAATACATTTGTGAGGAGGATATGTTGGTATCAACTAACCCAATGATTGAGAGTTATAGCATTATTTATCTGCTTCCTAATATTCCCCACATTTGGAAGTGTTATTTGAATAAAAAAGTCCCATCATTGGTAACCATAACATTCTTAGTTACCCTTCTCTTAATGCCTCTCCTATGGGCGATGAAGCTACTTTACTAAATCCAACCATGAAATGTGATGAACCCATTGTTTGTCACTTTACAAATATCTCTCCTCCTAGGATAGACACTATGGCACAAGAGAATGGCACCTTAGAGGAAAAGAATGCAATCATCGACAATCACAACAACCAAATTTCCCCCTCTCCTAATATCTCTCCTATTAGTGAAGATTATATTATGGTGTTACAAAATCCAATTGATGAGAACCATGAGAATTGTATGGAACAAGACACTTCAACCATTGATCATTCCCTTACTAGTGATGGAGTCAATTGTGAAGAACCAAATAATGAGTGTCCTACACATCCTATTTGTAGTTCTCCTAAACACTCTCCTACTAGGGAAGGTATCATGGTACAAGAACACAAAAACATGATTGCATTCCTTTCAAGAAATTATAATATGTATTCCTCGGGAAATGGTACAAAGATGATACTTGATTTCCCTTTCTTAGACATACATCCACCCAAGGCCACTGAGGTTATGCATATGCAAGCATACATTAGATCCCCATTTCCTATTGGACCTCCTAAGCATCCTCTAATCCTTCACGAATATAAAACCAATGTTTCCCACCAATCAAGTTACAATGACATTACTCACATATATGACAAATTATATAATATCAAGGCCAACTTTGTAGAAACTTTGTTTACCTATGCACATGAATAATATTAGTTGTTGTTCCTTGCCATGTGATAGTTGTAGGATCATAGCATACTCACTATTGCATGTTTTATATCCCTTGTGAGGAGCAGCATACCATCATCCACATCCCAAGCTTGCTCTTATATGTTCATGAAAGGTTAATGACTAGAAAAATGAGGCAACGACAAGTGACATACAAGGAAAATTCTACCTAACCCCTTGTCACCACTTAGTGCAGGACAAGGATGAGCCAAAATGATTGATAAGATGCATGTTGGAGTGAAAATCAGTATCAATTAGAGGAATTAGGTGCCCCCACATAAGGAAGAATACCAAACTCCTTAAGATCTTCAATTTTACTACTCAAAGCTTTACATTCATTAGTAAAATGACCGTGAACTCTATAAAATGTCCAAAAGGAATTCTTGTAATAGAATTTATTTCGAGTTCTTGGAGGAAGGGATATCAAGTAATCTTGGAGGAGTCTCAACAAGATACCCTCTTGATCAATGGAATTTTTTCCTTTATTATGGAACAACAATCTTTTTTTCTTAGTAGAAGATGTCATAGCTACATAGGGAACTATAGATTGTGAGATTTTGTATGCTCCTTAAGAGGAGTCTATAAAATTCAAAGCATTTTTTTTTTGCTAGATGACATTGACATTAAGAAAAGATGTCTTTGTTGGTTTCATATCTTGCAAAGGAGAAAGACCACTAGTGTCTATCAGTTCATGATGCACTAGTGTTAAGGTTGGTTTAGAGGAATCGTAGGTGATGGTGTTGATTTCAATTGATGGCTTGGTGATTTCTATCAAAGGACAATATCCAAGACCATGAGTCATTTTTTGTGTTTTAGGCTCTATAGAGTTGCAAATAGCTTGTTTGTTAGCACCACATCCTTTTCCACTATATACAAGTTTTTTCATAAGCTCATAACCATTTCCATAAAGCTTTTTCATTGCTTTGGGATCTAGCGGTTTTTGGTGATTAATTTCATCAAATTTTGTTGTGTAGTTTGTTGTCTTTTGTTCTAAGATGGTTGAGGTGGATTCTTTCGAAGGGTCTTTTTAGTTTTGCATTGACAGTATCACTTTTTCATTTCCATTTTCATAGTATATATTTAGGATCTTGTATTCTCCCATTAATGTAGGTGTGAAGTCTAAGGAACCCCAATCATCTTATAATAGCTTTGTGATTTGTTCAATATGTTCTTTTCTTTTTTTTTGTACAAGTTCCACTTGTGTGGACTACTGTGAATGTTTTCAAGGGATTCACTTTTTTTTTCTCAATTTGTAAGACACTGTAAGGCTCAAGATCAGTGTCAAGTGTGTACACTTTGTTGTTGTAGATGTAATTCATTTTATGATGAAGAGTGGAAGGCAGCCCATTAATTGCATGAATAGATGGTCTACCTAAGAGAAGATTACATGAGAGTTCCTGAGGAATAACATGGATCAATGTTTGCAATGTGGCCATTCCAACTATAATAGGCAAAGTGATCACAGATAGTGGTTTCTTTTTGACATTGTCAAATCCCTTATTAGATAAAGAATCAATTTGAATGTTTGATCCATCAATTCCAAGCCTATCTAGAAGGTTCAAACTACACACATTAAGAGTAGAGCCGATATCTACAAGAGTTCTCTTGATCCCTTTTTGTTTGTATTGAGATATTATCATGAAAGCGTCATTTTATTTTTGCACTTCCAAAGGGGGGAGTTCACTTTGATGGAAACAATGTCAGCATTCAATCTATGAAAGTGGGTTGCTATGTCATTCAGTTGTGCATTAGAAGGGATAGGAAATTTTTGTAAGGAAGTTTGAAGCACAGTGTGATAGCTAGGAGAATTTTGAATTAAATCCCATAGGGATATCTTGGTAGGAGTATTTCTTAGTTGTTCAACAAGATCATATTCCCTCATGTGGGAATTTCATCAAGGATCGTGGGGAAATATGGGATTGGGAAAAGGTAATGGTGTCAAGGTTGGTTGTGGTAGGTGTGGATTGTTTCTTGTGTAATGTGTGTGAGCAACAATAATATGACTCAATTATTGTGAAACATTGTTCTTAGGTGGGTAAAGGAAAAGTTAAGGTTTGGGTTTGTTTGAAGGTGGATAAAGGATGAGTTCAGGCTGGTTTTGAGTTGGATTTTTGTTTGAAAGGGGGTAATGTATGAGTTCAGGTTGAATAATATTAATGTCCCTGAGTGAAGGAGAGTTTAATTTTTCCTCATTGTCTTCTTCTAAGGACACTATATCATTTGTGTAATTTTAATTCTTTACTTGTACCATGGTATCCTCCCTAGGAGGAGAGTTGTTAGGAGAACTATAAGGAAAATATTCTTGGAATGCAAAGCTTGGTTCTTCCAACATAAATTCATCACAATTAAGTGAGTTATCAATGGTGGAATTGTTTTGTTTATCAAGAGTGGGGATGTTAGAAGAAGGGTCTATTTCATTAGCTTGGTTTTCGAATATCTCATTCGCTTGTTCGACATTATCTACCCTAGTAGGAGAGCTTGTAATATGTTCACCAATAGCTTCATCACATGTAGGGGAGGCATCAAGAGGAACACTATGATTTTCAAATAGAATGTCCCAAATGGTAGGAGCCTGAGGGAAGCGAGGGTCAAGATTTTCATGACTTCTAATAGGTATATCTTCTAACACCAACCTACCCTCCTTGCAACAAGGAGGGATATTAGAATACACATTTTCTATTGTTATGGTTAGGGAGACTAGGTAGGGTGATGTTTAGAAATGTTTCTATGATCTCATTATCTTGTTTTCTAATGTCTTCCAAAGGTGGAAAAGGAGAGGGATAATCAAGACTCTCAATACCTGTATCTTATTTCACCAAGATACCTTCGTCACCAATAAGAGAGGTATTAGGAGAAGAAAAATTATGCTTGTTATGATTGTCTACACTTGTATCCTCTTTTGCTATGATATTATTATAAATATGGTAGGTACTAGGAGGGTATGCAACATGCTTATCAAATGTTTTACTTTGCTGTCCTAGATTATGTCCATGAAAAATAGAATCATACAAGCCACTTGATATACTAAATGATTGAAAAGAACAAATGCTAATATGAGAAAATAAATAAAGTGAAATGCAATGGTTAAGGTGAAATGTTTTAAATACAATTTCTAGATGTGAAACAAGGTAATTTTTTTATTACATTATGCAACAACCTGAAAAAGAAATGTTCTAGATGAAAAAGTGGATATGAACAATGCATAAAATGAGATAATCTAAGCTATATATAATGAAATGCATGTTACAAAAATTTAGCCAATTGATACAGATAGGTAAGGGCAGAAAGAAAAGCTTAAAAATAGGGTTTTCAGCTTTGTAAAAGGCTATTTCATGGGTGGAAAGGGACTAAATCGCCCAAGGTGGCGAATTATTCATATTGGGGATTTTTTTAGGAATTTTTTGTTTTTTTTTATTAATTTTTATGCTTTATGTGTTGTATGATACAAACCTAAGATTCAAATATATAATTTTTATGATTTTGAATAAAATGCAATGCAAAAATGCAAGCTATATGAGCTTTTCACTAATTTAAATTTTAAAACCCTAGAATGCAAATTAAACAATTCAAAATGCAATGCAATGCTAATGTAATGCAAACCTATGATGGTAAAGAACTCCAAATCAAACAAGAAGGTATTTGAAAAGTGGCTTCACCAAAATGAACCACAAATTTTAGGGGAAAGAGTGTTCTCTTACACTTCTATGGTTTTTTTCCCTAAAGGAGAGAGGTATTTCTACCCAAAAAATTGGAAGATTTATTCAAGATTAATGTAAATATGATTGAAATTTACCTAAGTGAAATGTCCTAAGTTTAATAAGTTGATAAAAGATATTGATTATTAATGCAAAACTAATGAAAAATAGATTGTTTGAAACAACATTCTGATATGCAAACATATAAATGATGACCTAGAAATGCAAACTAAACTAAATACAAAGCTATGAAATAGAAGGTGTGCATCTAGATTCCTTTTGCAGACTAGAAATGCTATTGATTCTGGAATTTTGACCTACTAGGACACTTATGCCGTTCTAGGTTACCTAGTCCTAGATTTGGAAAACTACATCGAAGCCCGTTTTAGCCAAATGGGTATCCAAATCTACCAAAAAAGTTGAAAAAAATGTGCGGTGGGACTAAGCCACCACTAATGGTGACTTATTCCACTTTGGCTTTTCTAAAAATGTGAAAGTGGACATGGAAGCCCTTGGTCTACACTTTTTGTTCCTCTAGCTATACAGCTCTGAAACCCTAATCTTGAACACTATAAGTGAATTTTGTTGGATATTTTTCCCTATCCAACAAGGATATGTCTTCAAAAATATTTCAATCTATTCTTCAATGGTTTCCAAGCCTTCAATGTACCTAAATTTGTAAACACATAAGGAAACAAAGTGATAAATGTTGATTGTTAGGGCATGGGAGTTTGCCTTGGTCAAACCCCTTTTAGGTAATTAAACCAAAATTAATGAATATATAATGAAGCATGAAATAATGGAGTTAGAACCTTTTTCATGAAGATAGATCTTGAATTTTTGCAACAATGGTTGAAGAATCTACCCTTGAATGCTTCTTCATGACATAGAAAGCAAAAACCCTAGCTTTCTTGAGAAGAATGATTAATAGATCAAGAGAGAGAAAATATTGAAGGCAATAGAAGAAGAAGACCCCAAAATTAATGGAAAACCACATATTTATACACAATTATGCCCTACTTCCTGAAAGTACCATAGCATAGGCCGACATTTCATCTTAGAAAATAAAAATGCACTAGAATTTTGAACTTATTTCAATTTTTGAGCCAAATGGGACTAAGTCGCCCCAAGTGGTGACTTGGTCCCACTTAGGCATTTTAAGTGGGTGTCAAGGATTAAGATGTATAAAATGATTTTATTAGGTTTATTCTCAAAAAGACACTTAAATAAGGCTTGTAAGTGCATAATGGGGTCATTTAAAACATAAGAAAGTGTAGTTATTGATTAAAAGCCTAGAAAAGTGTGAGAGTTTGTTACAACTCTTTACAACACTTTGAAATAAGGCTTGGTAAGAGGTTATTTAGGTGAAATATAATTAGAGGGTCCTAGAAAAGTGTGAAAGTGGATTACAACACTTCACAACACTTTTACAAGACACCATATAATTCTTATTGATTTGCAAGGGTCCAAGACCTAATGTGGATGTGTTGACCACATTACAACATTAAACCACTACTCACAAAGTGATCTATATAGAAAAATGAACAAAATCACATAAAACTTTGCATGATGATTTGATATTGAAATGCTGCAATAATTTCTCTTGACTACTCTTGACTTGATTTTGAGTGTTTTTTAATGCTATTGATTGCTAATAATTTCCATGTTTCTTTTTTATCTTGTGAAATAACTAAATACATATATGAAATTAATATAATTTCATAAAAAATAGATCTCAATACCCAAAATTTGATATTTGAAATTCAAATAATAAAATTCCAACTCCAACATATTAAAAATTGGAGGAAAAATAAGGGGACAAAGTCACCTATGGTGCTCTTGTCCTAACCCTTTTCTTAAAAGTGTAAAGTGTAAAGTGTCAGGAGTAAAATATTGAACATTTACCTTCATTTTATACCTGTGATTTCTTGATAATTTTTCAAATGGGCCATGGAATGTACAATTTAGGACATTAGATGTATAATTAGGTCCATGCACTTATGAGGGAGCAAAATCTAGTGTAAAATTCTCAAGGGTGATAATTTATGAGACTATATTTAGTCCCCCACTTTAGTGAGACTATGAACATATGTTTAGATACACTAAAGTAAAAAAAATTTCAAGAGGGTTCCAATTGTTTGAACATTGAAGAGATTCAATGTCAATGAATCTAAGGGAGTGTGCAATCGCCTAAGGTTCAAGATCTTTTGTAAATATAACATAAAGACAAGGGAACACACATGTATGTAATGTAACAAGACAACACAAAACATAAATGGCAGGAACAAAACATAATACACTACACAATTCATAACACAATACAAACATAATATAAAAAATATACAAACATAAACACAAGTTTAGTACTAAAAAGGATTTGAGTCAATAAGGTAAAGAGACCTTAGTCTTAAATTTGTCTCGAGTATCAAAAACCATTAATCAAATGTGCTACCTATATAAAATAACACTCTAACAAGAATGTAAAATCCCTCATGAGCTACATGGATCTATTGGCTAGCAAGTTGCATTATGTTAGGTGTCCACCCAATATCATGGGTTCCAAAATGATAGCAAGCTATGTTATTCTAATATACTCATGAAACACATAGCTCCATTGGAAACAAAGTTATGTTATGCTAGCTGACCATTTTAAAATGGGTTCATGTCAAATTCATGGACTATGTTGAAAATTCTTGCTTTCAAGGAGCACACAAATTTTAACATGCAAGGGGATGAACAAGACTTGCCTTAGGGGTGCATAATTTTTAACATCCAAGGGGATGAATGACCATCACCTCAAGTGGTGCATAAATTTTAACGTCTAAGGGGTCGAATAGTAGTCATATTTGGGGTGCATAAATTTCAATGTCCAAGTAGACAAATGAGAAACACCTTAGTGGGTGCATAAACTTTAATGTCCAAGATGATGAATGAAAAATCCACACCTCATGGTGGGTGTTATAAACAATGCCACCAAAAATGGTGCCCTACTAAAATGACAAAGGGAAATTTCTCAATACATGCAAGGTCACACCTTAGGGAATACCAAACATGACACCACCACTAAGAGAGGAAGAATCATGGAATGAAAGATCACACTTTAATAGGGAATACTACTCATAGTATTAACTCCAAATGAAACATGATATGCCATGAAAAAATTACACCTTTTTGGTAGATATCAAGCCTAATACTACCATAGATGATACATTAAAATGGATTGAGAAGGTGACACTTTTAACTAGCAAGGTCACATTTTCTAGGAGATGTATGGTATCATTACTAAAAAGGGAATATTTCTCACATGAAAAATTTGTGGGGGACTGCATTCCCCCCTTAAATTATTAGTATAATTTCTACATTAATATTTTAAGGAGATACAAAGGCTTCCCTTGTAGCAATGAATTCACTTATAGAAAGGGTGTCTAATCCTTTTCCTGCAAGCATATGAAAAAATATGATCCCAAAATAAATAAGAACATGCTACTCCTTGCAAAATGGTATATAATTGCATAAAGCCTAGTTTATACATACATATATGGTAATGAGTATTACGTATATTACATCTACCACATGGAAAGGAGGAAAATAAATCTATCTTAGTTTATTATTTTATCAGATTCATCATTATAAGGATCTAGCTCTTCAAGTTTCTTGTTCAAAACATGGCATTCATTAATAATATATGTTCAAATGTTGTATGATATGTATAATTGAATGTGTTCTTATTCTTCCATTTAGTATCTCTTCATTCATGAATGGGTGGTAATGTAATAAATTCCAACTATAAAAATATAGCTAAGGTACACTCAATTCTGGTTAAAGGATGTGGAGTGGGTAAAAAACTTTTTTTTAATGGGGCCATGAATCTTTTGTGTTTTGGATGATGCAGAAATAAATTAATATAAAGGTGGACCACCCTAGTAACATATGCCCTTTTTTTCTTTAGATGGTATTTGTCCTAGAAGGGAATGGATTTCATTATCATTCCATATATCACATCCTTATTTTGTTAGGATCCTAAATGTTGGGCCATAACATTTTTCTAGTCTAATAGGTGTGTCACTAAGTTTATTTTCATAGGATGGAGACTCAGTGGGTCATATTGGTACATCATGTTTGTTATCAATAAGTTCTTCCATGTACCTAGGTTAAGGTACAAAAATTAAGTCACCTTCATTATGTGATGTGTAAAACATTTCAAGTGTTGGTATGGTCATCGGTGCTAATTTTTGGTATGGATGATTAGGTCATTTTATTGAATGATAAAGGACCACATTGTCCTCGAGGTTAGGAATGTATTGTTTATGAATTCATTCATGACTTCCTCCTCTCTCATCAATAAATCTTCATTAAAGAGTTATACATAGGGATATGAAGGAATGTGAATTTAATCATCTCATTTAACATCACTTCTAAACACATAGCATGAGACATCAACCAATGATTTCAAGGAACTGAACATTTTACCAAAAAACTTAGCTATTATGACAATATTATGTATGCAATGTGGTGCAAACTTTTATGTCATAGTGAACTAAAAATCTGAAAGAAGATCCAAATAGAGGTCCTTACAAGGCTTATATAATAAAAGTCTAAACAAAATCAGCCTGAACAAGGTTACCAAGGGTAGACTTGTCTAGAAAAGATTTTTCATAAATTCAATGTTTGAATATCTTTAATATTGTCTAATGCTTCTATTTTATGACAATAGAGATTTGAAAATAAATATTTTTCTAGAATTTGTATGATTTGTGATGATGCAATAAGAAAATTTAAGTGTGCAACAATTTTCAAAATATGTAAGTGATAAAATTTAATTCAAAATACAATTCCCAAATCTAAAATACAAAAACTGACTGATCCTAATGTGAAAAATCTGAAAAAATGATGACTTTGATATCTTTTTTTGACACAAAATAAATAAATTTTCTTACCTTTTGAAATATATGAAAAATGCCTAATTGAGTCCAATAAGACCTTTTAGATATGATTTCAGATCTGAAATTACCTAATGCAAATTTTAACTATAATTGGAATATAGATGTGATCTATGATGAATAAAACTAACCCTATTGCAACCTATGGTGTACTATTATTAGGATTTCCATCCAATATAATAATAGAAAAAAAATTGTGCTTCCATAAAAAAACTTGCACATAATGAGCCTAATTCATATCATCAAATAGATTGATAAAATAATGGATTAAAACATGCAATATGATCTTACTTAAATAGGAAATGAAGAGGACAAAAAATGAGTGAAATGTGTACACTACTAAACTATGCATCATGGTGCTCTACATAAACACTAGAATCTCACAAAAAATGATCCATTGAAATAATTGACCTATTTCTATAGATAAAAATAGAAGTTATATGAAATATAGGAAAGGAAGAGGAAATCCACCTATCATTTGGATTGACAAGTACCACATGATGCGGCATAAATAATAAGACAAGTGTCCTATATATTTCAACCTTCAAATCACTTGGAATGTTCAAACCAACAACCTTGTTGACTAATTTATCAACCTTGGTGACAAGAGTTGAATGACTACAAAAGTGACCTTTTCAATGACATAGAAAGTCTTCCAACATCAAAAGGTGTGCACATGAGGTTTACCAATGAAGTAGGTAACCTCTAGAGGCCTAAAAGTTTACACACTTTGCTAGATAAGATGTTGTATAACCTCATCAACCTAAGTACACTAAAGCTATAGTGAATAGATAAATTGTTCACTAGATAAAAAAATTTAGTTAGACAAGATGTTTTCTAACCTCATCAGCCTAAGTATACTTAAGGTATAGTGAAGAGATAAATTATTCAACCTAACAAATATGATATATAATTTTTTGAATTTTTATGCTTTTTGTAGTGTAAAAATGAATGCCTAAATTAAATATGAAAAATAATGAAATGCTAATTCTAGGTCTAAGATGATATGATTCATATTTTAGGTCTATAATGTTAATGTATCAATTTCACAAAAATGATAAAGTGGAAATGCAAAACCCTAGGATTTAAAGTTATTTTCTACTTGGTGTTATCATTTAGAATTGGATTGAGGGGATGATATTAACTTGCAACTTGAAAGGTAGTGATAAATTTAAGAAACCCCCCTCGGAAAAAGATATAAAATCCTAGTGAATCTTTCATTTTTTAAGAAAAATATTAATTGATATTGGTAAATCTTTCCTTTTCTTTGATTTTTTTTTTTTAAATTTTATTTGGGATTTTTCTATATCACTAAAATTTTATAAAAATTTTTTGGCCAGTCTTGAAAATAAATATGAAAATACATTAATTATGATGGTGAATCCGTCCAATCTAAAAAGAATTCTCATGGAAAATAGGGGCTCGAGAGTGGAAATTATTGATGGGTTTAAGGGGTAGACTATAATATTTAATTTCCACAATTGTTTTAAAATATAATATAATGTCTATCATTGTATTCTGTAAGGTGAAATGTACCCATGATCTATAATTTTCATGTGTCTCAATATTGATTTTCGTTCATTGATCAAATGAACCTTGTTGTACTCTATAAGGTAAAATGTACCCACAATCTATAATGCTCATGCGACAGAAAATTATGGGCCGATGAACATTATAGATCATGGGTGCATTTTACCTCATGGAATACAGCAAGGGAAATTATATTATATAATAAATCAATGGTGGAAACTAAAGATTAGAAATATGCTCCTAAAGAAACTGATGTTAGTGCAATTAATTAATTATTACATTAGCATAAGTTAACATAGGTCTTCAATTAATAATTTAGTCCTAGGTTGCATTATTCAATAAATCATAAATAATGGGGTAATTCCCCTTTCCATGTTTGTAGGAGATAAGATTCCTTCTAGAAGATGAGTTGTCTTTTCTAGAACTTATCTCAATTAGGTCAGCATTCCCTAGGTAGGTTGGTAGAGTTTAGATGTTGTCACATGCAGTGTGATTTGAACACTTGGCAAAATCTTGTGCATTCTAGGTTTTACTCTTTCCTATTTAATCAGGCATATGTTCTCGTATAATATATCTCATATCTTATGATAGAATCTCTATTTGCATGCGCTTAGTTCCAACACTTTCTGTGTGGTTTAATTTCTTCTTGGAAAAGATCCTTTGAAGTGTGTGCAACTTCATTGGATGATTCAACATCCATTATTCCAACATGGTATCAGAGCCATTTCATTGAAGGTTCATCCTAGGATCAAGAAAGTAGGGCGAGTGAGATTCTTTGTAGTCTTGAAGGTTTCCATTGCAAGCTGCTTGAATCCACCCAGGCAGGAAGCTGATTTCTAGAGCAGATTGAGTAAGATCCGAGCTCGCCATTATCTTTAGAAGGCCTTGAAACCCTAGGATCTCCTATTCATTCATCAAATTAAGGTTCATCAACCCGAGAGCCATCAAAGGTATTTTAGGGTTTGCAAAATCAATCGTACGATCCGTACAATTTGCAGTAAAAGAACTACCCCGGTCAGCTATCCTTTGTGGCAAAATTTGTTTAGTCACAGGCCTTTTTTTATTTCAAAAAAATCAAGCTAATTTCTCTCTTGTTTGGCAAAAAAACATTATTTCAGGCAATTTCTATAGTTTTGCAGAAAAATATTCTCATGCGACTGGTATTAAAATTCACCGCCAACATCATCGGGCTAAATCTTTTGTCTACCGACATTTGATTCTACATATTTTTCTTTTTTGGGTTTTATTTTTGAAAATCATCAGCATATATTAAAATCACTGTCGGCATTCAAGTGGGTTTATATTTTTAATCCGTAGGCTTAATTTTTTTTTTCTATCGACATATAATATTATGTTAGCATCAATTGTATTATTTTGTCGGCATAATTTCAAATTTCAATTTCCATAGGCAATATTGATTGTTTTTGGATAGGGTTTATAATATATTTATTCTGGTAGCTATTGGCGTATTATGGTCAATTTTCTATGAGCATTTAAATCTTCGGTCTAGATTGTGAAATCTCTTGTAGGCTGGGGTACCTTTCATCAGAGCCTTTTCTCTATGACCCATGCATTTCTTATCGTTCACCTTCACCATTGTCATCCCATCCGTCGTGTTGACACATCAACCGAAGATTTAACTACCAGGGCTTTCCTCACCCATCGTCGATTGTATTTCACTGATGCCCATGCTCACCCAACCTTGTCCAATGTCATTCCTACTGGATCCACTTGCTAGAGTTGTTTTCAACCATCAAGCTTTAATACATTGGTGAAGCCCATCCACAAGCGACGCCAACATTCAAAAGGGTTGCTCCACCCTAGCTCTCAGCCCCATCGCCACTCCAGGAGGGAGCCACTTTTTTTGTCATCCTACGCCTTATGGTCACATCTATGACCAGGTGCCAGCCTGAGGGGACTAATATTTTAGCCTATTTAGCCTTCAGATCTCTTAATAGAGGCCTTTTTTTTTTCATAACTTTTCACCAGGGTATAAAAAATCGACAAATGAGATACCATCAGAAAGACGATTTGGTCTACTTTCTAGTGGTGACATCTGTAGATACCAAAAATTGGTCTAGGCCTGTGAGTACCACTTTCAACATAATTTTCTATTATCCATGGTCATGATTAAATAATGAACATTATTTAATTCCTTTTCTAAACACATATTTCCTCTATTAATTAAATACCTTTTTTTAATTAATTCATTAATTCATAATGACCTTTATTCAACTTTATTAATTAAATAAATCATATTTATTTAATTATGTTGCTAACTAATTAATTCCTCCTTCTTAATTAAATAATTTATTATTTAACTACCCCCTTTATCATATTTTCAACTATAATTAAATATTTATTATTTAATTATTCATTTAATCCTTTTCAACAGCCAAATTAAATAAATTACATTATTTATTTAATTAAATCTTTCATTTTCGAACATTGAATTAAATTAACGTTTAACTCATATTTAAATTATTTATGTCACATTCTTCTATCGTTCAGTTGACTAATCATTCACTCACCTTCTGACTCAAGATCTATTTTTAATTCTCTAGTTATCTCTGGATTCAACATCTGATCGTCTCTGCGAGAAGACTCTCTATCACAACTAGTCAGTTAACTAGTTCTAACTCATATGCATGAATGTGTTTATTAATTAAATACCTTTGTTTAATTAGTTAATTTATGTTTGCATTCGAATGAATTATTCTTCGAGTTCTAACTTTGTCTTTGACATTCAAATTCTATTTCTTCTATTTTTGAAGACGCTTAACTGAAGATTAAATTGTTTATTTAATCTAGAACTCTTGTTCTTTCTATTTTTGAACAGTCTTGATGCAAGATTAAGTCATCATTCTAATTTAATCTTTATCCTACACTCATGTTCTAACTAACACAGAACTCACATCGCATGAAATTCATCAATCTCATCCATTGATCTCTCTTTTGAATTTGAGTCGATCGTTCAAAAACCCAAAATCTATAAAATGGCCTGTCATTATCATTATTCCTCCTCCCGAAATCAATACTTTTGAGAAGAAACTTAATCTTTAATATTTTTTCTTAGACATTCAACATGGTTATGCTTGCATCAATACTGAAAATCTAAGGGCAAGAATACTTAAACAACAAAATGGAGAAGGGCAATCGAAATAATTCAAAGGAGTGGACGCATATTCAGTGAAATCTTTTCAACTTTTTGTTTAGTTTCTTTATGTTCATTTACTCCTTATTTGTTGTTTTTGATTTAGATTATTTGTTAGATTAGAGTTAATCATTTTAATCTGTGCAACTATAGCATTAGTTCCCAAAAAATCTATGTCTTACAACATTTATTTTGCAAAAAAAATCTTCCAGAAAAATATACAATTAACTAAAGTCAAAACCATAATCTAGACATAAAGGCTCATATCTTCTCAACAGTATATCAAAATTTAATGATTCCAGCAGCATCAGGATGATTTTTCAAACATTTTTTCATCAGTTTAGTCACTTTTATCTATTCTAGCTCTAGGTACTCTTGCATTGTTTTTGTTCAATAACTTGGATA
Organism: Sequoiadendron giganteum; assembly: GCA_007115665.2. Classification (NCBI taxonomy): domain Eukaryota; kingdom Viridiplantae; phylum Streptophyta; class Pinopsida; order Cupressales; family Cupressaceae; genus Sequoiadendron; species Sequoiadendron giganteum. The sequence goes on along the minus strand of CM021106.1, from coordinate 591,832,980 downwards.
TCTTGAAGCTAGGGAAAAGTACTTTTTATTTGGGTGGCATATCTTTAGTTGCATATCACATTTGGAAGTTTCTATTTGTTGTTGAAGGTCATTGTCTTTGTATTTTTAGAGAAATTTGATTGTACATTATGGGGCTTGCATATACTCCTTCTCTGGTTATGTTGCACAAGGGAAACTATAAAAAATGGTGAGATGGGATCATCCACCATCTCCAATCACTTGATTTATTTCCACATCTGTATGGTTTATTTCCCTTTCCAAGTGAAGGTATTCAGGAGTTTACTTGGATTTGTAATAGATATATTGTCTTAGAGATCATTGAAATGCAAGTTGATTGTGATGTTCTAAGTACTATTGATCATTGTGATTTCCCTCATATCCTTTGGACTAAGATTTGGGAGCTATATGGAGATTTAGATACTCCACCTTTCCTCGATGATCATGATTCAGGATTTCATTCCTCAGATCAAATACCCCATGATGACATTGTTGTGCAGGAAGTTTTTTGTTTGGATTTCCTTGAATCTTCTGAAGAGGTTGACAAGGTTTCTTTTGATGTTATTTTTTCTCCATCAGAGACAGTTGGTATCCCTTCACATTCAGTGATTCCGTGTCTAGATTCATTGATTGAGGCTTCCATCATTCATCAAGACACATTTAGTTTTCTAGACTTGACATCACCGAATGGCTTCATTTCAGGGATTGTTGACTTGGCTACTTCTATAGGATTGGAGGACATTCTTGAGGGGATATCACTCCTCTATTTAGATTCCACTTTGAATATTTATCTCGAGTCTCCTCATTCCTTTGTCTAAACCTTGATTGGGGATCCTGAGACTAATTTGGAGGAACTTGGTTTCTCTTCAGATGTTTCATGTATCAGACTTCTTCCCTCTCATTCCATTAAGGAATTGGAGTTCCTTCACCATCTACATTTGGATTTGCTTCTTCCTAGCGAGAGACATGTGGTTTGGAAACCTTTGTTGCTTCAGACTTCTTTCAATGGTTTTGATGACACTTCATTCTAGGGGAGAAATCTAGTCTCCATCACATTCATTGTATTGCATTCTTTGGATCTTGTTCAACATTGGTTTCTGCATCATCTTGATTTGTCACCTTCTTCATTGTTTGGGCATGTACTTGATTTGATTGTAGAATCTTCATCTTCATCAGGAAAGGAGACACATGAGAAGCTTTCAAAGACATCGTCAACATCCACATTCATTCTTCCTTCCTTCAATTCCTATATGGAATGGGAAGCATCTCTGCACTTGCATTTGGTTTTGTTTCTTCCGAAAGGGAGACAATTTTTTTGTTGACACTGGATCATGTTTTGTCTTCAGGCACTTACCATTATTGCAGGTGATCACATATTCTAGGGGGGATATATAGTCTCTTGATTTCCTCCCTATGGGGGGCTATTGATTTTATTGTATCTATGTGATGGATGGTGTACATGGGGGGTTATTTGGTAGTCCTCCATCCTTCCCATCATTTCTCAATTCTCTACATTTTAATCTCCTTTTTGGAGAGGGGTTTTCTTCCCACTAGGGTTTTCCCCTTTTCTCCTCTTGTGAGAGATTAGTTTCATTTTTCATATCATTTGTAAGTGGGTACCTAAAATGGCCATCATGTTGTCGGGACCCATCATCTCTACATAACCATTGCATTTTTCATTTCCTCCCTAAGTTGCACTTATGGGGGGGGGGTGTTAGTGTAATTAATTATTTATTACACTAGCATAAGTTAAATTAGTTCTTTCTTTAATGATTTAGTCCTAGGTTGCATTATTAAATAAGTCATAAATAATGGGTTAATTCCCCTTTCCATGTTTGGAGGAGATAAGATTCCTTCTAGAAGATGAGTTGTCTTTTCTAGAACTTATCTCAATTAGGTCATCATTCCCTAGGTAGGTTGTTATGGTTTACATGTTCTCACATGCAATGTGATTTGAATGCTTGGAAACATCTTGTGCATTCTAGGTTTTACTCTTGCCTATTTAATCAGGCATGTGTTCTCTTGTAACATATCTCATATCTTATAATAGAATCTCTATTTGGATTCCCTTAGTTGCAACACTTTTTTGTGTGGTTGAATTTCTTCTTGGAAAAGATCCTTTGAAGTGTGCACAACTTCATTGGATGATTCAACATCCATTATTCCAACAACTAATAATTATGATATGCTATTGGAAAATTAATATATATTTCTACTATAATTTACAAAACTTAGGTGAATCTAATCTAATTATGTGTCAAATATTGTGGCAATTTTTTCACATAAATTTTTTAATAAAATAAATTCTTTGGCGATTTAAATAATACTATAATAAAAATTTATAAAAATGTGGCGATTCAAATAACATTATAGCTCAAAGTATTAGCCAATTTTGAATTCCCAGATTTTTACTATTAGGCAATTAGTGAATATTAGGCACTAAAAATCATTATTAAAAGGTGAGTCAATCAACCCTTATGGGATCTTAATTGGAATGTATTTTTGAATTAAATGCAATGATGTGACTAGGAAACAATGAGAATACACTATTCTGATATAAAAATACTAAATCTTTGAAATGACAGAAAAAATAGGTGTTAAAAAATAGAATAAGGAGAGTACTTTACCCTTGTGCTTTGAATTGTAGCTTGATTTGACTAGACAAAGTTTCCTAAGGCACCTATGCCTAGATTACTTAATTCACAATTTTTCTTCACAAGTCTCAAGTTTCTAATTAGAGGCTTATTCATTTTGGATCTCACTATCAAATCTTAGTTGGTTTTCGAGATAACTAAGTTTTCATATCATGTGAATTTGTAGGGTTTGAATGGAATAATGAATAAATGGTCTTCAATTTTTCTCTAATCTTTTTCATATCTATAACCTACCAATTTAAAGAGAGAGGAAGGATTGTCCTATATTGGGGATTTCTTCAGTAAAACCTCATGTTGATTTTTCCACTTCCACAATGAAATTTTTTTTAAATAGTGCTTATAATTTTTAGGGACATAGGTTAAATAATAAATGAATGATGAATCAACAATGGACTGTAACTCACCACTAAAATTTAATTTCCTTGAAGGTTTGAACTCATGCACATCTCGTCAAGGCTTGATTGTAATTTAGCTTGATTTTATAAGAAGACCTACAAGTTTTAGTCCTCACAAACATAAAAAAAATACATAAAACTAGACATGATACTTTGAGATTGAAATGCTTCAATAATTCTTCTCTCAAAACTACTATTGACTCAATAATGATTGCTTCATAATTCTCTTGATTGCCAATAATTTTAACCTTTGTTTTTTAAATGGTGAAATGACTAGGTATTTATATCAAATTAACCTAATTTCTCAAATATTAGATATCCATAGCCAACATTTGAAATTTAAAATTCAAACAATAAAATGCCAACTCTGACATATTAAAAATTGGAGGCAAAATAGGGGGACAAAGTTTCCTAGGGTGCCCTTATCCTAGCCCTATTTTGAAAATTTTAGTGTTGAGAGAAAAATATTAAATTTTTTCCTTCATTTTGTACATGTGATTTCTTGATAAATGTTCAAATGGGGCATGGAATGCAAAATTTAGGACATTAGATGTACAATTAGTTCCTTTCACTTAGGAGGGAGAAAAATTTAATGTAAAATTATAAAGGGTGACAATTTACAATGCTACAAGAATATACCTCATTCTATAAGTATCCATAATATAACCACACATCCACTAACATCATTATCGTCACCCATATCAAAAGATAAGTAAACAAATCGTAGAGTTCCACTACTCGATAATGGATATCAAGATAATTTTATTTCCACTCACCCCTATAATCATGGCCACATCATTTTCAAACAACTACAAAAAATCTATCTCCATCTCTGTAAACAATAACAATAATTGCATTAGAATAAATAATATCTTTAGTTTTAGTAGAATTGATAAATCCTCTTAAACCAATCCTACACCATATTAGCTTTTGGATTCTTCCTCCTATTCTACATTTTCCTCCTTACTAACTCTACCCATGGTATTTCTAGGCCTCTATTTCTAGCTCCCATTCCCTTGCATAAATTCTATAATTTGTAGTTCCCTTGTAGCTCTTGCATAAGCACAACACGTCTAAGATACCTATACAACACACCATACCTCTCTTATTTTCTTTAATTCTATACAAAGGTGGTGTCTACATAACATCCATAGCCCCTTTTTTGTGCAAGTGTTATACAAGGGAAATGCAAGTATGGCTTCTACAACATATTCTACCCACTTTCTTGCATAATTACCATGCAAGTGTGGTAATAGCATAGTGATTGTGCACGTTCTATGCATGTAACTGTTAAAAAACCATACACCTACATAATTATTGAACAAGTGCCGACACAATAATCTCCCTATCTTGGAACAAAAAATATTAATATTTTTGAAAGATACATATATGGTAGTTGTAGCATATAAATGATCCCCTTAGCTTACCCTAAAATGAGAAAAAAAGAAGTAAATATAAACATAGCTAGGGAAGAACACTTACCATTGGTCATTGTCTTCTAGGTTCTAGGAATTTTCAATGTGCTCACTTTGACGATCAAACCAATACGCCTCTCTCTACCATCTTCTATTTAGATATCATATTCTCTCACTAGAAAATAGTAAAAAAAATCGTTTTTCCCTTTTTTTTGTTATCTTGTTCTCACTAAAACCCTAACTTTTCCCTCCCATTTTTTTCTTTTAGATTTCTTTTTCTTTTTCTTTCTTACCCTACAAATATTTCTTACTAATTTTAAGAAATTAACAAAACACTTTTTCTACCTTGTCAACACTTTTTAGGTTGCATCATTACTATCCTTCTTATCACAATTATTTTGAGTGCCTAGAGTAACCAATTGCTAACCATTTAATTTTCAAAAAAAAATAAAATCTTTAAGATGCTATAAGAAGTTAATGGCTATTAATTTTTTATAATTTAATTAGGTAAATTATTATTTAATTAATTTGGAAAAATATTGCCAGGATAACTATTTGTTTCCATGAATAAATTAATCCAATCAATTTAATCATGTCACAATTGATTATCTCAAAAAACTTAGTCAATCAGTTTTAAGTCACAATTAATTAATTTGACCAATATTATAATTATCTTCCTTCACATCTCTAATTTTTATTAATTAAATCCATTTAATTAATTAACCTTAATCCCCATTTCCTCTATCTAATAAATTTAATAACACATACTTATTTAATTTATTAGACTAATTAATCAACCTCACATATTTTCTCTTATTTAAAAGTCAAACCCATGTCACTAATTAATGAACCTCTACCTTCTCACATCCCTTATTAAGATACTTTTTCCCACTCCTAAATCATGTATGTATGAGCATGAAACATCAAGAAATATTAACCTTTCATATAAAATTAATCTATTCCTTCCAATTTTGATCTCCATTTGTTCCTAATTTCTTGCATATTATTTCATTGTATAAATATTTAGGTCATTTATCAAGAATAAGTCATCTCTTCTTGCAAATTTTCATGAGACTTGGACGCACACCCATTTTTAAAAACTAATATATTGCTTTTATCTTTTAGTGTCCACCCTGCATCTCAAATTTTGAAAATCTATCTAATGAAACTTTATCAGAGGACATTACTGCACCATAGATAAAATAGGTGTGATGAATTCCCCTATTCTCTCTAGGTCATTCAATAATTTCCTAAGAACCCTAATTGGAATGAATATCAACCTCAAAGGTGACTCAATTCTCAATTAGGATTACCTAGGAAGGGAGTTATTTCAGCTTTTAGGGGTTCACCACAAAGCAAATTCTTGGAAAATATAAATAAGCATTCAACCTACAAAACCTACTTCTGTAAGATAAATGAGGGATACAAATGATGAAATTATACAACAACAAGATAGCATGTGTGTACTTGGAAAGTCTAGAGATGTGATGAGGATTTTGGAAATGTAAAGAAGCTATCCAAATATGCCAAGGAGGATAAAGATACCCTTACTATTGTCTTAGTCTCACTACTATTTTTCGAGGCAGATGCATAATCTTTGGATCTTGGAACATATTCTCAAAGAATCTCTTAAAAATATGGTCCCTAGGAGAACTAAGACACCCTAGGTGGTGTATTTGTCCTATTTTGTATTTTTGAAAACTCTGAATGTGATCCTCAACTCCAAAGTCTACACTTGCTTTCTCTTAGATCTTAGGTTCTGAAACTTGCAGATTTGAGCTATCAGTGAGTTTTCATGAAGGTGACAACTTTCTAATACAACTTTTCAAATTTTCAATCTTGGACTCCAAATGATCTTCATGTCTTCAACTTAAATCTATAATCACAAGCATGCAAGAGGGGAAAAACTTGTTGATTGCTAGTAAATGGGGATTTTCCTTGCTCAAACCCCTTATTGATAATTAAACCTTGAAATAAAAATAAATAAAGGAGGGAAATGATGAATGAAGAACATGCAATGTTATAACTCACCAAACCCTTGTTGTAAAGTTTGCAACCTTATGTGAAATGGCTAGTTTGAATGTAGATCTTGAATCAATGGAATTCTTTGATAGATCTTTCTTGAATTGCTTGCTTGAATCAAAATCCTATATCAAAAATGTTAGCACAAACACACATGATGCAAGAACAACCTTTGATATGATGCTACAATCTTAATTATGGCTCCAAATGCTTGATGAATTTCTCTTTAATGCATAAAATTTCCTTAGGAATGAATACTTGAATGCTTGTCTAACTAGAGAGGAGATAAGATATAAAAAATGAGTGGAATAACCTTGTACTTATACTTATCTATGATTAATATCCTAAAACTACATCACACCAAGCCAACATAGGAAAAAAATTAATGAAAGGAGGCTAAATATCACAAGAATTTGAAATTAAATCCCAAAAATAAGCCAAGGAGGACTAAGACACCCTAGGTGGCATCTTAGTCCCCAGGCTCAAATCTCAGGGCACAAAATTCAAAAAGGGACCTATTTAGGTGTATTCAAAATTAGGGTTTGAAGATATTTGGGGAACTAAGACACTCTAGATGGTGTTTTAGTCTTGACCCAAAAATTAGGGACACATAGAAACAATCATTAAATGATCATTTTCCCTTTTATGATTGTTGTGATTAGCTAGAAAAATGTATAGTTTATTAGGATTTTGGATGGAAAATAGGACCCATTAAGACATAAATAAAGATAAATAAAGAAAGGAAAGCCCAAACAAGTGTGAAAATGCAATTGTATGCATTTTCCTACACTACATTTAGCCTCAACTTTAGTGAGAGGATGAAATTGCTTCAAACTCACACTAAAGTAGCCAACCAAAAAATCAAGAGGGTTTCAAATGTATGAATTCTTGTAAGATAGGATGAAAATAACCAAGAGGGTGGTGAAGCCCCCAAGATCAAGATCTTACGACAGACCACCATAGGCACAAAGGAACATTCATGAAGATGATATATGAAGCCATAATCAGATCACAATCATACACCATCAGAGAAAGGGAAAAGGAAGAAAACAAAAAATTCAATTGATCAAGTATCGACTGGCCATCCAATGCGGTGGACCAGGTCTAGGCTATTTATCAAAAAAGGTTGACAAGTGGAATGAGTTTTCCATTATGCAAACAAAAGTGCATGCTCACAAGGGATAGTGAAGCTAATTTTTCACTAGGTGAGCCTTAAGAAGTCCATACCAATGCCATACCCTCATGACTATGATAAGTATAAAAACAAAATGCATGCTCACAAGGGCTAGTGAAGCTAGTTGTTCACTAGATGAGCCATAGGAAATCCATATTAAAGCCATACCTCCTTGAATTTAATAAGCCAAAAAAATGCATCCTCACTCGGGCTAGTAAAGCTAGTTGTTCACTAGGTGAGCCCCAATGGGCCATATGAAATCCATACCTCCATGACTCTAGTAAGGCACAAGATGCAACACAACAATGAATAGGGATATTCAAAGGGATGTTTCTTAGTTCATGCAAAGTCTTAATCTTAAGGGACATTGTTCCTTATGTCTCTAAAAGAGGACTAATCAAAGGATAAAATATTCAAAACTTAAAGAATACAGTGTGTTGCATCAACACTAAGAGGAATGTAATATTCTAAGATAGATCATGCTCTTGAAGGAAATTACTCCCAATTTCACCACAAAGAGGAAAACACATCACATGAAATAAGAAAATCACATCAAGGAACATGAAAAAGAAATATGCAAATGAAACCATGCCAAAATAATGCCAATGTATGCCCCCACTTTAAAGAAATTGCTAACACCATGCTGTGAGAAATTATTTTAAAGTAAACAAACATGAAAAGGAAAAGAGGGTTTTACCCTTAGAAACACATAAGGGATCTATGGATTTGGGATCAATATCTTTCTTTGTTGCAATGATATTAGAGAGCTCAAAACTATCATCATTCCCCGAATATACATAGAACTAGAAGAATTACACAAAGAGAGCAAAACCAAAGGAAAACCTTTCCGATAAAAATGGAAGAGACATAGGGTGTCTCGATGCCTTGTGTCATCCCTAGAAGGAAAACACAACACAAACATGAAAAGAGTAAAGATAAGATAAGGAAAATATTTTGGGTCAACATGGAAGAGACATAAGGTGTCTTGACGCTTTGCAATCCCCAAAAAGAAAACACAAGAGAAAAGAAAAAATTTAAAAGGACAAAATGTTACAACATATAAAAGAATGAAGGTACAAAAAGAGGAATGAACATATAGAGAGACACATAAAAAAAACATCATGGGGGATCAAAATATGCACATGTAGTCACATAAAATAAAGCAAAAAAGACTTGTAGGGCATAAGTGATTCAACCTAAAGCATGTCATCTGCCTCCCAATCTCAATATGTACAAGTGAAAGGTAGATAATGAACCTAAGGGACAACAACAAATTAATTATGAGGACAAGGCAATCTACTTCTTTCCCCCACTGAGTTCAAGACAAGAATGAACCAAGGTAGGTGATGGGAAGGGTCATGTAATAAAGAGAATGTAAAAATTCTACAACTATTACATGACAAGAGGTAGAATGTTATGCAATCACTTGATGGTAATCATTTCCATCAAAGTGAAAGTTTTTCAATACTAGAATCCATGACACTCAGTAGTACTATGTCTGAGAGTTTGATGGTATGCACAATGTGGTACTTTTTCATCTTTAGGTTAGAGCACTGATCTATTCATGGGTGGTAATGTTATTAGTTTTTTTTTCAGAAGAAATTGTAGTTTTCGTTTAATTTCATGTGGTGGATGAGGAGGTTGTAACTTCTATAATTTCTAAGGTCTTTTGCATTTGCTAGATTCACCAACTTCTCTAGTTGAAGGTTGAGGAGGATGACCTAAGGCAATCCTATCATCCTTGTCTTTGTTGTGAGTCATTGATTATTATTTAGGGAGAAGTACATTGATATCAGGGGGAGAATCAAAGATCACCATACCATCACTATGAAGTCTTAGGTATTCTCGAGGAGGTTTTATATTGTGAGGGGGATATTTATATCCTATCCTTTTTGCATTTTCATTGTTTGATAGATGTTCTAGGACTTGGTGAATGTTATGCTCACTTCTTGTATCCAATCCTTGTTTACTTAATATTTTGAATACTTTTCCATATGTTTCTTTGAGATTGATAGGAGTTTCTTTTACTTTGTTTTCGTAAAATGGTTGAGTGTTTTCTTGTTTAGGGAAGCTAGGTTCACCTATTGTAGGGAACTTAGATTCAATTTTTTTTTTCAATTTTAGGATGTAAGTAACCAAAAATATCAAGAGGTGGTATTGTAAGGGATTTGTTTGTTTCATCGATGGATAAAAGGATGCATTATTTTCAAGCTTGTTAAGGAAATCATTGAGGAACATATTCATGTTGTCATCAACTTCTCTAATCATCTCCACATCATGAGGAGGGCATGCATTAGGAGTTGGTTGAGCATGAGTGTGTTCAATATCATTAGGATCATTACCAAATGCACAACTTGACACATCTACTAAATATTTCAAGGACATCCAAAAACTTTCTGAAGCACATATCCATGATGCAAGATTGAGAAAATACACTTAAACAGGAAAGAATCTATGAATACAACAATTTTGCAAACTGTAACAAAAATCTAAAAGAATCCACAAGAATCATAGAAAAGAAATTTAAAACATTGAAAATTGGAAAGTAAAATTCAATGGGGACTAAGACATCACTAAGGGCATGTTGGTCCTATGAATATTTATTCACGAACCTCTTTTTCCTTCGTGGTTTCTCTTCATTTTGCAGCTTCGCCTATTTTCAGTATCGCTCACAGCTTCCCAGCAATTGCCACATGGCTTCCTACTAGAGCTTTCTTTAGGGCCATCTCACCTTCCTTTTTTTGGGATCCCTTTTTTTGACATGTGGCGCTCATTCGTGCATCTGTTATCTAGGGTTTGAGGCTTGTGCATCGGTCTTCATTTTGATGTCACGTGTTCTCTTCTTTAGTTGTTGCATGGCCCATGTCTCTCTAGGACATGCTTGCTAGCGTGCTGCTAGAAGATATTTTTGTTGGTGTTAGCTTAGGACAATCTCGATCGTTGATGGCTTCATGGAATCATTTTTCTTGTTGGGGTCCTCAGGTGGTGGACTGGCATATTTAAGCAGTCTTTTCTTCATTTTATTAGTGGTTGTTGTTGGAGTTGAGAAGATACAACACCACAGAAGCCCAAAAGATCTTTGCAAGCAAATAACCTGTTACAAGGAGAAACAAAGAGAATCAACAAAATAAATGCTCAAGACTGTGGAGCAATGTATTCACCTGAAAATGTAAAAATGAATTGATATGAAATACAATGGGATCAATCCTTATAAAAAGGAGATCATGCAAACCCTAATAAAACCCTAATAGGAAAAACCCTAATAGAAGCCCTAATAGGATAACATTTAATAATTAATATAATTATTAAATGTCACTTTATGCAAACTAACGTGAAATCTTAAGAAGGGAATAAAGGAAACTTAATCAACACAATTAAGTTAAAACCTTTACTCTAACAGCCCCCCTTAAGATGAGCAACAGTGCAGCTACAAAAAAATGTAGAAAAGCAAAGGTAACTACAATGCAAGAAGGCAAACATGGGTCCCAACAACTAGGCCAGATCAGGTACCCAGATACAACCAAATCTTTGTAAAATGGAGAAATAGAGAAAACCTCATGGGAAAAAGCTCTACTCCAAAAAGAGAAGAAGAAAGCCAAGAAGAGACATCACTGAAGCAGAAGAAGTTGCAAACAACTATCGAAAGATGACTGCTATGGTGCTGAAGAACCTCCACTAAAGATAGGATGATTAGGAACAAGAAGACAGCAATCTGCATAAGTGCCCATACAACACTACTCGAATCAGATGGAAAACAAAGGCAAACACCTGGAACGAAGATACAGATAGCACAAGAACCAATAGTCTGAAACACTGATCAACTGACAATGGAAGATTCCTTCCAAGGCAAAACCAAGGAAGCATTAGCACAAATAGTATAATACCCCCCCATAATGGTGAGCTAGGAGCCTAATAGATCAACTGAAATGGTGTGCAACACCCTATAGTGCATGAAGAAAAAGATACAACATCTGAAAGTGCACAAGAAAGCACCTGCAACTGAACAAGTCATGTGCAAAACAAAGCACACATACATTAGGCTGAAATCATATGGATCCATGGTTGTCGTGGAGGGACACTCACCGGACAAAGGTGTGATGGCAAACAAAGGCAAACTACACAACCCCCCATGGTATGGACTCAATGTCATCATGGAGGGATACTGACTGGATAAAGATGTGATGGCACAACAAAGGCAAACTACACAACCCCTCATGGCACTTTATAATATCAGTGTGAGTACCAAATATGGCACAACCTTATGTGCAAAATCCTCAAAAGATGCATGTACAATAGTGTGGCACTTTATCTCAGTGCGTTTACATAAAAGATAGCTTACAAATGATGCTCAAAATGTCCTCAAAGGACAAAAATCTGGAAATACATGAAGAACAGCCAAAAACAAAGCATCCCATGCAAACAAAATGTTTCCAAGAGCAAATATGTCCAAGTAATCCACCAGAGTGTGAAAACACAAATAACTGAATAAAAGATACGTAGAGTGAAATCTGGAAAAATGGCATGGATGAAACTGAAGAGCTCTGAAATATGGTTCCAACGTCACTGAGATTGCGAAAAATAGAGAAACTGATCAAAAGTTATGAGTTTGAGACTGAAAAAATCCCCTTTGTCTTCAACTGGCTGTAGAATGCACCTACAGAAAAAAGAAGTGATGAGACCCACACCACTAGAAAGATGAGAAAACCAGCTTTCCGATGATATCTCGTTTTCCAAAACATGATATCGTATGCCCAAGTTACGGCCTCCGGAATAAATCAGCTCCAAAGAGGAAGAAACCAGTGCTGGGTTAAATTTGATGGTCATATGGCCGTCGCAGCAAAAACACTGTGTTAAATTTGATAGCCAAACGGCCATCACCATAAAAGTGCGATTGGGCTTATTTTGGAAAAAAATGTTTTTTATATAAAAATTGTTTTTTATATAAAAAAAAATAATAAAAAAAACATTTGATTTTTTTCAAAAAAAAATCATAAAAAAAAATTATTGAAAAAATTTTGAAAAAAAGTTGATACCATGTTGGAGTAGAGCTTTTTCCCATGAGGTTTTCTCTATTTCTCCATTTTATAGAGATTTGGTTGTATTTGGGTACCTGATCTGGCCTAGTTGCCGAGACCCATGTTTGCCTTCTTGCATTGTAGTTACCTTTGCTTTTCTGCATTTGTTTGTAGCTGCACTGTTGCTCATCTTAAAAGGGGGTGTTAGAGTAAAGGTTTTAACTTAATTATGTTGTTAGATGGATTAAATTTTTCTGAGCACTGGGAATTATCCTCTATAGTGTTTTCTACTAAACTTGAACTCATAGACTGTTGCATTCAATTTGACCTTTTTGTTTTCATGCATTTAATAGGACATTAAACTGTCCTTATATTTTTTGGAATATATGCACGTCTATTTCAAGATTTTGTAATCTTTATGTAGCTTAATATAATATGATTCATGTTGCTACTCATTTGTGTTAGCTTATGCTATATGGGTTATACTATGAAAATGGTTTGATTTTCTTATGTTTGCAGTGTTGGGAATCATCTATTTGATAAACACTAGTTACTATTCGAGCCTTTGTCTTAGAATTGTGCTTAATTAATTCCTTTTTGATCTAGCACATTGCCTTAGCTTAGGTTTTTTTATTTTACATTCATCTTCTTACCCATTTCATCCCCCCATAAAAAACAAAGAGTGGGCTTCGATAAAACTCCGGAGGTCACTTAGCTACATGCATAGGTCCCCCAATAGCTAAGTTTCGCATAAGGTTGTTGCCTGCAAAGTTTTGTGTCAATGGTTCTTTTTCTAGCACACCTGATGGGACATGAACTAACACATTTAGTTTATCAATAGGAGTGTATGAGCCATAGGCCCATGACTAGGTCTCAAATTGGAAGAATTCTTGGCCTTCTTGTACCACCATTTGTTTCCATCTAGGTGAGAGGTTGGCAAGCTAATACTTCACCTCCCTCTTCTCCTTCATCTCTTGTGCCAATGGCTACTAGAAATTATGTATCCTAGGATGTTGGTAGTCCTTTGATAGCACTTGTGCCTTCTGTAGTGTGGGCTCCAATCTTGACTTCCTCTTTAAAGGGTGTCCCTATGTTTTCTGGGGATGATTCAAAAACCCTGACGGAGCACTTGCAAGATGTAGCTGATGTATGTTTGGTGCATGAGATTATCAATGAGAATGTGGCTTTGTGATTTCTCATAGCCTCTTTCAGAGGGAAGGCGTTGGACTCGTATCGTACTCTTCCTTCTAATATAGTTTCCACTTGGGATCACCTTGGAGATCCTTTCTATGAGCGCTTCTCAAATAGTGGCGACAGATCCTCACTATATCACCAGCTAGCTCATATAAAGTAAGCTCCCCATGAAGATTTGGTCAATTTAAATGCTCGGTTTCATTAAAATTGGTAGAGAGTTCCTATCGGTAGTCGACCACCTCCAGATCTAGTGTTCATGTTCTTTTTAAAGTCTATAAATGCTTATATTTCTATGATGCTACAAGCTCTCAGCAGAAATACCCTACCCGAAGCATACAGCCTTGCCATTACTACAGAGAATAATCTTATTACTACCAAAAAATTGGTGCTGAGACCTATCTTTCCATTATTCCTAGAATCAACCACAACAAAACCAAAGGTAGCTTCAACCAACATTCCTGCAACTCCCCATTCTATGTATGTGTACCTGGGAATGATACCGAGTGTGGCTCCAGTGCCTAGCCCCGTGGCGGCTGAAGTGAACGACATGAAGGAGTAGATGCAAACCATGAAAAATGAATTAACCATTATGAAGCGACAACAGTATAGCTACCAGAAGAATGCTTATCAAAACTTCCAAGGTGGTAAGGATCCTTTCCAGTAGAGCCAATGCTAGGATAGATCGTGCAACAATACCCAAGCTCAAAAAAATAATCATATCATTCCTGTGACTATGCCAATGCAGATTGTCTATCCTAGTTCAAGAAATGAGCTAGTAGTAGGACAAAAAAATCTTGTCGAGGAGACTAATTCATGGTGCTTCCCTTGCAATGATGCACATACACCCCAAAATTGTCTACGAGGGAATTTACAACATAGAATAGTAGAGAAATGAAGTCAAGGAATCATGCCTGATCATAGAGGTCATGCACAAACTTCTCAACAAATGGACAATGCAGTTCTCACTAATCAAATGAAAGGAATGTCTATAGAGTAGGAGCTTGAAATAGCTCTAGACCAAGCACTCTTTTCTTGGATGGAAGGAGAGGAGTCGAAATTCCCAAATGATATTCTGATAACCCAAGTGCCAAAAGATTAGTCGAATTACAATACTTGTTCCAAGTAGAGTCTCACTAGAGAATTCACATCTTTGTAGACTGAAGGGTCACCTATTTCAATGCCCAGTCCATTGGAAAATCTATCATGAGTTCCGCAACATTCTAAGGTGGTTATTCCTAGTCCCATGAATCCACCTCCTCTAAAAGCAAGAGATCTCTTGGTCACCTCGACTATTGCCAAAAAATGAGATGTACTGGCTGCAAGGAAAAAGGAGCAAGCTACCGTAACTTATCAGTCATGAACACCATTCAATGTGGTGGAAAAGCTAAAGAAATCCTCTACTAATGTTTCATTGTGGGATATCTTTTCCATCCTGCAGAAAAAAGTTTCTATTACAGAAGGCATTATCAAGAATTTAAGCGAGTTGAAAACGAGAGTAAGCCTAAACCCAAGCCTTTCTTTCTAACACTTATCACTAGTAACAAACTACTACATAATTGTATGATTGAATCTAGTGCTAGCACCACCATCATGCCTAAGCAAGTAGTTAAAGCTCTGGGACTCGAATACGAGCCTCTCAAGAAGGGAGTCATGCAACTCGACAAGAACAAGGTTAAAACTGTCAGAGTAATCAAAGGATTGCCTATGACATTGTTTGTATGTCCCAGCATTACTGTGAATCAAGATACTGTGCTCATTGACATCCCTCCTTTGTTCGAGATATGTCTGTCCCAAGAATTCACTACAAATGTTGGAGGCTACCTAGCATTGGACTAGTTTCACCTAATCCTAAGAACCAAACATGGAGCTAAGATGAAGTTATTGTCAAAATCTTTGCATTCTGAACATGTGGCTAATGAAGCCATGATCAATTCTGAGGTAGCACATACCTCAATCACTTCTGGAGAGATGCTCAACAATGAACTCCTTGAGGAAGAAGCAAGTAGATCCTACATGGAGAAAGAAGAATCTCCTTTAAATGAATTCATAGACATAGATCCTTTTGGCAAATATCATGCAACTGGGCTAGGAACATATGTCATACATGACGAGGACCAGATAATGCCCAGAGTGACTAAAGAGTCTAGAGGTGAAGGGTCCTCAGAGTTATGGACCTTGCACTTTGATGGAGCAAGATGTAGAGTAGGATTTGGTGCACGAATATGTTTAATATACCCTTCCAAGGAAAAGACCTTAAGGTCTTACCGTTTCCAGTTTGCATGCTCGAACAATGAAGCAGAATATGAAGGCCTTGTCCATAGCTTGAGTTTAGCGAAACGAATGGGTGCAAAGTAAATACGGGTGTTCGAAGATTCATAATTGGTGGTCAACCAAATCCAAGGGCTATCTACTAACAAGAATGTCTGTATGTGATCATACCGACACAAGTTCTAGGATTTATTTTATAGGCTTTGAAGCATTCAACATCCAAGCCATACCTAGAGAACAAAACTCTGAAGCAGACCAAATGGAAACTGTCAGATCTCAGTTTGAGCTAGCTTCTGAGTTAATTAACAACAAACATTCAGTGCAAGTGATCATGTAGCCTGCAGTCCCAAAAAATGATCAAGACTGGCAAGTTTTTGATAGCGATGCTCATATCGCGTCATTTCTCCAATTGTCTGAATTTGCAGATCGAAGAAGATAAAAATCTTAAGGTTGGAAAAGGAGTCTCGTAGAAGAATAAAGAAAGGTTGAAATTTTTTGATGAGGAGTATCTGAGTGTAGTAGCATGGTCATATGATGATCTTAAGGGATATGATCCCGGGATTATCCAACACACCATTGAGCTACTAGAAGGAGAAAAACCCGTGCGTCAAAGGCACAGGCTAGTCAATCCAAATATCGAGTCACTAATGTCACAAAAATTAAATAAGTTGATTACATCTTGGATAGTGTTCCTGATCAAACACAACACTTGGGTGTCTAACCTCGTGCCAGTCTAGATGAAGAATGGTGATATATGATTTTGCGTTGACTTTCAAGACTTGAATAGAGCATCCTTGAAGAACCACTACCCGTTGCCTTCCATAGAGGTAATTCTACAAATAGTTGTTGGTTCCGAGATGTTTTCAATGCTGGATGGTTTCTCTAGCTATAATCAGATTCATTTGAAAGAGGAGGACCAGTACAAAACAAAATTTACTACCAAGTGGGGAAAATATTCTTATGCTAAAATGCCCTTTCGAATTTCAAATGTTGGAGCCACTTTCCAACGAGCTATGGACAGTGCCTTCAAGGATTTGATACATAAGATTATTCTTATTTATCTTGATGCTATGACGGTGTTCTGAAAGTCTTTCCAATATCATTTTGACCATCTCGAGCTTGTCTTCTAGAAATGCCAAGAGTTCAGTATTTTTTTGAACCCAAAGAAATTATGTGTGTTTGCGGTCCCACAAGGGAAGCTATTGGGTTACGTCATCTCAAAGGAAGGTATTGCCATTGATCTAGAAAGGGTTAAAGTGATCAAGGAACTCCCTCTACCTGTCAACAAAAAAGGAGTTCAATCTTTTTTGGGAAAAGTTAATTTCATTAGTCAGTTCATAGTAGACTTCACAGGGATCGTTCGGCCCATCACCTTGATGTTGAAAAAATACCATATTTTCAAATGGATAGTGGAAGCTAGGAAAGCTTTCAAACAGATAAAATAGGTCATCTCTTTTTCTCCCATGTTGGTTAATCTAGATTTGTCCAAAGAATTCATTATGTATGTCTTTGGTGGTAGCATGAGTATCGCTACTGTCCTGATGCAGAAGGGAGATGAAGATAAAAGAGAATCACCTATTGCCTTCTATTCACGCACTCTAAGGGTGATCCCACAAAGTTGGTTTACAATTTCTGAGAGGAACTGATTTCTACTAAAATCACATATTATTAGAAAATATAATGATTTAAGCCTTTAAAATTTCCATTTTAAGGATTCCAATTGAAGAGGGTTTGATCAAACAACCTTAGATCAAACCCCCTTGGATAGATCCTCACTAGTTTTAAACCATACCTATAAATGAGTCTCCTTTACACCTATCAAAATGCTAATAAAAAATCACTTTTGATTTACCTTTTGGGGGACCAAATGAATTCATTTCAAATTTATTTCAAATGATTATGTTAGTCCTCTAAATGATCTATCCCATGAATATAATTTTAATATTTTTTGGTTTTATTATGTATGTGTTTTTTTAGTTTTATTAAACATACATTTTTCACCGAAAATCAAGCTCTTTGTTTTGCACATGTGGAAAAATAGAAAATTATCAAAATATATATTTTTTAAATATGTTTGTGTTGTTTACTGATGTCCTTGATCCTTTAAAAAAAAAAAATTGAATTTCGATAAATACATAAAAATTTATGTTGTATATAGTCCACCTATGTCTGAGTTGCAATTGGTTTGACTTCGAAACTCTATTAAGAAAAAAATATTCAATAAAAAACTATGAGACCAAATGAAAGTGCTAGATATCGTAGCTACAAATATAAATTCAAATAAATTATAATTTTATCCCTCATACAAAAAAAATTATGTTGTATATGGTGAGCATCACTTTTTTAAAATGTTGTTTTATGAAAAAAACCAGTTTTCATGGGAGATGGAAAAAGAAGTGCAATATTATTCCAAAAATTTTGAAATAAAATATTTTTAGAATCTAAAGACAAAATTTGATGAGACTCTAGTTTGCATCATCTTCAAATTCCTCACGGTTTAGCAGCTATAGGTGCCCGAATGTAAAAATTTAGTTAAAAATAATAATTTCAGTGTCTAGTTTGGTCAAAAATTGTAAACCACTATTGTGGGATCACCCCTAAAATATTATGAGGTGAAGTACAAATTTTTGGAGAAGCAAGCTTTTTTCTATTGTAAAGGGGCTGAAGAAGTTATGACACCTCATATCGTGCGACAAGGTGATTGTTTATGTGTCGCACCCTAGTGTGCGAGAATATATTATGGAAGGTGAAATCACTGAGAAGTGGGCTAACTAGATAACCAAGATTCTTGAGTATGACATTGAGATCAAGCTAATCAAGACTGTGAAGGGGAAGGGGTTGTGAGAATATTTGGCTGAAAACAATGAAGCAATTACTAAGTCTAAAGTCTTGGAACTTGTGTTGTAAATGAAGAGAGCTTCAGAGATGATTAGCTGGATGCTAGAATAAATTTGATGCAAACAGGAAGGTATCTGCCTGACCTCCCCTAATTTTTTTTTTAAAATTTATCAACTGCAAAATAATGGCTATGTACTCTTGGAGGGAGTTATTTTCAAGAGAAACTTCAATGGCGTCTTGTTAAGATGTGTAACATAGGAGCAATCAAAAATGATATTGGAGTAGTACCGTAGTGGCCCAACTGGAGGACATTTTTTAGCAAAACCTACTACAATCAAGAATATGTGTTTTGGTTATTTTTTCCTACATTATTTAAGGACTCGTATTCGTTGGTGAAGTCTTGTAATGAGTGTCAATTTTTGGTCTGGAAAAGGAAAATTTTTCCATGCCACTAAAACCAATTGGAGTGGAAGGGCCATTTCCTCAATGGGGTCTTGACATCATTGGCATGATCAATTCGTTTTCACTAGCCAAACACAGGTGGATCATAACGGCAACCAGCTATTTCACCAAATGGGTTGAGGTTATACCATTAAAGAATGCAATAGAGGCATAAATTGTGAACTTCCTAGAGGAACTAGTAGCCAGGTTTGGCCCACCAAAGACAATTATCTCAGATAATGCTAAAGCTTTTCTCAGCTCCAAAATTAGCCAATTTGCACTAAAGTATGGAGTCTTCCTAAAGACATCTTCTTACTACTACCCACAAGGGAATGGCCTTGCTGAATCTACAAAAAGGAACCTCATCAGGCTAATCAAGAGAATAGGTTTAGAACATCAAAGGGAGCGGCATAAACAGCTCCAGACAACACTATGGGTAGACCGTATCACACCCAAGAAAATATTGAAAACTTCTCCTTACGAGATAGTATACGGGAAGGAGAAACTATTACCAATTTCTATGGAAATCCTTACAATCCAACTACTCAAGTCTCTTGAAATTGAGGAAAATGGAGCAATGGAGGTGCAGTTTTCAGAATTACTTGAAGTTCAGGTGAAATGAGAGCACGCTCTTGAGGCAATGACCAACTACCAGCAGGTCGAAAAGAAATGGTTTGACAAAAAAACATCTGACCAGGGTTTGCAATGTGGAGAATTGGTGCTCAATTTTAACGAGTGCGGTGCAAATCCCTGTCAACATGGTAAGTTTGATAGTCTCTGGGAAGGACCATTCAAAATCACATAGTGCAAGCAATGCAACTTTTTTGAGTTAGAAACAATAGAGGGAAAGGCCTTGGGTATTCTAGTTAATGGAATACACCTCAAAAAATTCAATTAATTTGACTTTTGCAGTAAGTGTGTAAATATGTATATATTTTCCCTGCTTTGTTAGTTTTTGGTTATTCTTAGTGCTTTCTTAGAGCAACAACCACATTGATGCAAGAATTTAAAATAAAATGAGGAAAGGAGCCAGAATATACAAAGGTACATATATTGTGTTAATCACAAAGATATTCACACTTATATACATGTTGATTTAATTGGGCCCTTGGCCATGTTCCAAAATACATATATATATATATATTGTCACTAACAAGTGTGGCAGAAAAATTTTTAAATACAAAAGTAAAAAGGGAGGGATCTTCTTGACATCTTTTCAAGAACTCGAGGGTGCAATGATGGAAAAAGGTGATGCACGATGAGGAAACACCATCCTCTAAAATTTCTCATACTATTACACCTCGCGGAGAGGTTCAACGTTATGCATCCTCAACAAAAAGTGGCAGGTGACACAAAATTTGCGATGATGTTCCTCATGAGTTTCATGCTCAAATCCATGCAGAAAAAGGCCTAGTTGACATGGGTCCTCCTTCCTTGATAAGTTGGCACAAGTTGTGAATAGATGGAATTCTCAAATCTCAACAACTCTCACTACATTCTCCAACCCTTCGAGGTAGCGTTAGGGAAATAGCTGCTTTGTCAACTTGAAAATCTTCCTCTTTGAAATGTCGATGTCTAATATGGAAGCTACAAAGTGGGAGCTGATACTAGTATTCACTCTATATTGGTCTTCATATTCCACACAATCTTTACCTAGCACCCACTTGATGGCTTTCACATATAGAATGTTTTTCATGGCAGTCATGCATTTCAGATGCTTGCACTTAATTTTTCCTACAAATGAAACTTGGGTCTTCTTGTAGATGAGCCTAATTGGTGTTTCCATACCTATCACTACTCTTGCCAAATAATTAAATTACAAATGATGTCCTAGGGCCAATTGCTAAAAATGGTAAGTGCAAGTATGGATTGCCAAAAGCACCAAGGTTCCTTTTGATAGATGGTTAGAAGCCTCCCTAATTGAGCAAGGTATGATTATGTCAGAGGAAAATGGTATGAGGAGCCATGACAAGCAGTTTTGTAGCATGCAACATAATGGAGATAATCAAATGCAATTACAACTTGTTCAATTTGAGTTTTGAAAAAAGGGACAAGAGGGAGACAATTGTCAACATATAGAATGTTTCCATCTTGATGTAACACAAAAGAAAATCTTTCAAAATAATTCATTGGTTGGTGTGCTTGATTACGATCAAGTAATCATTAAATGAAAAGGCACATGAAAAGATATGGCCATGCTTATTTTGTGCTTTTTCCAAGAAAAATGAAGAGCCACTGTATGGGAAGTCATATCTCTTAAATGTGTAGAGTCTTTTGGTAGGTTGGTGATCTCTTCGCACACATGAAAAGGGTTAGTGGTGCATGGCGTAACTAATGTGAAAAGATAACATGTACCCTTGCTAAGTCGATATGCTCGAAAATAAAAAAAGACAGATAGGAGCATGCAAAGAGCATTAATTATGTGAGGTTGACAAAGTGTGTAACTACCCAAGTCATTTGCAAAGAAAGAGAAGGGTTTTCAAAAACTAAGTTGCAAAGTTTGCAGAGTTCTTCAAAGACAAGTAAAATGGTTGAAATTGCAGAGAGCTCAACTCAAGTTGTCGACACCAAAAGAATAGAAGAATGAAGAATGTTGACACCTTGCATGAATATTTATGCCCAATATTCTTATGCAATCCCAGGTATTCTAGCAAAACATTAATGGCTCTACACCAAGCTAGCATACCAAAAAGTGTTAGGCATGTTTTCTCCTAGAAACTAGGCCTTGGTATCAAAAGACTGGGATAACGTGCAAGATTTAGAGTTATCTTAGAACCCAAAAAGCTTAAGAGATGCTAAATGTGAAAAAGTGGAAAAGATCACTGATTCTTTTCATAGCCAATTGTGGAAGTGTGGGCTTCCTCAATATATGGTCCCTTTGGTACACTATTTCCCAAAAAAAGTTATTGCGGATGCTAAAAATTTTGACGCCTGGATGAGAATTATAAGC
>CM021106.1:591605611-591810517 GCA_007115665.2 Sequoiadendron giganteum | reverse complement strand
CTCTCGAAATTTTTTGATTATTATGCATTTTCAGATACATTCCTAGCTCCAACTATAAGAGCTTTGGATCATAATGGAGGTAGTATATCTGGTCGCTTGACATAGAGCGAAATATCATGGATGAAAGGGCTTGTACTACCTTATGATTGGTTCTTCAGTATGGATTTCACAATGCTCTGTATGTAGGGTTTTGTCTAAGAGCCTTTTCGGCTCCCGCATTTTGTTTCAGATAGAGTACTGGCTTTGGCAGTTTTCAAGCAGTTGTGCAATATTGAAAATGATTATTGGGGAGGAAAGCATTTGACTTCCCATTTGATGCTACTAGTCATGTTTGGCTCCATATCATTGGTCAAAAAGAAGAGCTCGAAGGTAAATAGCTCCAAAGTTTTGTACTCTAAGTTGGGCCACTTTGGGTTAATGATTATTTCTGACACATGGCGATATAACCCAGAGGGTAATTTTTCAAAGTTGGGCATTAAGATTACCCACCAACCTCGGCCATTTTGGGACCCTCGAAGAAATGAAGATGAGGGAAATGAAAAAATGTACACCAAAAATGTACATCAACCTTGAGTATATCCCTTCTAGCTCGGGTCAACCACCTTGGTTGAATCTTTATCACATAATGACCTATAGCCCAACCACAGCAACAAAATAAACCAATTTCTCTATAGCTAGTTAAACAGGCTCTGTTGGAAGCTTGATAGGATTAAATATTTCTCGATTTATAGGTAGGAAATAAAGAAGACTAATGGGATCTTCCAGGAGGTGAACTAAGACAACTAGTTTGATGATATTTGGTGCCGCGAGCATTCAAACAGTGAGGACTCTCCTAACCCTTCGGGTTCCAAGAGGTTCTATAAGGTGGAGAGTGCAACTCCAGAGCATGAAGAAGAGGTAGCCCAAAAGGCTCCCATAGTTGAAGAAGATCATGTACGACGAGAGGAAGTCAGTGTACAACATTCCTAGCATGAAGAATCATCAAATACACAGCTATCGAAGCCTACTAGCTCCTCTAGATCAAGCATGAAGAGGCTGAGGTCTTCTAGATGCCACTAAAAAGTTATTTTGGACCTAGATGATTCCCTAGAGGAGAAGAGGCCACAAACGGAGGAATCATGAAGAGGAGAAGAGTCATAGCATGAAGAGGTGGTTGTATCTGCTACAAGTCTTTGGGAAATTCAAGTATTTTTTGCCCCTTCTTCTGTCTCTTCTATGTCTTTGGTCTCCTTTGTGTCTGCCCCTGCCATGTCATTCGTGCTAGTTGTTCCTATCAATGGTTACCCAAGGGAAGTCAACATTTTTTCCCCTAGGGGTCCCCTTTCGTCAACTTCTATGTCTATCACCCTTGAGGCACACGTAATGGTAACATTTCCTAGCCCTATGAGTCAACAATTTATATCTCTGAGGCCTCAGCATAAAGCAAATACTTCCCCACTCATTTTTCCCACCATGTTTTCACAATCTCTGGGCAATCATTTTATCCCACCTTTTTCATTGACAACTATTACTAGGCCTAGCAAATCTACTGATACATTGAGCACACTGTCTTTCCCACTAGTAGTTCCCCAAGAGTCTCCTTTTGCTGGTGGATTGGGTATTTCATCCTAGGAATATTTCTTGTAGGTGAATGCAAACAAAAGTGCCTGGGTAGCCGAATTTAGAAGAGGAAAGAAAAAGATGCAAGAAAACCTGTGGAGCCCCTTTTGCAGACCGTGTTCAATGAGAGCCAAAATTCGTTGATGTTTGCAAATGTCACACCCAATATTATCAATCCAGTCGGAGAAATGCAACCAAGCGATTATTCTATCAATGTCATAGGGCTTGACTTGCACCAGGCTTGTCTGTAGGATAAAGTTGAGTTAATGCAGGAAACTCAAAGGGTGGTGACCACCGACTTCGTCAAGCTCAGTCACCAAATGAAGAAAAAAGATGAACAAATGAACAAGCTGAAAGAAAAGGTAGAAATCTGGTCAAACAAGCATAAGGCCCAAGAAGTCAAAATCAATCACCTCTGGAGTGAAAAGAATTCCTTTGAGAACAAAGTCGTCGAGCTTCAGGCCTTGGGTGCAGAAGTTGTTTCAGCCCTGTGAAGAGAATTTGAGCAATTCTGAGTGACGGAAGTGGCCCTCCACGATGATTCGAGGCAGGCAAGTGATTCCTTAAAAAAAATCTGACAAAGTATTGTAGACACCCAAAATTGTCCATGTCATAACATTACCTAGTCAATACAAGACCTTGTAAAACATCTTGTAATATTTTACCCTAGGTCATTACATTATCCCACTTATCCCATTTATTCCACTTAATCACCTTCCCAATTAATTAAATAAATCTCATTTATTTAATTAATTCCCCCTTCACATGTCTCAAAATAATTCAAATTAAATATTTGAATTAATCTCTCACTTATTGTTACATTGAAATATGTGTCAGATGACTACAACTCTTCACATGCACAAATAATTTAAATAATTTTATTATTTAAATTATGAGATTCTCACTCACATCCTATTTCTAGCCCCATTCATTGTGCATCATAAGCATCTTTTCTTCCAAAATAAAGAATAAAATCCCACTTATTTATTCACATCCTAATTTTGGTCTCATGTCATAATCCACTTAATGCGCATCATAGACACTAAAATAAACTTTTAATCCTAGCCATACATGTCACAAATTTGACTTTTAATGTTGGCCATTGAATCAAATCGACCTTCTCCTATAAATCAAGTCTTTCACATTCCATTTGGGAGATCCTCTTTCAGCATCCTCACTCTGCCAAAATTTCTCTCAATCTTTTCATCTATCTATCTATTTTATTCTATCATATTCATCTTATCGTTATGCTGCAAAAATGAGCAATCAGCATATCAACATTCAAACCTTCAAAACCATGCATTCTCATGGAGGTGGAGAAGAGCAATGGAGATAAATCAATTCAAGTGTGGAGATCAGTTTGCTTTGCTTTCTTGTTTTGATTTTCATGCTAGTGTGTGTTCTATTGTGCTTGTTAGGGTTTTCATATCTTGTTGTTTTAGTTTTATATCTTATTTTCCCTAACTTACGTTTGGTGAACCTGACGTGAATCCTTGGATCTAACTTTTTTTTTTGCAGGTTTTATTAACTTTTTATTGCAGATCTGCCAGTTTTTAGACAAAACCTCAAGTTTTACAAATTTCATCATATCTTCCAAACGGCTTTACAATTTTATACAATATTTTCAAAAAGTCTTATAAATCATTTCAAGAGGCTACAGTAAAACAATTGAGAGTTTATCACAATTTTTGCAGGAGTTATCATGATTTTATATTTTTTCATAAAATTGTCTTTCTGGACGTAAATGAATGAATTTTCCAAAAATGTTTACATTTTTAGAAATCTCTTGAAATTTCAATAGGGGTTTGTTTTTTATAGATTTTATTTTGATTTTAAATGAAGTTCTATATAAGCCGATCTTTAGTTTTTGTATGTTTTCCACAAATCCGCGTTTTTGAGTGCAAAACAGAGAATTTTTCTAACTTCTTTACATTTCTAGAAAGCTCTCAGAAAATTAGCAGAGGTTTCTTCTTTGAGTTTTTATTTTTCAGATAAATAAAATCTTCAAATAATCGAATCTAATTTGGTTATGATAAAAACGTGTATCTGAAATTGAAATTTTGTGATGAACTTTTTATTTTGGCGGCATTCTATATCATTTTTTAATTTTGCAGGTGATCATAAGAAGCTTTAGTAGCAGCAATATTAATCATACACATCATATTGGAAAGTGAAAACTTTTGAGTACACTCATTCTATTATCTTTATCTCTCATTTGATCAATCAATCTTGTTTGCAAAACACTTCAATTTGGGGCTTTAAAACAAACATCTTGTTTGCAATCACACTTTAAAATTGGGCTTAAAAATAACCATTGTCTTACATCACACATTTTGACTTTGGGTTTAAAAAGAATAAGTTTTGAACTGTTTTACACACATTTCAATTTTCTAAAAAGAAATTAACAACTGCTAGTGTGAATCAAATGTGTGTGTGATCAAAAACACCTCACTTGGTTTGCTTTTGTCAAACCCTTCATAGGAGGCCTACTAGGGGATTTCATCACCCCTAGGGATGACCTCAATCAAGGTGTTAATCGAAAGACACGCTTCTTTGAGAGTTAAAATCTTGTCACTCTTGGCTAAGCCCCAAAGAACTTTATACCTTTGGGAAGTGAAGGTGAAGGGTGGGTTACCCTTTCTCCTGGCTGTGTGGCAAGATTTTTCTTTCAAATTATCCCTATTCAACCTCATGCATCCTAGCTTAAAACCTAATTGGCCATACCCACTTGACTATTTCTAGGACTTGTTGATGTGTCTTCTTTAAGTGTGTGCTTAATCATTACATTCATAATTTCAAATTGAAACTTGCTTATGTGTCTTGCGTGTGTGATTCATGTGTGTACATGTGTAATCATTTGTTTGTAAATCACCATATAAAGCTATGAACACCAACACATAAACATATCATTCTAATCATCTTAATCATCCTTTTTATAATCACATTCAAATCAATTTCACCATAATCCTAGTCAAGCACTTGCTAAAATGGTCCTAATCCTTAATGATCTTAGTCACAAGTCCAAGGTCATACTTCGAGAGGCCCCTTCACCTAATCATGAAGATAATCCAAAACCATATATCCTCCAAGGTGGGTCAAACTTTACTCCTAGTGATGATGAGAACTTTGTAGATCTTAGTGATGATGAGGACGTTGTAGATCCTACTGATGATGAAAACTTTTTTGAAATCTTAGGTCATCTTAATGATGTTATTGACAAGGGAAATACCACCATAAATTTGGAATCATACACCATTCCATCTACTAGCCCTCCATCACCATCTAATAAAATGCCTATCTCAAAGCACAGTAGTCCTACACCAACACCACCATCCAACTTCTCAAGCTCTAATCCATCAACCAAATAATCTTTTAACGATTTTCTCCAAAGACTACTAGCATGGAAAAGAAAATCCCCATGTCAAGCACCCATTAATGAGCTTACCAACGAACCTTTGAATGTCATGCCTATTCTTCCAACTCCATCATGTGGTCCACAACCTATTGATCATAAAAATCATACCAAGCCTCTTCTAGAGCCTTCCACTTCCATTTCCACTCAAATCCAAGAGCTATGTCAAGAGCATTATCCTAAGCATGAGGAAACATTAACCTCTTGTTCTAATCAAGATCTAAGCCCTTCTAATGATCCCACTCATAACATACTTGGTCATATTCATGATGAAGCTTCCCTCTATGATATAGATCCTACCTATGATCAAGAAGGCCATGATGACCCTCTTAGCCAACTCTATGCATTCCATGGTCAAGAGCCTATCACTTCACCTATCCATGAGCAAGAAACCTCCATTTCTCCTATAGACCCCCTACCTAGTCGTATCCATAATCCCACATTATCCACTTGTCATGATGAGACACATGCCTCCCAAGTAAATATAGAAGATCAAACCAATAGTGTGGATCTAAATGAACATAATCAAGATCCTAATGATCCTTCCACATCCACTATAAACCCCATTTCAAATCCACCAACATGTCCTATTGGTCTATCCATCTTCATTCATGAATGTTCCTACTTAGAAGAAAAAAAACCTTTATCCACTTCACTTTCTTCATCTAATAATGAACTCAAGTCTAGTGTCCAAAACACACCTAGTCCCATTGTCCATCGTATGCTTCAAAACATGAACTACCAAGGTAAAGGTTTAGGCCTTCATGAACAAGGTATTTTGGAGCCAATCCATGTCAAGGTTCCTCCACACTCTTATGGCCTTGGATATACACCCGAAGGACACCAATCTAAAGATGTTGGTAATTGCTCCATCCATCATAAGTTCTCTTTCCACCATAAATCCTATCATATGCCAAAAGCATATGTTGCCATCCCTCATCCATCATCCTACAAATGTCAAAAGCATGTGATCGTACACCTTCCACCATCAACTTTTCCACCATTGCTTCCAACTCCTAATATCCATCCATCTAATCTACCTCCACTACTACCAACACCTAATATCCCCATTATTCAATCCCCTTATCCACCTATCCGTAAATCCTCTAAAAATCCTTATCATGACCAATCAATGCACACATTGTCTAAACATGAAGCTTTCACTCATTCCACCATACCCATGGGATTCAAAAGCAAACATTTTGATGCCTCTATCTATAAATCAAAAAATATGAAGGGTCCCCATGCCCTAGAATACAAAAGCAAAGAACCAAAGAAAAATACATCCAAAAAGCAATATAAGACCATACCTCCAAAAGAAAAGGCCAAAACTAAAATGGTTTGGGTCCCTAAGAAAAAAGAAAACAAGTCAAATGAGGCATCTACATCTCAAAAATCCCAACCATCCACTTCCACCTCACATTCCCACTCTATTCAAGAATCTCATATTCCATACCACAAGCAAAATGAAAGTCATAAAAATACTAAGTCTATGTGGGTACCTAAAGCACTTCATCACCCATCTCCTAAGAAAACATCTCCATTGCTTCCTACACCCACTCCACATCAAAATCTTCAATTCTTATCACAGTGTGTGCAACCATTGGTCATGGTTCCCTTCCATTTCACAAAAAATCCACATACCTCCATCTCCTCACCCTTCACTCATTATCCTACATATCTCCCCCATCACATTCCTATGGTCCATGCTTTTGGCTAAGCCTCCCATCCATCTTCCCTAGATAATCCACATCATAATCCACCAATCCCTCCATAATCCACATCATAATCCATCATCTACCTACTCCATCTCCCTTTCATGTCATCCCTTACCAACATCTATGAGCATAATGACATTTGACATGGCCCATGAGATGACATCCATCTCTATTGGGACTATCACCTTTCATGGAACTAGACACTTGAGTCCCTCCTATCCATATTCCCCTTCTTTTATCTAAAAAATTGAAAAAAAAATAGTCAAAAAAGAAAAGAAAAAAGAGAAAAAAAAAGAGTAAAGAGAAATCCCTTCATCCAACGGTGAAAACCTGGTAAACAGGCACCCTGGATAAGTACCATGATGAAAACTTGGAAAATGGCATCATGTGTAGGTTGATTTTTATGTTACTTACACTTGGGGGCACTTTGTCTCATCTGCACTATCTATCCTATCATGCCATTTCTTATCATATCATTTCCATCCTACCTACCATCTTTATCCATCATACCCATATACTTATCATATTGATTCCATTCATCCTCTCTTCCTCTTTTTGATCTTGATAAAAATATGGGGCAAAATGTTGAAACATGCTTTGGATATCTTTTGATATACCTCATCCTTCCAAACAAGCCTATTATTATCCTAGTGTCATAAGCTTTGTCATGAATAATCCTAAGTATTGTACCTAGAATGGGGCATTTTATTCCTATGCGACATAGTCTTTGGAGATCACATCCCTGCCCTCTTATGATGCATACATCCATTTCATTCACTATGACCTATCCTTTTTTATCCATCCATATATCATGAGCCTTTTGTCCCTTATCCTATCACCCACCCTTTCATCCATCAATCCCATCTATCTCCTTGCACCTAGACTTGGTTTTCCCTTGTCATTGGTATCTAGCAAAAAGGCTACCCAAATTGTCATCCATTGACATCTCAAAACATTTCAAAAATCCAAAAAAATCACATAGGCCAAAAATCCAAAAAAAATCAAATATTCCAAAAATCCAAAAAAATCAAAACATTTCGAAAAAAAAAAATCAAATATAAAAAATCCAAAAAAATCAAAACATTTCAAGAATCCAAGCAATAAAATCAAACCAAATCACTTCAACGCATCAATTCAACTTCTTCAAATCAATTTTTTCATCAAATTATCTAATCACATCACTTCTTCTAATCAAATCCATTCTTCTAATCAATCACATCACTTCTTCTAATCAAACCCATTCTTCTAATCAATCTAATCATTATCATCAAATCAAATCATTTCTTCATCAATCCAATCAATCAAAATCATTCCAAGTAAATTATTCCTCGATTTAATTCAACAATCATCATCCAAATCTTCAAATCAAGCATCTTCAATCCTTCCAAGCAATAATCCAAATGCAAGTCAATCCTTAATCCATACCAATGAAGCTAATCAATCTTGCCAAATTATCCAATCACATCCTTTGGTCTTGATCCTAATCTTGTTGTAAACCCAATCAATCAGTCAATCATCCTTGTGTTGATCTAGGGATATATCGTTCCCTGCAATGACAACACTATCATCATCATCAATCAATCAATCAATCATCCTCGTGTTGATCTAGGGATATATCGTTCCCCACAATGACAACACTATCATCATCATCAGTCAATCAATTAATCATCGGTTTACAGCTTGACAGGGGCAATACCTTGTTTGTTTTTGTATCATTTGTGCATGCTTGCTTGCTTGTGTGTTTTATCATTTCAATTGGCATTTGCATCAAATCTGAATCACTCCTAGCTAATATTCATATCTTGTATCTAGACAAGGTTGTATTATGCTGGGGCACGAGACACATCGTCACCTTGGTCCTTATACTTTGGTGCATAACGTCTAGTGCTATATCAAACATATGATTGCTCACTTTATTGCAGCATAACGTGTCATTTTTCTTTTTCATCTACTTCTTATCTTGTATCATTCATCTTATCCCTCCTTTATCATTTCATTCATTTCGAGAGAATATCCGTGTTTATGCAACCCGCCTATCCTCTCGAGGGGGCATCATCATCATTATCATATCCTATATCATCATCCCATTTCTTCATATCTTTTGCATCATCATATTCTTCTATCATCCCTTTCCCTCATTCATCATACTCCTCACTTCTTTAAGTGGTTGGGGCATCATCTTTTTTCATCTATCCATACCTTAGCTTCTTTGAAATGATGTTACTCGACATAAATTTCACCATCTCGAACATCATCTTAAAGAGGGGAAAAATGTAGACACCCAAAATTGTCCATGTCATAACATTACCTAGTCGATACAAGACCTTGTAAAACATCTTGTAATATTTTACCCTAGGTCATTACATTATCCCACTTATCCTATTTATTCCACTTAATCACCTTCCCAATTAATTAAGTCTCATTTATTTAATTAATTCCCCCTTCACATGTCTCAAAATAATTCAAATTAAATATTTGAATTAATCCCTCACTTATTGTCACATTGCAACATGTGTCACATGACTACAACTCTTCACATGCACAAATAATTTAAATAATTTTATTATTTAAATTATGAGATTCTCACTTACATCCTATTTCTAGCCCCATTCATTGTGCATCATAAGCATCTTTTCTTCCAAAATAAAGAATAAAATCCCACTTATTTCCTCACATCCTAATTTTGGTCTCATGTCATAATCCACTTAATGCACGTCATAGACACTAAAATAAAATTTTAATCCTAGCCATACATGTCATAAATTTGACTTTTAATCTTGGCCATCGAATCAAATCGGCCTTCTCCTATAAGTAAAGTCTTTCACATTCCATTTGGGAGATCCTCTTTCAGCATCCTCACTTTGCCAAAATTTCTCTCAATATTTTCATCTATCTATCTATTTTCTTCTATCATATTCATCTTATTGTTATGCTATAAAAATGAGCAATCAACATATCAACATTCAAACCTTCAAAACCATTAATTCTCATGCAGGTGGAGAAGATCAATAGAGATAAATCAATTCAAGCATGGAGATCGGTTTGCTTTGCTTTCTTGTTTTGATTTTCATGCTAGTGTGTGCTCTATTGTGCTTGTTAGGGTTTTCATATCTTGTTGTTTTAGTTTTATATCTTATTTTTGCTAACTTACAAGTACTAATGAGGAGGTAAATGAAATGAATGCTGCATTGGAGCAAGAAACAAAAAATCAAAGGGAGGCCGATTTAGCCTTGGGGGAAAAGGTAAATGAATTTTCTACTCTGAAGAATCAATTATCGGCCCTAGAGGGAAGAATTGTAGAGTTGAAGGTAGATCTAAGTGGAAAGGCTACAAAATTGGACCTTTTGTGATCCCAGCCTCCTGCACCCCAAATGAATTCGCTGGAGATAGATAAGGAGCTACATGCATCGTACTAGGATAAGGTTAAAACACTATGCCTTACATTACAACCCACTCTCAAATTTATGGCACAAGCAACCAGTCTTTGTGGGGTGGTAAGCAAAACGATGCAATAGGTGCAGGAAACGACTTCCAATAAAGTTCCAAATGCCAGGTGGTTGTTAGGAAAATTGTATATAACTTTTGATGAGGCATTGAGAAGTGTGGGGATCGAGAACCGGACAATGGTGGCCATGGGCGTAAATATTCTCATCTCTATGCATGAGGTCGTCCAACATGTCAGAGAGTGCAGAGCAAGGCTAACTCAAATTACCAGTGATATGTGGGAAAAAAATTTCTGCTTAACTCAGAGAGGGCTTCCATCACCCTTTGTGACAAATCAAATAGTGGTAGCAATTGAGCACATCATTGTAAATATTGGGGAGAAGAAGAAGGATTTATCATTTTTCCAATCCTTCGATCAATCTCCGACTGCCATCAATATTGAAAAAATAGTGCAACAGTTGGCGCAACTCTTCTTCCAGCTTGAATATGAGGAAAAGGTATCTAGTGAATTTCCTTTTAAGGAAATAATTGATCTAAACATGGCGCATGAAAATCTGCACACTTTCTTCATGCCATCAAATGAATTTTGGATGTTCCTTTAGGCTACCCTCTCTTGGTTGTGAGTGATTGTGAAGGAGTTGGAATAGTTTGCGACACCAGAGATTCTGGGGTTCTTCCTTCCATAGGTGAAATGTTCCCATGAGTCACCAAACTATGAATATTTATTCATGCACCGCTTTTTCCTTCACAGTTTCTCTTCATTTCGTGGCTTCGCCTTTTTTTGGTATCGCTCATAGCTTCTCAGCAGTCACCACGTGGCTTCCTACCAGAGATTTCTTTTGGGCCATCTCACCTTCCTTTCTCTAGGCTCCATTTTTTGATGTGTGGCACTCATTCATGCATCTTTTATCTCGGGTTCAACGCTTGTTCATCGGTCTCCATTTTGATGCCCCGTGTTCTCTTCTTCTACTGCTACATGCCCCATGTCTCTTCAGGATGTGCCTACTGGCATGCTACTGGATAATGTTTATTTTCATGGTGGCTCAGGACAATCTCGATCATTGATGGCTTTGTGGAAGCATTTTTCTTTTTGGGGTCCTCAGGCGGTGGACTGGCTTATTTAAGCAATTTTTTCTTCATTTTATTGGTGGTTGTTAGATGGATTAAATTTTCCTGAGCACTGGGAATTAGGCTCTGTAGTTTTTTCTATTGAGCTTGAACTCAAAGACTATGCCATTCAATTCGGCCTTTATGTTTTCATGCATTTAATAGGACATTAAACTATGCTTGTATTTTCTAGAATATATGAACGTTTGTTTCAAGCTTTTGTAATCTTTATGCAGCTTTTGAATCACTGGTGGTCCCTAACCACATCAATATGAATAGAGGAATGGTTGTGATATGGTTATATAGCTACAATCTTGGTTTTCCTTAGTTGGAAGATTTACTTTCATGTACATGTAGATTCTTTTGGTACTTTTATCACACAACTAGGAGAGGGGAACTTAGACCACTTCAACAATTTCACAGGTAGGAATAATTTTTAATTCTAAAGGAATTAAAGTAAAAATAATGAGAATCTCTTGCTATGTTGTATGCATTGCATAAATTTTACCACTATGTCCTAGCTACACTATCTACACTCCATAATAACCACTAAGCACTAAAATAGTTGATCAATAAGCTAATTTTGGATGACAATTAAAAAATGTTGATTTTCTAATATTATCAATTAAAAATTATGGCTAATCCAAACAAGGACCATTTTGGGTTTGAAATTTTGAGCCATGTGTAGGTGAGGGAAGAACCAATAGATTCAAAGTAATAATTCCTTGATGCATATTTATTTCATGTTCAAGTCATGTGCTTTTATCTATAAGATATTTATATATATTTCTATATTATTGGAAATGGGAGAGATGCCTAGATATTATTTCTAAGATAAGAAGTAGTATTTGATAATGAGATATCTATCTTTCAATCTCGATAGTTTTTGTAATAAAATGATAATGTGCTTTTAAGCCTACTATTTGAATATGAATGAGTTGTGGCTCTCCAAGAGGAAAATGAAGGTGTTTCAAGAATTCATTTTTAGGAAGGTGTTTCAAGAACTCATTTTTAGGTTATTAGACTAGAAGGAAGATATTTCAAGCTTGTCTTTTGTGGATTACATTGGTTAAATATACAAAAAATAACAATTGGCATTAATATTTTAATAGTACATGTTTCTTTTGAAACCCATATTTTCCCTACAATCATTTGAGAAGTCATGGATTGAATCTGTTGGCCCAACTTACCAAACTAGAGGAAAAAAAGGAATGATAAATTGTCACAACAAATAATTATTCCAGTCAAATAGTGGCATGGTTTGATGGTTAAGTTGTTGTGTTGTTATTATTTCCATCAAGTTTCAAACCCCATTGGGGTGTAATTGTTGGGAATTTATATTGGGGATGAAGTCCCCCTTTGTGACCTCACCAGTTCATAGCTCTGAGTCAAAAGTGTTTACCACTATTAATAAAAGACAACTAATTATTTCAAAAAATGGGTAAAATTAGTATATGCACTCATTTAGACCACTAAATAAGTTAGCAATTTATAATAGAGAAATCGTATTACATGATTTGGAAATCCTCAAGTATTGGCAAGTGACCAAGACACACATTTTATAAACAAGACAATTGAAATACTTAGCATAAATTTTTGATAACCCATTATAAGAGCACTCCTTATCATCCTTGGACTAATGGCTAAGTGAAATAATTAAATGAGGTTCTCAAAGGAGTGTTAAAAATCATTTTAATCTCAAAAGGGATAACTAGGAAGAACACATTCTATCTATTCTATAGACATATATCAAAGAAGCTTTGTATATCTACAAGATAGATACCAGTTCAATAAATGTATGGACTATAATTAATTATGTTAATATAACATATTGTTCTAAGTTTAAATATAACCTTAACACTATAAAATGGGGAAGAATAGTCAATGTTTAAACATATTGGATGAACTAATCAAATTGAATGCATAGCTTATTTATTTTTAGGAATGGGAGGTTTAAAAATGAAAGACGTAGAATTAACATGATAAATATTTATAACTCAATTTTTTTGGGGAAAATTTGGTTTCAGTATATGAGAGAAGCTACAAAGAGAATCCTATAAAGCTATGAATACCCTACTAGGATATTTACATTATGTACCATAGGAT
The DNA here is from genome assembly GCA_007115665.2 of Sequoiadendron giganteum. NCBI lineage: Eukaryota > Viridiplantae > Streptophyta > Pinopsida > Cupressales > Cupressaceae > Sequoiadendron > Sequoiadendron giganteum. The sequence goes on along the minus strand of CM021106.1, from coordinate 591,797,131 downwards.
AGAAAAGTAGTAATGCACTATGATAGTTGTATTGAGAAGAAATGGAGGATCTGTTGAGCTTCTCTCTTTTGGTATTTGTCGTTGATGTCAAACTTGTGCTTCAAATTGGCATCTTGGTGATTGATTATCAATTGCATTGTGTGTACATTTAGACATTCAGTTTTGGTTTTGGCTGGCATATTTGATTTTGGCATTCATCTTTATGGTGATTGGTTTATATCTAGTTTTGGTGGTATTGATTGTTGGAGCTTTATGTGTAGATATATATTGCATGGTGTCTTTAGTTTTTGACATGGCTCATACAAGTTAAGGAACTATAGTATGAAGGTATATCTTGTCTTCAGTTTATATGTTTTCATTCTATTACTATAGATGTAAATCTTCTTGGCTTCATGGCATATCATTGGCAAAAGTCTTTGACACATTTTATGTGCAGACTCAGGTGGTAATGTTTTTAGATCTTATAATGGTTGATTTATTTGGATTTTAGACCAACATGAGTTTTGTGAAATAATGTAAAGTTACTTTGAAAAGTGAAAAGACATCTTTTTGTGGAACCAATTTTATTTTGTTAATGATCAACAGGTGGTTTGTGGAAATAATGAAAAATCACAAGGCATTATTGTTAGAGTAATTGGACATTTACTTTATTAATTAAACAATATTTGTTTCATTACGTAAATTTCCCTTTTACCTCTTTTCACTTAAGCTAACATTAGGTGCATAATAATTAATTAATTTATTAATTATTATTGTGCAAGCCTAGGGTTTTCCTTTTTAGGGTTTTCATCTATATGTAGTTGAAAACTATCTTTTGTATCATTAATTCATTTTACATTTTATGTGAATTCATGGCTCCACATTCTTGAGCATTTCCTTTGTTGCTTCTCTTTGTTTCTACTTGTAACAGGTTATTTGCTTGCAAAGATCTTTTGGGCTTCTGTGGTGTTGTATCTTCTCAACTCCAACATGGTATCAGAGCTTCAGATTTGCAGCTGCTTGTTCTTGTTTTGAGATTGTGCATTGGAAGCAAATCTAGGGTTCTAAGTTTTTTTGGGTGGATTCAGCATACTCCTATTTTTTGGTTCACTTTGGGCCTAAATGGACAGTGTCATTGGATTCGTAGTGCCCAAAAACCCCTAAAACGACTGTCAAATCATCGATTTTAGTTACAATCAATTTGGAAGGCAAAATTTTTTTTGCCCTAGGGCCGTACAGAGCAAAAATCATCAAAAAATTAAAAAAAAATCAAAAATCTATGGTTTTTGATTAATTTTTTTGCGCGGCCAATTAAAATTTTTTTTGCCAACCGGTGGCCACCACCGCACCGCCGCCGCACCGCTCGGCATCCACAGCACCACCGGAGCTCCCTGCACGTTCACTGTCGGGCTTTGCCTACTCCGCTCGAGCTCTGTCGAGCTCCACTCGCTTCGCACTCCACCAACTCGGGACTCTGTCGGCTCTGCCAACTCCAAGCCGAGCTCACCGATCTGGCTCGCCCATGCCAGCCCCCGTGGGCCACCAGCCGCCAGCCCCCTGGTCGTCGATGTGACCAGGGGCCGAAGACTTTAGCCCTTGAGGGCTCCAAACAATATTTTTTTTGCACATTGGAGCAGCCTGTGCTAAATCGGGCGTAGAATGGGCAATTTTTCTCATTTTTTTGCAAAAAAGATATCAGTGGAAAGCTAGTTCCAGCGCCGTTCTAGTGGTATTGGTAATTTTTCCTGATTTTGTAGTTTTTCTATGTTTTTTGCTAGTGAAAGTCAGAACTTGGTTTTTTCACTCCAAGGGGTGTATCTTTTGCATCCGAACTCCGTTTCACACAAACGAATAGGCATTGGAAAGGTGTTACAGTGCTCTTTCTAGATTTATAGTCTATTTTACTAGTTCGTTTATTAGGTATGTTTTATTTAGCTCTGTGTGTTTTTACACTTTACTCAATTACTTTGTCATTCTAGCTCCTTCATGAGTTTTGTTTGCATGGGATGGGTTATCTTAATTTGATCTAAATCTTGTAAGGTCAAATTTCTCAGTTTGTTTTTCATTTGAAGAGTTATTATGGGTTTCTCTACTCACCCTTCAATTGTTCTTCTGGAATGGTGTAATTATGAGTCATGGGCAAAGGGTATACTTACACATTGTAAGTGGCTTAATATTTTTCCTTATTTGTATGATCTCATACCTGAACCAGCAACTTTAGAGGGCAGATTAGCATGGGATATTATTAGAAATCACATTGCAGGAGTTATATTGTCTAGTGTTGATCATGACACTGTGTTGGTTATATCGGACATTGATTTTCCTCACCCACTTTGGACACGTCTTTGGGAGATCTATGGAGACCCTATTCTATCTCCATTCCCAAAGGATCCTGCTTTCGATTGTCTCATACCCATTGCTTGGAGAGAGAATACACCCTTTGATCATGATACTTTAGAGGAGCTTGAGTATTTAGACACCCTTACATATTCCGATGGATCAGAGGTTTGTCTCACAGTTCCTACTCTTTAGACTAAGACTTCATCAACATCTCTTGTTGTTCTTGATTCAGTGCAGCAGGGAATCATACATCTTCCAGACATAGCTACTTTGGACTCTTATGTTGCACACATATCTTTCTTGTTTGTTGAGTCCTATATTACAGATTTGGAGGATTACTTTGAGGACATTCATCTCCTCTACCTTGACAGTCAGGTTATCACTATTCGCCCACCATTATCTATGCATTCAGAGGTTGCATTTCAGTATTCTCCACATTAGTTTGGATTTGACATTATTTGTTTCCATTTAGACAGTGAGACTCTTCAGCATCCTATCATGGCACACATCTTGAGACATATTCATTCTTCCTTCTTCACAGGGTTTCTTTGGTACAGGTCCATGGATCCATTTCTTCCCAAGGGGAGGAATATCATTTGCCGCTTTAGGATCTCCTTTTGGAATCTACGTCAGGCATCTACCATTGTGATAGGAGTTTCTTCATTGTGGGGGGGCCTTCTTCTCTCTTTCTATATCTCCTATGGAGATCATTGTACATGTACTTATATGATATAAGCTATCTATGGGGGGTATCATGTTATCCACCTCCTATCCTTCTTTCATTAGTGCATTGCATTCCTTCCTTGCATTCTATTTTGGGGAGGAGTTTTGTTCCCACTGGGTTTTCTCCTTTACCCCATTTCATTTAGTTTGCATTGATTTTGTACATGGATACCTGATCTAGCCTTGTTGCCAGGACCCATTGTTTTTGCTTTCAGTAGCTTCTTCTAGGTTTTAGCTTCTCCCTATGTCTATCTTAAGGGGGGGTGTTAGAGTAATTGGGTATTTACTTTATTAATTAAACAATATTTGTTTAATTACGTAAAGTTCCTTTTTACCTCTTTTCACTTAAGCTAACATTAGGTGCATAATAATTAATTACTTTATTAATTATTATTGTGCAAGCCTAGGGTTTTCCTTTTTAGGGTTTTCATCTATATGTAGTTGAAAACTATCTTTTGTATCATTAATTCATTTTACATTTTATATGAATTCATGGCTCCACATTCTTGAGCATTTCCTTTGTTGCTTCTCTTTGTTTCTCCTTGTAACAGGTTATTTGCTTGCAAAGATCTTTTGGGCTTCTGTGGTGTTGTATCTTCTCAACTTCAACAATTATCTCTTGGAAACAATGTGTTTACTCTTTAAGGGAGTCCACATTATGCTTGTGAACGTAATCTTGAAGACTTTGGTCTTCACTTTGCATGTGGTTATCGACTTGGGTTTTTGGTTTATATTTACATGACTCTTTGGCAATGGGTACTTCTCATCATTTAAAATGACTTTGATTAAAGTCACATGCTAGCATGAATAGTTACTCACGTGGATTGTGAGTAGGCAATTTCGTTGGATTCATTATGGTGTTGGTATTTTTGAATCTTTGACAACTATCATTTGATGTTTATAATAATGTTGTTGCAAACTTCAAAGAATAATGGTTATGTTACATAAAGTCAACATGGACAACAAATTTCATTTCATTATGGAATGCAAATTCCAAATGATTATTGTTTGCTGTTGATTATTCAGTGGTAAAGAGAATTAGGGAAAGGGAAAACATTGTTATGTTGTTTTATTGAACAATTGAACCCTAGCGGCGCCGCCATGAAGTTAATCTCAATGGTTATTGTCACCATGACTGAAAATCTTTGCTTGAGCTGGAGATATGTTGAGCTGGGAGAACTATTGAAGGTTTCTTTAGTGGATCTTTTTCAAGCTGAAAGGTGAAAGAGCTATAGTGAGATAGTTATGAAGTCTTCACACAAAAAAATGGTAATATTCTGGCCACCGTGATAGGTATTTGTTTTTCATTTCACAAGATACTGGGCAAAACTAAATCTTAACTGTTTGGTGTTTAAGAGTTGGTTGAAGATTCAGTTTCAGTTGGGTAACCGAGTTTTTACTCAAAGTTTTTTTTCTAATCTTCAGGGGTTTTTTCATCGAAATGTTGTGATTATTGCAAAAACCCATTATGGGTATCATGGTTTAATTACTTGTTTTAAAATTTGTAAAAATCTTGATTATTGTAGACACGAGATTTTGAGAAGAATAATTGTTTTATACTCTTTGTATAAATGCATGACAAAAGCCATGACTCTATGTGAAGAAAAGGAAATATATTTATTAGAGGATTTGCTGTGGGTTTATTGTTGTGATATCATTTTGTATTTAAGGAGAGAATTTTGAGAAGTTTACAGTGAGAATTTTTGTTGAAAGAGAGAAAAAGAACACAAGCGTTTATGTTGTATAATATCTCTGATTTTATATAGAGATAATACTCATAATTTTAGTTGTTTATAAACTGTTTTCTGTTATGCACAGTACATTTTATAATGGGCTACATTGAAAACACTTTTGTTGTACTCTATTGAGATTTTTTGATTACACAAGTATGCAGTTATAAAGTCATGATAGTTTACATTGCTATTTGAAATTTTTTGCAAAGGGGTGGGTGCTCCTTTTGAATTTGGTGCTTCAGAATTTGAGTATTGAGATGGTGCTCTGAAAATATTGTAATCAGATTTTGGAATCAAGCCTACAAGGCATTTTGGAGTGGTTTTTCTACCCCAAGAGGGTTTTCCACTCAGAAATTTTTGTGTCACTCTTTTCTTTGATTTGTGTCTATCTTGCACAATATTTCTTTCCATCATTTATGTTGAGTTAGTTCATTCAATGCTCTGATACTTTATCACTGTCCAATTTCATCTTAATGCTCTTGGTTCAGTTGCTAATATGTAAAGTTTAAATGTTATTTACTGTCATCTGAAAGTCTAGTTTCCTTGCAAAAGAAAGCATTAAAAATTTGTTCATTCAACCTTATATGAACAAAATACATCATGCTTTAACAAGAGCTATTTTTTTTTCTTTCTAAGATCGGTTTCTTTTTCTTTTTTAAAGTCTCATTCTGTTCAAGATAAAAAAGGTTCAAATATGCCTTTCATTTCATAAGAGTTTAGAAAAAATATATTACTCTGATTCACCCTACCCCCCCTCTCAGAGTAATTCCACTTCCAACAATTGGTATCAGAGCGTAGGGTTCTTTGTCAGGTCTAGCCAACCTAGGATTGATTCTGGTCTTGGAGTTTGTTTAAAATGTCTCAAGAAAATGAAGGCACATTTATGACTACATATCCTTTATTTGATGGAATAAATTATGTTTTATGGAAGATCAGAATGGAAACATATCTTACTTCTATTGATCTTGATGTATGGAGTATAGTGTTAACTAGGTACACTGTACCAAATACACTACCCACATTTGTTGATGAAAAGAAAAAATATGAAACCAATGCTAGAGAAAACCATGCTCTCTTGTGTGCATTGACTAAAGATGTCTTTATCAAAGTCATGCATTGCACTTCTGCTAGGGATATTTGGATTAAACTTGAAACCATTTATCAAGGAAATGAAAAATTTAAATAGTTAAAAGTTCTTACTCTAAAACATCAGTTTGAGGAAATAAAAATAAAGGATGATGAAAAGGTAGCTGATTATTTCTTGAGAGTTGATGAAATTGTCAATGCTATGAAAGGGCTAGGAGAAGAAGTAAAATAATTTGATGTTGTAACCAAGGTTATTAGAACTTTACCAAATAAATTTGAAGCAAAGGTTGCTACTCTTGAAGAAAAGAAACACTTTGACCAACTTACCTTAGATAGTTTACAAGGCACTCTGATTGCCTATGAAATGAGAATAAATAAAAACAATTCCTCTAGAAAAGAAACTACCTTTAAGGCAGAAAAGAAAAATTTATCTTATGGCAGTGATTCTGATTTATCAATTTCTAAAGAAGCTCTCCTAGTCAAGAAACTAAAAAAGAAGTATAAGGGTAAGATTCCCTTTAAATGTTTTACTTGTGGAAAGCCTGGAAACTTTGTTGCTAAATATCCTTATGTTGATCAGTCTTATGAGGATGAAAAACTAGAATAACAACATAGGGAAAAGACTTATTATCCTAAAAAGAAGTTTAACTTCAAAATGAAAAAGAGTCTCTTTTCAAAGGAAGACTCGGATATTGAGCTAGATGACTCACTAGATGATGAAGACTTAACTTTATTTATGGCTGAAGTAGAAACTCATAATACTTCAAACAAAGAATCAGAAAAAACTTTAAACAAAGAATCAAAAAAACAGTTTGAAGTAGAAAACTATGAAATTGAATTGCTTTGTGCTCTTCAAGAAATAAAAAGACTAAAGAAACATATTGCTTCTCAAGAGCATAGTCCAAACAGTTTGGTCACTGGCTTACAAATTGAACTTGATGATTCTAAAATAATGGTGGATACTCTCCAATTTGTTCTTGTTGATAAAGATAAAGAGATTCAAAATATTGAACAATAGGTTGTCAATCTTAAAAAACAAGTTGAAGGTTATGAAAGTACTATTCACTTGAATGATATACTTGGGAAACAAAAACATCATAAAGATATGACTAGTATTGGATTCAACACTAGTGAGTGCTCAAAACTTTAAGGTAGCTGATAAGAAGCATCCATATGAGCATAAACGAACCAATTTCAGGTTTAATGCTTCTTTTGTAATAAATTTGGACACAAAGTGAGCAATTGCAAGATAATGATGTCTAGAACACCTATATTTGGTCACAAACAATTCTTTGGATTTCCTAATACTATTAAGTGTTTTACATGCAATAATATTGGTCACACATCCAAACAGTGCAAACAAGGTAGACATATCTCTGAAAAATTTGGAGACCCAAGTTTGTACAAAACATAGAACAATCCATGCTTGTCCAAACTGCACTTCTTTTCAAAAAGAAGGCATTGTGGGTTCTAGATAGTGGATGTTCCAATCACATGACTTGAGATAAGGACAAGTTTATTAAGCTCGAAGATTATTCAAGAGGTTCTGTAAAGTTTGGAGACAATACATGAATTGAGATTAAACGTAAAGGCTCTCTACTTCTAAATGATGACACACCCATTTATGATGTATATTATGTAGAAGGCCTTAAACACAATATTTTAAGTGTTAGACATATTTGTGATAATGGTTACAAAGTTATATTTAATTCACAAGGTTGTGCTATAAAGAACAAATCTGGTAAGACAATTGCAACTAGTTTAAGGACACAAGGTAATGTTTACAATCTTCTTGACTCTTCCAATCATGAATGCAGTGAAGGCATATGCCTTATGGGTCAAGTTGAAGAAAATTGGTTGTGGCATAAATGGTTAGGGAATTTCAACTTTGATAATCTGGTTAGGATCAACAAAAACTAGAACATGAGAGGTTTTCCTATTCTAAGCGAACCAGAAAATGTTGTTTGTAAAGAATGTCTAAGAGGTAAACAAACAAAGGTTAGTTTTAAATCAAAAGAACATGCTTCAACTAAACCTTTGCAGCTTGTACAAACTAATTTGTGTGGTCCTACTAGAACAAGGTCTATAAATGGTGAGAAATATTTCATGTTATTTGTAGATGACTACACAAGAATGGTTTGGGTAACCTTTCTCAAACATAAGTTAGAAGCCTTTGACAGATTTAAAATCTTTTGAAAAATGGTTGAGAAAGAAGCTGATATGAAGCTTAAATTTTTGAGGTTAGCCAAGGGAGGTGAGTTTACCTCTCAAGAATTCATTGATTGTTGTGAGCAACATGGCATAAAAAGGCAATATGCTGCTCCAAGAACACCTCAACAAAATGGGGTTGTTGAGAGAAAAATAGAACAGTGAAAGAGATGGCAAGGACTATGCTAGATGAAACAAAACTGCTAGACAAGTACTGGAAAGAGGCTATTCATACAACTGTTTATATTTTGAACAGAGTACAAATCAGAGTGAAATCCAATTTCACTCCATATGAACTTTGGCATGGTAAATCTGCCTTAATTAAATACTTTAGAATCTTTGGTTGTAAATGTTTTATCAAAAGAGATGATGAAAATTTAGGCAGTTTTCAATCTAAATATGATGAAGGTATCTTCTTAGGATACTCCACTCATAGAAAAGCCTATAGGTGTTTCAATAAGAGGCTAAATAAGATTTTTGAATCTGTTAATGTCAAATTTGATGAAAAATTGCTTCTAGATGATGATCATGTGCAAGATGTTGATGAGGAACCTATGGTAGGTCTTGAAATTTCTCCCAAATATGATGAAGCAGATAATATACAATAGGAGGATGCTTCAAGCTCTAAGGTAGTAACACCTCCAAAGACACCCTCCAAGATTTTTTTCAAGAATCATCCTCAAGATATAATCATTGGGGACAGTAATGCTGGGATCTTAACAAGAAGAAAAGCAAAAATTGATGAGCAAGCACAAATTGCAAAACACTTTTGTTTGGTAACTGATTTTTAGCCTAAAGCATTTTGTGATGCTTTAAATGATGATTGCTGGTTGAAAGCTATGCAGGAAGAGATCAACCAGATTGAATAGAATAAGACTTGGGAACCAGTCCCAAGACTTGATGATAAAAATGTTATTGGTGGCAAATGGGTTTTTGGAAACAAATTGGATGAATGTGGCAAAGTAGTGAGAAACAAAGCATGTTTTGTGTGCAAAGAGTATGCACAACAAGAAGGTATAGACTTTGGTGAAAATTATGCACCTATTGCTCGTATTGAATCAATTAGAATTTTCTTAGCATACTCTTGTTTCAAGATTTTTAAGGTTTACCAAATGGATGTCAAAACAACATTCTTGAATGATTAACTTGATGAAGAGGTATATATGGAACAACCAGAAGGATTTGTTGCAAAATAAAAATTTGATCATGTATATAGGTTGAAAAAGGCCTTGTATGGTCTTAAACAAGCTCGTATAGCTTGGTATTCAAGATTGGATGCACACTTAACAATAAATGGATTCAAAAGAGGTGGTGTTGATAACAATCTCTATATTAGAGTTGAAGGTGGTGATATTCTAGTTGTTGAGGTTTATGTAGATGACATAATCTTTGGCTGCAATAATGATGCATTGTCTGAAATGTTTTCAAAGATTATGGAATCTGAATTTGAAATGTCAATGTTGGGTGAACTAACATTCTTTCTTGGCCTCCAAGTTTTACAGCTTGAACAAGGAATATCTTTGTCACAAACAAAATATGCCAAAGAGATGTTAATTTTTTTTCAAATGGATGAATGTCATCCTGTGAGAACACCTATGGTGACTGGTTGTAAGTTGTCTAAAACTGATGATTCTCCTGATGTTGATCAAACCGAGTATCGATCAATGATTGATAGTTTATTATACTTGACTGCTTCCAGGCCTGATTTAATGCAAGTTGTGTGTATGGTGTCTAGATTTCAGTCTGCACCAAAACAATCCCATCTTACTATTGTAAGAAGAATATTCAAGTATATCCAGGGTACTCTTGACTTTGGTTTATGGTATCCTAGAATCAATGATTTTACTTTGACAAATTTTGATGATACTGATTGGGCTAGTTGTTTAGATGACAGAAAAAGCACCAGTGGTGCAACATTTTATCTTGGTGATTGTCTTGTTGCTTGGCATAGTAAAAAGCAAGATTTTGTTTCATTATCAACAACTGAAGCTAAATATATTGTAGCTACATCTTGTTGTACTCATCTTCTTTGGATGGCTCAGACACTATCAAACATGGGTATTGATGTTGCTAAACCTGTCTCTATTTTTTTTGATAACACAAGTGCAATTAATTTGTCTAAAAATCCTATTATGCACTCAAGGACTAAACACATTGCAATTAAGTTTCATTTTCTAAGGGAATTTTTTTTGGCTAATGAGGTAACAATGCAGTATGTCTCCACACAAGCACAAGTCGTAGATATTTTTCCAAAGCCTTTGGCTAAATAAGTCTTTGAAGGGCTTCGTTCTCGGTTGGGAGTTGTCTCTCAATCGTTGTTTTCGTAAAAACCATCATTTGTTGAGGGGGGGCTTTTCAGCTCTCTAAGCAGCTTCTTGTTGCTTCACATGGCTTTGCTACTTCATGCTCTATCTGCAGCTATTTCATTCAGTTTTTCTTGGCATTACACTATTGTCTGTTTGTCCTCGTAACAAAAAGGGGGAGAGAGCTTGTTGAGTGTTTTTGGTTTCAAATGGTTTTGGTTTTGGCACTTTGTTTCTGATGGCTCGATTTTTTCCATCTAGGACAAAGGGGGAGTTTGTTGAGCTTCTCTCTTTTGGTATTTGTCCTTGAGGTCAGACTTGTGCTTCATATTGGCATCTTGGTGATTGATTATCAGTTGCATTGTGTGAACATTCAGACATATTAAGTTTTGGTTTTGGCTGGGATATTTGATTTTGGCATTTAGCTTTATGGTGATTGGTTTATATCCAGTTTTGTTGGTACTGATTGTTGGAGCTTTATGTGTAGATAGATATTGCATGGTGTCTTTAGTTTTTGACATGGCTCATCCAAGTTAAGGCATTGCAGTATGAAGGTATATCTTGTATTCAGTTTATATGTTTTCATTTTAATACTACAGATGTATATCTTCTTGGCTTCATGGCATATCATTGGAAAAAGTCTTTGACACAGTTTATGTGCAGACTCAACTGGTAATGTTTTTAGATCTTATAGTGGCTGATTTATTTGGCTTTTAGACCAACGAGAGTTTTGTGAAATAATGTAAAGTTACTTTGAAAAGTGACAAGACATCTTTTTGTGGAAATAATGAAAAATCACAAGGCATTATCTCTTGGAAACAATGTGTTTACTCTTTAACAGAGTCGACATTATGCTTATGAAGGAAATCTTGAAGACTTTGGTCTTCACTTTGCATGTGGTTATCGACTTGGGTTTTTGGTTTATATTTACATGACTCTTTGGCAGTGGGTACTTCTCATCATTTAAAATGACTTTGATTAAAGTCACATGTTAGCATGAATAGTTACTCACATGGATTGTGAGTAGGCAGATTCGTTGGCTTCATTATGGTGTTGGTATTTTTGAATCTTTGACAACTATCATTTGATGTTTATAATAATGTTGTTGCGGACTTCAAAGAACAATGGTTATGTTACGTAAAGTCAACATGGACAAGGGATTTCATTTCATTATGGAACGCGGATTCCAAATGATTATTTTTTGTTGTTGAGTATTCAGTGGTAAAGAGAATTAGGGAAAGGAAAAAATTGTTATGTTTTTTATTAAATAGCTGAACCCTAGCTGCACCGCCATGAAGTTAATCTTTGTGGTTATTGTCACCATGACTGAAAATATTTTCTTGAGCTGGGAGAAATATTGACAGTTTCTTTGGTGGATGTTTCTTGAGCTGAAAGGTGAAAGAGCTATAGTGAGACAATTATGAATTCTTCACACAAACAAATGGTAATATTATAGCCGTCGTGATAGGTATTTGTTTTTCATTTCACAAGATACTGGGAAAAACTAAATCTTAACTGTTTGGTGTTTAAGAGTTGTTGAAGATTCAATTTCAGTTGGGTAACCAAGTTTTTAATCAAAGTTTGTTTTCTAATCTTCAAGGGTTTTTTCATCAAAATGTTGTGATTATTGCAAAAACCCATTATGGGTATCATGGTTTAATTACTTGTTTTAAAATTTGTAAAAATCTTGATTATTGTAGACACGGGATTTTGAGAAGAATAATTGTTTTATACTCTTTGTATAAATGCATGACAAAAGCGATGACTCTGTGTGTAGAAAAGGAAAAATAATTATTAGAGGATTTGTTGTGGGTTTATTGCTATGATATCATTTTTTATTTAAGGAGAGAATTTTGAGAAGTTTACAGTGAGAATTTTTGTTGAAAGAGAGAAAAAGAACACAAGGGTTTATGTTGTATAATATTTCTGGTTTTATACAGAGATAATACTCAAAATTTTAGTTATTTATAAACTATTTACTATTATGCACAGTACATATTATAATGGGCTACATTGAAAACACTTTTGTTGTACTCTATTGAGATTTTGTGATTGCACAAGTATGTAGTTATAAAGTCCTGATAGTTTACATTGCTATTTGAAATTTTTTGCAAAGGGGTGGGTGCTCCTTTTGAAGTTGGTGCTTTAGAATTTCAGTATTGAGTTGGTGCTTTGAAAATATTGTAATCAGATTTTGGAATCACGCCTGCAAGGCATTTTGGAGTGGTTTTTCTACCCCAAGAGGGTTTTCCACTCAGAAATTTATGTGTCACTCTTTTGTTTGATTTGTGTCTATCTTGCACAATCTTTCTTTCTATCATTTATGTTGAGTTAGTTCGTGCAATGCTTTGATACTTTATCACTGTTCAGTTTCATCTTAATGCTCTTGGTTCAGTTGCTAATATGCAAAGTTTAAATGTTATTTACTGTCATCTGAAAGTCTAGTTTCCTTGCAAAATAAAGCATTAAAATTTTTTTCATTCAACCTTATATGAAAAAAATACATCATGCTTTAATAAGAGCTATTTTTTTTCTTTCTAAGTTCAGTTTCTCTATTGCTTTTTTAAAGTCTCATTCTGTTCAAGATAAAAAAAGGTTCAAATCTGCCTTTCATGTCATAAGAATTTTGAAAAAATATATTACTCTGATTCACCCTCCCCCTCTTGGAGTAATTCCACTTCCAATAGGATCGAGGGATGAAATTATAAAGCCTTACCCCACTTGTGGGACATGTCAAAGAAACGAGTCCTAGAAAGAAAATATCTATGATCACATTTGAATGAGTGACCTTGATTTCAAGGTCTAATACTTTCCACATGCTAATGGGAATTTTAATGTGCAACACTATAATTAGGAAAAAAGACCTTCACTCAAACTTATTGGTGTTCATTTAAAGCTACCTTCATTCAAACTCTATCGACATATAAAAATAATTGTACCTTTAAATAAATATTATCGTACCTTCAACATTAAAAATTGCAAGGCTTTCCACATGTCAATGAGGTTTGAAAAAAGGTCCTTTTCCCAATTTTCTAATTTTACATGTGAAAATACCCATAGGAAAGTGACTTCCACCAAAGGTGTCAAGCAAAGGGCCTTTGTTCAAAGTTCCTTCATTTGAAGGTTGTTAGTCGTCCTTTATGTCATCCTTCAACTTTTGCTCCCTTGGTTTTTGAGAAAAAGTGTTGATTTGGGGCAAGGTTTCAATAATCAAATGAAGTTACCATAATATGAGATTTTGCACAATTGTATCCCTTGGATTAAGCTTTCTAAAAAGTATATTTGTCATGATTTTTTTACCTATTATATTTATTTTCTATTTTCTCATGAATATATAGGTCTTTAAAAAACATGATGGTCTCAATAAAGTTATACATAATGAAAATATGTCCACCCTCTATATTGATGTATTTATTTTCATAATATATATATATATATATATACAAATAAAATTCTACATTATGAAAAAATATTACTAGATTGTAGATACCTAAAATTGTCGTGATCTGCGAGTAACACTTTTTGCACTAATTTTCACCCTTCTCCCCTAATGATTAAATAATAAATTATTATTTAATTATTATCATATGTCATTGTCCACTATTAGTTAAGTAATTTTTCATTATTTAATTGATTCATTTAATTCATCCCTTCTCACTGATTAAATAAATCTTCTTTTTTTTATCGGTAATAGAAGTGATTTAATTAATAATAAAAGATAGATTACATATCAATTCTCCCTACAACATCACCATAAAAACCCCTTTCCAACCCCCCTAAGCTCCTCACTATATGTAAGGACCCTTCTTCATTCCATAGTCACAACCCTTTTATTCTAAACTTATGTTGCTCTATTTTCATATTAAGTGTATGACATTGAGATGATACGGCACTAGGTTGTGAATGCTTCTACAATTATGTGGAAAAATCGTAATATTATTATATGCTTAGGTTACATTTGCATAACATGTACTATTCTCCTTTATCTTGAATATTTTTTGAATTCATTATTCTATGTTTACTTACTTTGATTTTATTCACTTTTTATTTGTCGTTTCTCCATATTATTATTTAGTTCCAATTATGAAGTAAAAACAAGTCATTCTCATTAATTGGACAAGAATGATTTTTCAACAAGAATGTTATTATGTTTAAGATTCAAATCGAAGACCAAAGTAATAATAATAACAATATTATTAGTATTGATGTTTAGGTGTGATTTAATTGTTAACATTATTAGAGTTCACATTTAATTATGAGTTATACAATAATATTGAAAATTAGAGATCTTGTTATTAAGAAATTGATCTTAATATTATTATATTACTTTTAGAAGTAGACAATGATAATATTATTGAAGTATAATTTTCAATCAAGTATTAACACCATCGTTAGAGATTTCTTGGTCATTAGAGAATATCATTAATAATTTGAATGAAATAAATAATAACGATATTATCATTATCAATAATAAGCTTGCTTTTGGAATTAATTAACCATGACATTTCTAATGAATATTAAATAGTAATACTTACATGGGATCAAATGGCATAACATTTGTAATGTTAAAATAAGCCTACTAGAACTAGAGTTGAAATTGATAATAATTTGGATGCACATAATGTGATTTTGCATGTTTAAAGTTTAATAATGTTTCAATTTTATTATTTTTAGATTATATGTGATTACGATTATATAGTTGAGTTTGAACTTGTAGATCATTAATCAAATAGATTTAATATCTAAATCATGGTTGTAGATGGCTTTTAATTAGATATGATTATATAATATTATCATATAGATTATCGTCTTGATCATTTGTATTACATCAAGGTACATTTAACAATAACAAAATATAATTGAAACCTCTTCCTATAGAATAAAATAAAATTAAAATTAAATCATATCTTTATTCTTTCAAAAAGAGTGAAAGAAAAAAAGGAGGGGTAAAGAAATAATAACAATATAGCAATCACTGCCATACTAGGTAACATCCCATTTTTTATTGGTATTTTTTTTCCAACCTTAAGTAGGTCATTATCTCTAGAATGGATGGGAAAGGTAGCTCTGCATTAACTGTGAGGATGCATTAAATCAATGTGACCACACATGCTAATGCATTCATTGAGGGATGCTCATCGTAGGGTTTTGCTTAAATCTCTTCCCAGATCATATCTCATGGAGATCTTCTAATGGAACTTTAGTTGAATCAATATTGTTGATTGAAGTCTCCTATGATTAACATGATCTAAGATATTATTTCAGTCACCTTGGTAGATGTCCTACCATGTTTCTTTGTGTGTGTATTCTGCAACCATATCTCTCAATGATACCATAATCATTGAGGCATTCTTCTTTATGAAACTCTTTGTGTGCTTTCCCACACCCCAACATTTATTATCTGCTTACTGACCATGTTGAAATTCAGATATACTCCTTGCTTCATTCAATGTTGGTACTCTACTTCAACCTTGGGGAGTTAATACTTGATTAACTTTCTGGTACGAAGGGGCATACACTAGGCTAGAGAAGGGAGGAGAGGAGGGAATAGAGAAAAGAGATTTCTGCTAGATCAACATTGTGTGGAGGAATTTGTGTTTTGTCCTTAACTATTTTTTGCATGTTAAATTTAGGGCATTATATTTTGGTATCAGAGCCCGGTTGCAGCATTGGGATCTCTGGTTAGTGTTGTGGCCCATGCGGTGTTGCTTGTGTGAATCTCCCTTGTGTGCTTATCTCCTTGTTGTGACTAATGTTTGAAATGGCCCTATGATGTATTTTCTTCCCTTATTCTTTGGTAATTGTTGTTAGCTTTGATTAAGTATTACGTACTTCTATGTGAATGACATAAATGATTACAAAATAAATGATACTAGGTTCATTAAATTTATGTGGGAAAATAATAATGAAATAGTAATGCTTCTTAAAAGAGTCATATATTGTATTCCCTAGAATTTGATAGAAAAGTAGCGATTTAACCAGGATTGGGTTATGATCTCTTTGTTTATGTATTTGAGAGTGATTTAAAAATGCAATTCCTTTCTTGGGTGTGGAAAAATGAAGTATTTCCAAATAGTGCATGTTGCCTTAAAATTTATTGAATGTGTGTTGTGTAAAGCTATTTTGAAGATAGGAAGGAAATATGTTTGATTAGGTAAAAGATTTTGGTCTTGAAATTGCATTCTTACCTTAGGATGTATGCATGAACTTGTGTATGGAATCAATTGGAATTTAAAGTTTAGAGATAAACTAGAATAGTGAAAGAATGTGCATGGTACATAAATAATAATTATGGTATGGAAAAGAATGCATTAGTGAATATTGCCTTGTTTAATTTCAAATATAAGCTCTTCTTTCATTACATGGTATGCCTGAAAAGTAAAATGTTGTGTGCATGGTAGTAGCCTTACATTGGTGACACTTAGGTTCCCAATTACATTAGAATTGATAGAAAATCATATAAATGATAACTCATTATATCCTATTTAGAGATGCAAATACTAACTGCATGACTATGTGAATTTTTAGTGAAATAATGTTGTGCTAATAAATTGGACTATGCTTTCCTCATCATGTGTGAGAATTGGGTAGCCTTGTTTGAGAAGATGTTTTAACATGTATGTGTAAGTCATTTGTTAGAATAGAATAAATTATGGTTTAATTATGTGTAAGGAAAGGGTTTGTTGCTTTAAAAAGATGAAAATTAGAAAAAGAAAAGAGAAGAGAAGTTATTATGTTTTCTTGGTGTATGTGAATACCCCATAATGGTGCTTATGTTGTGTGTTGTGGTAATTTTTGTGGATGGACCAAGTTGTAAAAACAAGTGTATGTTGTGCATCTTTGTTTCATATGGAATTGAGTGATAGAATTATTGACAAGTTATGTGATTGACATGTGGAAACCAGTATATGTGTTGTGCCCCAAGTACGAGATACTAGGTATTTGACTTGGGATAAGGGTGGTGGATGTCTAGTATGATCCCTTGTGTATACCCTTTGTGATAACCTTTATGTAAGTTAGCTAGTTGTGAGTTAAATATGTTAGCGTGTTAAGTGTGTAAGTGTGTCTATAAAATGAAATGTGATGTATTCCTTTGTGTTAGTCTTATTTGTATGTTAAATGTGTACCCCTAGTGTTTGGTTCCCCCCCTTACGGGAGTGCGATGCCAACTAGTGTAAATAGGGGTTGAGAGGCACATGATCACCCATCGGGAAATTATGAGCTTAGGGCATTGTCCCTAATCCTAATAAAGGATCTATGTCGAGTCATTGTAATCCTCCCATGGATGTTGACCATGGCCTACTCCCCCACATGTGAGAGCCACACTTGTTGGTTCATAGTGCAAACCTATTCCTTGATGTTATAACCCATGGGTAAAGGATGGAATTACATGGAACACCAACGATTCATATTTATGTGGTTGGGGACCACCAACTATTCATATTCATGTGGTTAGGGACCACCAGTGATTCATATATATATATATGTGTGGTCAGGGACCACCAGTTATTCATATTTATGTGGCCAGGGATCACTTAGTGATGCATACTTATGTGGTCAGGGACCACCAATTATTCATATTTATGTGGTCAGGGATCACCAGTTATTGCATGCTATATATACTTATTTGGTTAGAGAACCACCATTCCTCTCCTCCCCTTAGGTGATATTGTTGAAAAAATTTATTGTACTCCAATAACCATCTCACTTTGGTATTTGATTCAAATATCACCTACACACAATCAGATACTCCAAGAAATTTTGGAGAAAAATGATATCCAATATTTGGTTAAATTGAATGATGTAGCAACCTCCTTTGATTATATATAAGTGACAAAGTCAGATATCACATTCCCTCAATAAGAGTTACCCTCACTTGAGATCCAAAATAAGCATGAGGCCTAAATGATAAAGGTAATCAGTAATGAAACTACATTTAGGAACACTCTCATAGACAATTGATTAGGTCTTAATTTATGTAGCATTGATCTCCTAGATAATTTTTTTGTGGACACGAAGCTTATTCAACTCAATTATTTTAATATTCATAGCTTGGACAATGTTAAAAGGAAACTATTACGAATGATAAAATTACCCATTAAGGTCAGACCTATTATTTTTCCTACCCCTATCCATATAATTCCAGGACCTCTTTCATACAAAATTCTCCTAGGGAGACCATGGATTTATGCTATGAAAGGAGTCCCATCTACTCTTCACCTTGAAATGAAATTTGAAAACAACAAAAAGATACACACGGTTTAAGTGGATGAATAATGCTATAAATCACAAATTCAAGGTGATCATAACACTTCCAACTCCCCTAATACTTTCATTCCAACCTCAAAGGTAGAACCTATACAATTTAATGGTAATCCTAATTGTATTTCATACACAACAAAACTCTTATGGGATGATTGGGGGTAATTATATTTTACACCTCATTTCAAAGAAGAGCCCAAAATCTCACCCTCAAACTCGAAAGAGTCATGTACAAATGATTCATCTTCAAAAACATGTTTCAGGGATGATTGGGGTTCATTATATTTTACACCATCCTTTATGGGAGAGTACAAAATCTCACAATCTAAACTGAAACATTCTTGCGTTTCATTTTCTCAACTTGGTTCTACATCAATAACATCACCCCATGGTCGTGATGGGGGATCTTCAACTCCCATCCTTCATGAGACGAAGATACATAACTTTATAAAACCTAACAAGGATTTGTGTGCTTGTGAAGAATAAAATCCTTCTTAGAAGCATAAAATCTCTTCATCTGAGTTGTAAGCATCTTATGGCCTTGGATACAAACTCCTTTCTAAACATGGACATAATGAAAAAATGGAGAAAAATGATAAATAACAAGAGAAGTCTATACCATAATTTTTCAAGAAAGGTCTAGGTTTACAACCTTTCTATCCATCTTAATTTAATGCCTTATCATCTATTGTGTGTATGACATATTGTGATGAGAAAGAAATGTCCCCTACTATTGATTAAGAGACAATCTTATCGAGGCTTCTCAAATCCCGCTTGATTACTCTTCTTCCAAAAACATGAAATAAATTATACAATAGAAGTTCATTTTGTGCATATCATAGAGTTCATGATCATTCTACTAATGAATGTAACACTTTGAATAATAAAATTCAACATCTTAAGGACTGTGGTGCTCTTCATTTTGTTGAAGCTCCTATTTCTTCTAATTGATATAGATTTTTTTCTTATCATGTTGCTCATCACTATGTGGCATTAGTAGCTTTCTATGTCTTTCTCATTTCCATTCATGGTGGTACAATATTAGGTGCAACCATATTTATCTTGGCATCAAGATGATAGTTCCTAGTGGTTGTCTTTGTCTCTATGATTGGGGGGCAAGGATAAATAGTTCTTCAAGGTGTGCATTCTTTCGAAGGATCACCTCTTCCTTTATTTCTACTTAAAATACCAACATAGCAAGTATGTTGAAATTTTAAGTGGGGGGCATATTCTCCCCCATTCAATTTTTGCATGTCCCTTCTTAGTGATGATAACATACATATCCTAGGAAGTGTGAATTTCTTTTCAAAGTACGGTCTTCTAAACTCATGTGACGTGTCTTCCTTGTGGTGATATTATGATTCATATCCTTCAAGAATGTGACCTTTCTTGGCATATGACATTCCTCTTAGTGGTCATGCTACAAATGGAACTCACTGAGATGTGAATCTTTTATCCTAGAATATTCCTCTCTTGGACACATTTAGGCATGATGTTCCCCAATGTGAGACCTTTTAATGAAATAATCAAAACCCCTTTGAGCACACCTTATCTTATTTTTATTTTTTTCATAAGTGTTTAGCATAATGCAACTTTCTAACCTTATGAAGCTCAAAGTTCATATTGTGTGGTGCCTTGTCAATGTTGTCAAGAGGTATACCATTGGTATGGTTATGGGAGGCTAATAAGATTCTTGTGAATGGAAATCTTAGATACACATGTTTTTTGAGAAAACTGTGAAAGTGTGTTAGGGTATGTGCATGATCATGATGGGCCAAAAAGTGGTGATATGTAAGTGATATGATGGCCCATGTGGCTGACAACATTTTTTTAACCCAAAATTGATGAAATGAAAAGGGTTTTTAAAGGAGATTCTCAGCTTTCCACCAATATAAATTATTCTTTACTTTGAATTTAATTAATAATTATTATTCATTTTCTATTTCAATTATGACGAAAGTCCTGATTGATAGGCTAATTGAAAAAAATCTATAGCTTTCAAATGGTATCACATTTTTTGAATCAAAAACATGGATCACATTTTATGCTTTGCATACTATAGGATTTTTAAAAAAGTATTGAATTTCATGAATTTTTGACCAAGTTAAGGTGGTCAGACATACAAGTTTCTATATTTTTAAAAATTTGTAATAAAAAATTCATAATTAATTATTTACTTGGAAAAAAATTACAAAAAAAAATGCATCACATCAGGACATGAGTCCTCTACTTACATCTAAAATATTATAAAAAAAATATTATCATTTTATTGTGGTTAGGGTGGTTACAAAAACACCTACTTCTTATTTTTTCCCTGAAATTTAAGTACTACTGCATTGAAATTTCAAATTTTGACCAAATAGAGTTTTCTTTTTTTTAAAAACCTAGTAGTTTAGAAACTACATTCAATTTTCTACATATTCTATTCTTACATATTTTTGAAATAATATAGATAACTTATTCAAATTTTTACATCAGGCTTCCTAACTCTGATTTTCTGAGTTTTCATCGCCAATTAAGGGCCTATTTTTTCCATGATGATCCTGCACATACCCATTACAATACTTTACAACACTCCAAATAAGGCACAAAAAAGCTCATTTAGTTCATAGGGACCGATACCTAATGTGAATATGTTAAGAAATATTACAACACTAAATCAAGACCATGTTAGGGAGTACTTTTTGCATCATTATATATATATATATCTTCTAAGCAATCAAAATTTTCTTCACAAGAGAAAGGGTTCTCCCAATCCCCATACTCTATCTATGAAAGAGCATATTTAGTTGAGGATTCTCAAGGCCCACTTGATTACTCTTTCTCCTTTGACATGTAGATATTTCATAAACATGATCAAATAAATCTCTCTTTCTCTACATATCATAAAGTGTTTGTCCATTCGCCCAATATATGTTAGGATTTGGGTAGTAAAATACAACAAATTTTAGACTCCAGTTCCATCAATCTTCCATTTTCTTATTCACTTGTTGGATCATCACATGAAAAGTGACATTGGGTTTCAAATTTTTCCAATCCCTTTAAATATTAAAATTTATTTTATTGTATTTCTCTTCACTATGTGGCATCCATAGGTCCATGTGTCTATTAATTTCTAGTGATGGTGGTGGCACTATTTTCTAGCTATGTGACTCCCCTTGTGATGCCTATTAGTTATAACTTATCTAAGAGATATTAATGGTACATCAGTATCAAGAGCTTATGTAAGTTGCAAAATCCCCTTGTTTGAAGATCCATTTTCAAACCCCAAAAGTTGAGAAGTGTTGTGTTTTTAGATGGTCTTCGGGTTGTTACTCCCTTGTGTCCTTACATCCTTCCTTTGTCACTCCCAATACCCTTCTTCTTTTCCACTTCTTTTCATCTTCTTCCAAGGAATTTTAGGTTTTTCCCATCGGACATAACCCTTTCCTTCTCCCTCTACATTTTTTTCCCTTCCAATCTTTTCAAAAATTAGCTAAGTGTTGATCTATCATTGGTTGAGCTTCAACCTTTCCCTTTACCTTTTACCTTTGTTATAGTAAGAGGTAAGCCTACCTCCCGAGCCCTGATATTTTTTTTAGAAAACTAAGTAAGTGTGTGCTTCTTAGTGTCTGGGGATCAGTAATACCTTTTACCTCTTACCTTTGTTGAGGTAATAGGTAAGACCTTTCTCTAACCCCAAATCCCTTGATGAAAATTTTCAAAGTTGATAGTTGGCCTTTTAGTCATCAAGGATCGGTCATCTCCTTCATCATTTACCACTTCACGGTTATCGGTAATGCCTAAGGCACCCTCCTGCCACCCAATGCCCAAAAATCTCTTTATTCCTCCTGCCTTCCTGTAATTCTTCTTCCTCCTTTTAGGCCTTAGGTTTCCCTCCTAAGGTCTTTCTTCTGCAAAATACGCCTAAGTATTTTTTTGGACTTTTTACCTTCATGATCTTGTCTTACCTCTTAGAGATAAGAGGTCAATGGTAAGCTTGACCCTTGATCTTTGATGAGCTTATAGACTTTGGTGTTCACCCTTTTCTTCTGCACTTTTCCTTATCCCAACAGTAAGTGGTAAGCATCATGCTTGATGTTGATGATGTTGTTGATGCCTAGTGTATGAAGTGTACAAGGTATAATGAAATATCAAAGCCCAATGTATGACATTAGTGTTGTATTTGGGCCTGTGAAAAATTTAATTCATGAGAAGGCTCTCCTTTCAGACCTAATGGCCCGATTATCCTTGTGATTTGGCATGTTTTGTCGATAGCACCATTAATGCTATTGCAACTTGTTTTGTGTGGCTAGTTTTGAATTTTGAGGGGCAAGAATGTTATTTATTGTTGTTTCAACCTATTTCCATTATGATGGAGTGATTCCAATGCTCCTTTTTTGTCATGATTCTCTATAGATTTGATGGGGTTTTCTTCATTATTTGCACACTCCTTGACATTGTTGCATGGTGTAAATGTTAGATGGATTGATGTTGACTAGTTTCTTCATTTTTTGTTGGATTTTATAGTTGTACAAATATTTTGTAACTCATGGGTAAACCCTACTTGTGTTAGGGTATGTGGTTGGTCAATTTTTGGATTATGCCTCAAGCATAAAGGAGTTTTTTGTTTTTTTTGTTAGGGTTTTGAGGTTATTTCTCTATAAGGAGGTTTTGTGTATTGGTAAGGTAAATTCTCTATACACAAGGTGTATTTATGAAAGGTTAAGATCTATGTATATCTATCATTATGTGACATTATTTCTATATCTTGTAACTATGGCATATATGAATATACATTGGTATGATGTTGTCTCCATTTCTAAAGTGTAATACCTTATGAATCTATGTAGTAAGGTTATTGAGATTCTTCAAACATATTTGTTGTTTGAAGTATTTACATTTTTTCTTGTTATTCAAGGAGTGATGTAAATACTTGCATAGAGATGGTGAAGATATTATACCTTTAGATGGATTTCTAAGTAGAATAGCATAGTAGGTTTGTGTGGGTCGAATTATCAAAAGGTGCTAATCTATTCAGAAGACCCCCAAGATATGTTTGGTATTTTAATAAAATGCTTAACATATGACTTTGTAGCCCAAGGAAAGCACTATTCTTGCATGTTTTCCCTCCACCATCCTTAGAAACAAACTTTATATTCAAACAAACCTTTTCCCTAATTTCTTAGTTTAGATTTTGTTTCATTTTTCTTGCTTCATTCTTGAACTTAAATGAGAAAAATGGATGTAAATATCCCTACAATCTCGTATCATCTATATGAAGCTTATCTTCTTTACATATAGGGATACCTACCTAGGTCCTACAGAGCCTAAAATGTAGGGGAGAAAAGTATTACATCTATCTCCCATTTGTTGGCCCCTAATCTTGAAGTCCTTGAGCATAAGAGTTGGTTTTCCTTTAGATGATTTTCATAGTCTAGTGGGGAAAAAAACCAATAGCATATGTGCACCTATACTTTTTCTATGGTAGTAAAACAATCATCTCTATCTTTCTTTTCATCACCTATGCACTAGGGGCCAAGGATAACTAGTTTTGAAGGTATATATCCTTCTTGAGGATTCCCTTTCTTGTTAATTCAAAAATAATTTTTTCTTGAAATATTAGCATAGTAAATATGCTAAAATTTTAAAGGGGCCATATCACCTATCCATTTTTTGCATCTACACATGAAATCTATTCTCACTTCTTGAGTTTTTTTTTATTGATGTGCACCCCTATGTTGATTTTTTTGTAATTCTTTGTGAGGAATGATTATTAATTTGTCCCCTAAGTTGTTGTTTATTTGTGCACTCCCTAAGGTGTGAATATTAATTCTTCTTTCGGTATCTACATTTGTGCACTTCATGAGGCATGATACTTAATTTTTCCTCTAAGATGTTTCTCATTTGTGTGCTCCTTGATCCATGAATATCAATTCATCCCCCAAGACTATTTATTTATGCACTTTTTGAGGAATTATTACTAATTCATCCCCTAAGATTTTTTGTATTTTTGTTCTCCTCGAGGTGTGAATATCAATTCATCACCTTTGATGTTGTTCATTTCTGAAATGATGAAAAAATGCTTTGGTGATAGCATATGGTTTTAGGACATAGAGCACACCCACTTTTCCAATTTCACTCAAGGATAACCCTAGAGATCTCAATGGAATAGGAGAAAGAGATATTAGAATAGGGTTGTCCCGAGGGTTGATTGTAAGCTTATAAGGGGTTCACCACCAAGAAAGAACTTGGAAAGACAAATGTAATGCAATTTGAAATGTAAGATACAATGCTAAACCCTAATTCAATGCAAACCTTCACTAAATGAGCTAAAAAGGAAAATGAAACAAAATAGAAAGCTACAAAAAGGACTATGTGCACCTCGAGATCTGGAGATGCTTGAATGAAGCTCTGAAATGCTAGAAAATATGACTTTTTGACATATTGGGTCTCATTCAATAATCTAGGATAATTAGCGTAGTTAAGGTTTTTTGGAGCTTTAAAGTCTGAATTTGGCCTTCAATGTCTCTTTTTGTGTTCCTCTTTGTTTTCAGATCTGAAACCTTGATTTTGAGGTTGTAGGTGACTTTTTGGTTTAGATTACAACCTTGGAAATGGGGAGACAAATCCAACAACTTTATCTAATATTGTAACCTAATATTCAATGATCTTCAAGTATTCAAAGCACCTACATCTATAATCACACAAAGATAGAGAGAAAAAGTGTTGATTGTTAGGGAATAGGGGTTTTCCTTGGTCAAACACCTTGTAGGTAATCAAAACAAATGATGTGACAATGAAATGAAGGCATCAAACACAGAGCATGAATCATAGACAATATTACCTAAAATGATGCCTTGTAAATGATGTCTTGTAAATATGCAACTCAATATGAAATGGCCATGAAGGATATAGATCTTGATCTTAACAACAGGAGTAGAACAATGCTTGATCTTGGATATTCAATGGTAAATCATGACACTAGCTCAATAACATGCTTGATGTTTTATGACCTTGACATGATGATGGATCTTGAATTGTTGCAATAATTGATGAATAATTCTACCCTTGAGTGACTTAAAAATGATCTTCAATGTTCTCTAGATGATCTTTTGAAGTCTTGGAATTCTTAAGTCTTGAATGCATGCTTCACTTGATATCATGAATGATCAATGAAATAATTATTTGAAATCTCATTTATATATGAAATCCATCTAATATCCTGTGTATTAGATCCCAAAAGATGACATACATGAAATTTTAGCTTAAAACCCAATTTTCCTGCTTATAACCTTGAAAATAGACCAAATGAGACTCATTCACCAAGTTGGGTGAATGAGTCCCACCTAGATGGGACTCATTTTCCCAAAGTGGTGAATGGGTCACACATGGCGTAATTTTTTTGCTAAAGTGTTGGGGAGTGTGTAAATTAAATTTATATGTTGATCTTGTCGGGTTTTTTATTCAAATATGCCTTGGGATGCACAATATAGGGTCATAGGGGACTGTTAATGATGGAATTAAGGACATAAATGCAATAGGGCCTAATATCCAATGTGAAAGTGTAAATAAATACATTTTACAACACTAAATTAAGTCAAAGTTAGGTCTATTTAGCTTAAAAGGGTCAAAAATCCCATTTGAACGTGTAAAACACATTACAACACTAGATTAGGTCCACTTAATTTAAAAGATCCTAAATTTAATGTGAAGGTGTAAATAAATACACTTTACAACACTAAATTAGGGCAGCGTTAAGTTTATTTAGCTTCAAGAGATCCCAAAACCTAATGTGGATATGTAAAACACATCACAATACTAGATCAAGGTGATATCAATTCCAATTCATCATTAATTATTCCCAATTTTGGTGAAATTGTATCATTTCCAAGGAGGGGGGTCAATTTCCATCATTACAATTTGTAAATTCATCGAGGCTATAAAAAAACATGATCACCTAGCGTAATGGAGCTTGATAGCCTATGAATTTGTGTACTTTATATGCCACCTAGAATAACACAACTTGCTAGCCTTATTTTTATAGGTCCTCATTTATAACATCCATGATCACTTAGCATACCCCAACATGATAGCTTGTGATCTATGGGGGGTTTTTAGCATGTATGAACCCTAGAAAAAAAGCAAGATAGTACTTGAGTCATGTACCTTTTTTAACCATGGCCACATAACATAAATTTATAACCTATGATCTATGAGGGCTTTGTAATGTGTATTACCCCTAGCGATCAAGAAATATAGTGAATGCATCATGTACCCTTCTTTTTTAGTATTAATTACTCCTTGTCTATTTTTAAGCATTATTCCTTTAAAGAAATTGACCAACTCAATACATTATTCTCTACTCTTTATAATTCCTCTATGTGTCTATTGAATTTAAAGGATGATGCTTGGTATTGAAACACACTTTCATTCTAAGGTCTCCTCACCTTCCTAAGTCAAGTTCTTTTCTTTAGATAGCTTGCACTAACATTTTTGTTCTATGCTTTTATCTCTCCATGTATGCTTTGTGTATAGATTTTTTATTCTTCAAGTATGCTTCATGTATCCATCATTTATGATTTAAGTGCAATATATTATTTGATTAGTGTTTTAATTTTTCCTCATCTTGTAATTGGTATATTTGTGTCTGTGACATTTTCATCTTGAAATTATGGATTGATAGGATCTTGAGTCTATGGGATATTTCACCTCCTAGATTTGTGTCATATAGTCTCTTTATCATTTTGATAAAGTGATCTATCTTCTCCATATTGTAGTGTGTGTAAGAATGTAAGTCCATATCCTCACTAAAGTTGGGTCTAAATGTAGGTTCATAAATTATCACCACTCATAATATAACACTACAATTGGCACCCTCTTTAGTACATGTGTTTAGTTATGTTTATGATGTAATTTTTTTGCTACATGTTAGGGAAAACTAAGTAAGTTCTTAATTTTTGGGCTTTTATAGAGAATATTTCACTTGCACCTAGGAAACCAACACCCCTTTCCTATCATTTTATGCCAAAAAATTGAATTTAGAATATCAATCTCAATATGTTTAAGAATTCAAATCTATTTGTCAACCTTCCAAAATGGTTCATTCAAATAATTTTTAGTTTCATGTACATATATATAATTTCTTCCTTTCTATATAACACCTAATAAATCTAGAAACTAAATATTTCTCCTAGGAACCTAATAGAATTAATATTAAATAAAAACGATAAGCAGAAGAGTAGAGATGTAATTCAAGTCAGTTAAATTTTGTGACCTAATATAATATTAATGTTGAAGAATTGTATGACAATTCTTATTTATTGTTATGATTATTATTATGTATCCTAACTATTATCAAGGTACATGACATAGCTAAAAGCTACTACACATGACTTGTGGAACCTAAGGCCGACAAGGAAGACCAAGTAAAAGGTATCCTACAAAGATCACATCTCTCTAAGAGACAAAGGATAGATATATGCATGTAATAGATATAGTAGAAAGATAAGAAGGATAAGAATGTTGATATAGGATATAAGATAATATAGAGAAAATACTAAGACCTACCATTATATCTACCATATGAACATATATATAATTGTTTAAAACTTGGAAAACTAAGAGGGGGGGTGAATCAATATTCACTAAAATTCATTATCTTCATCAATTTTAAACATCCATTCAATGCATCACATTAAACTTGTAGAAATAAGAAGGAACATCGAAAACATGCATCACATCCAAAAACACAAGAAAACAAGATTTTATGTGGAAAACCCAAAAAGGGAAAACCATGGTGAGGATTAGCTAACAATATATTATAATAGGTTATAAGATATAAAAAAATGGCACACTACCTATTGGACTCACTATTTGGAGAACTCACTGTCCAGAGAATAGAAGAAATGGCTCACTGCTAGGATAGAAAAGAAGGTGGCTTACTGCAAGAGATTTGAATTCCTACAATGCATCTATATAATATGTTTGAATTTGTTCCAACTAAGATTTGTAAACTAACTTAACACACTTCATTCTTCACAACTATCATACTTTTCTTTATCATATTATATTTGCATCACACCATGTCACACTTGCATCATACTCACACACTTATCATGACAACTATGTTTTCAACACCAAAATGAGCTTGCATTTATATGTACACTACATTTGTAAACACCTACAACATCAATTAGGTCAACCTAATTAGATGTATCATGCAATGCCTTAAATTGTCAACATACAGCTCGACCATAAACGCTACACAAAATAATCCAAAACATGTCACACATCCAGATAGGTTAGTAGGGACCTATAATTATTCCCATAAGTCTAATCTAAACTTTAACTCTGCATGACTTCAAACCCTTTAGGTTGACACCACTATTGAAGAAATAATGGAATGAACCAATTGTTTTCTCACAACCTAACACACGAACCTCCAAAAATATTTCCACTTTGACCACACATACTTCTAACACCTACAATATTACCTCAAAACCCCATAACAAAATATTCATCTATGGTGGAATGTAGAGCATTCCAATCGTGTACTCTACCATAGTAACTTAGTTACAACTATATCTAACACTCTGTCAAATCTAGTTTTGATTGTGGAGGACATCAAGATATGAAACATTGGATTTAGGTTCCTCCAACAAGTGCCAGAATCACCTTAAAACCACATAATTGGATTCTTCATGGTGGAGGAATGTGAACAAAAAAACTAGTTCTTTGAACATTGAAAGTTGCATTCAAGACTTAGGAAATATCTATACACATCTAACCTACACCAAACCAACCCATTTGTATATGTAATGGATTGAAATCATTGACAACACTACATTCAATCATGCTCATCAGTCAACAATACATCAATGTTGATACTACCAAAATTTTGACCTCAATGTTGACATCAATGATGACACCACAATAGCATCATCTTCCATAGATCCACCAATATTATTAATGATAAAATTTCAACAATCTCTGCATTTTTTATTGATGGAAACATGATAAAACTATTATACCCCTTTGACATCAAGGTCAAAGGACTCTCAATATCAAACTTTACAAACTATCTCAATTATTCTCCCCTTATTGTTTCACTCCAATGTTCAACACTTCCAACAATTTGTAGACATATATGTATACATGAGAATAAATCCCCCTTACAAGGATATCTAGATAAATAATGAAAAAAAATGTATTGCAATATTATCTACTACTTTTGCATATGTATGAGGAAATATGAAATACATAAATAAAACAAAAATATAGATAATCAACTGGAGTAGGGAAAAATATTCTTGTAAGACACCTTCAATTTTGTAATGTGTGCCTCCTAGTCCTTCTTAGTGAAGGTAAGTATGTTTCTCTAGTTTTCAAATTGCATAAGAAGGTCACCTACTTCATCTAGTGAACTGGTTACTAGGTTCTTTTGTGCCAATTTCTCTGCATGTGCTACTACACCAATTAAGGAGGTAAGTCTTGCACTTACCAGATTTCTTAGTTGGTAGTACTGTAAAAATTATCCATGCAAATTTTCTATTGCAGTCCTTGTAGTGTCATCTATTTCATTAACTGGATCATAGGATCTATAGACTAGAGTAATCTATGACTTAATTGAGTCCATGTAATCCTTAATGCTCTTAGTAGAATTCAGCCATTTCAAACAAAATTGAAACAAGATTCGTTGTTCATCTAAACACTTTGACACATATTTCTGATTTTCTTATAGCTTTCCATGTGCAATACTACACTTGTCAGATATTTTGGTCAATATTCTGTCATTGACCTTTGTCAACTCTTTTTCCAACATCTCTTCAAGTCCAGTAGAAAAGTCTTTGAAAGAATACAATAGTATCTTAAGTTTCTCCACATTGGAAAAAGACTCATCAATAGTTTTAGGAAAACCTTCTTGCAACACTTTGACTACTTCTTCAATCAAATTTGTGCTCTTTTGCTGAGTGGAAAATATCTCATTCCTTATGGAAGCATGAAATACATCACCAAGTTGAAGTTTCAGTAGGGGAGAAATTTTTCCATGTCCACTTTACATTGCTACTTAGGAAGTTGTACCAGTTGTGTAGATACAATAGGTTCAAATTATAATTTCATGTCCAATAAACCTTGGACTGAATCACCGGTGGATTCACCAATAAATTTTGTGCCTCCCTCTTCATTATCTTCACTCTTCTCCTTTTCAACACTTTTGAATTCTTCCTCAATCTTTTTCTCTTCTTCATAATTCTCACTATCTTCTAGAGGAGGTTGGTCTTCAGTTTTTTATGCATCTTGTAATGCCCTGCCACATAACCTTAAAGGAAGTTACAACACAACGCAAAAGAGTACAATTTTTTTCTCTTAAAAGTGTATTATTAACAAGGAAGTTGCACAACACTTCACAATAACCTCTAAGGAAACGTGACAAGATTACATCAAAAACCATAACTTACACATAACTCACATATAGATTATTTATTAATTACTCATATATAACATTCAAGATAAATTACTTAACATTGAAGAATTACAATAAGATTTCACATAAAATTAATTTAAACATATAGGTTTACATCTCTCATTCCCTGAATGAGGTAAAACATATACAATTATCGACCTCGAATACAAATGAGGGGTAGTAAATACATGAACTAAATTGAAATAAATATAAGGATAAAGTAAATGTTGGAATCACTACGAGCTCTCCATTGGAAAACATCACCACATAATCTACAAATCAAAGTGGGACACAATGACGTAGGGCACACGTTCCTCCCAACCAAGTGGTACCTGAAGAACCAACCACTATGCTAGGAGATAGTAACAAGGATACAAGGTCAACCTACTACCCCTAGTTGCAAGTTGGCACAAAACTATATGAAACCACCACTAGAACAAAACTAACTTGAGGATACAATGTTATCTGAGCTTAACAACTAAATATACCAATGAATCATATACCATTGACCTAGGAGATGTGCCACCACAAAGGTGCATGAGTTACCCATCAAATCTTCCTAGATCTTGACCGCCATTGGGATTCACTCTCCTACGATCAAACATGAAAAAAAATCACTCCAACCAAAGGAGAAACAAAGAACTTGACCACTCCATCCAAAGGAGAAACAAAACACCCCCATTCATGTAAACTGGGTGACCCACTAATAATGACAACTCTCACTACCAGAGGGAATTACCAAAGACAAGACCATGAAATACAACTCCTAAAGATAATGTACCACAATAGGAAGACTTACAAAACCTCATCTAACACCTCTATTCAATTTACCCCAAAATGCCACAGAAGAGATAAGAACATCATAAAGGCACAATAGTTCAATATTCATAGTGTTCTAATTTAATACTAGATTGCTTACAAGAAGTAAAATAATTAAATACAATCACACATATCCATTATCCCAATTTAACTAATTAACTATAAGACTCTTTCAAACCGAGTAGGAAATCAATATAACTATTACACATCTACCCTTAATTAAATACAATGGTAAATTCCAATCTTCCAATTCAACTAATCTAGAACCAATTCTTAAATTTATTTTAAAAATAAGTTTCCTCTTTAAAACATCTTCACTGACACATGCATTTGCAAGACATTCTATCTATTTGAATAAATTGATTTACAAAAAATTTTCCCTACCTCAATATTATTTCATATTAAAATTTATCCCAATTGTACATGAACATGCACCCATTTGTAAAGTTTATTTAAAAAAAAATTATTTAAAACATATTTAAAAAAACATGATTATATATACATATAACATATATACATATTTATAATATATATAAATATTATGTATATATATATATATGTATTATATATTATAACTTCTATAAAGAAACATATATAAAATTTAGTATATAAAAATTACCAAATCCAAATTCCTGAAATGGTGGACAGACTGTTATAAATGAATTCACAAGAATTTGCATGTTAGTGCATGCAAGTATGTGGGTTGGTTGTGTTTAAATAGCTGAGCCCACATCCTGAAGTGGCATGACCATGGGAGAGGGAGGCAATGTTGGATGCCTCCTCCCCCACACCTTCCCTTAGCAGGGTGGTAGATGGGGAGGTAGCCAGGTCTCCCCCCATTCCCTCCCTAAAACATTTCCCTAAACCATTGACATTCGGTCTTAAATCAAAACAAATTTGCAGCACACTAGATTAAAAGACATTATACGGTGACAACAATATTATTGTTAAATATTTCCTAAATAATAAAATATATATCCTGTATATATATATATATATATATGTGAATGTATATATATAAACAATATATATATATATTCATATATATGTATATATAATATATATATATATATATTAAGGGATTTCAATCAGTAGTTTAAATTGGGGAAATTTTTTCCCAAATTTTACATAGAATTTCACAGAGAACCATTTTTCAAACAAGTTTCCTTTCCAAAAAGAAAATTTACATAGACTTCATAAAACATAAATAAATATTAGAGGTTTACAATTACCCAGCCAAACAAATTAATTGGGAAAACAATTTTAAATAACATTCTTCTATAGGAAGTTCTTTTCAATATAAATAATATTTTTCCCCAATTTTAATAGGAAGATTTTTGAATCTAATCCTACAGAGATTTATAAATTCCTCTATTTTTTTCTTCTGAGTTTTTCTTTTGTTTGAAATATCTATTTCACAGAGGCTCTCTAATTTCACTATAAAATTTTCTACAAAAGCTCTGTAAATCTTCAAATACAAAAGCCTTACAAATTTCTAAAAACAATTTAAAGCTTCTACTGAAAAATACAAAATCTTCTTACACAGGCAATCTTTCAATTTTTTTTTAACTAGTTTAAACAAAGCTTCTACAGAATTGAATTTTGTACAGACAATATTTCTGAATCAACTAAATAAATAAAAACTTAAAAGAACCTATTTTCTTGTAGCTTGAAGAAATGAAGGTTGGAGTAGAGCCTCACCTTTAGAATTCAATTTCCAAAGCATTTTCCAAAATAACCACTCCTAGAAATATGCAAAAATACAGAACCCACAATATTTCTCGAGAACCTCTTTTCAATTTTCAACCAAAACCATTTTTCCCCCAAAAATATCCCTCTCTCCATTCCCATGAAGTAACTTCTTACCTCACTCAATTATGGCAAATATTCTCTTCAAGAATAATTTCTCAACAAGAGTGATTAATAAATTCTTTTCACACACATGCCAAATTAAAAATATCTTTTCAACAACTACAAATATTTCCTCTAGAACATTTACAAGTCATTTTTACCTTTTAATAATTTAAAATCACAATTTAATTTCTAATTAAATTTAATCAATTAATCTATTTGATTAATGCATAAATTTAATAAATTGATTTATTTACTTAATAAAATAAATTTAATACCAAAGATTAAATTACTTTACTAAATAAATTTAATTTAATTAATTAAATTAAATATAAATCTTCCAACAATATTATCTAAAATTAATTAAATAAATACCAACATCATTATATGCATAATTTAACATTTATTTCCATAACATAAACCTTGCAGAATTAAATAGCAATAAACAAGGAAAAAGAAGACACATTGAACATGGACTGATGACACACTGTGGCTAGGATGTAGACCTTACATAGGTAACCTAGCTACTATCTCCCAATCAACTTACCATTGGGTTGACATGCTCAAACCTATAAAACCAGGTGGAGTTGATGTCATGTACCTACAAACTTGTATCCAAGGCATCAATAGCACATGTATATAAAATCATCATAAAACACACCACAAAGAGGAAATCGTGGAATCCTAGGGCGCTCGCAAGCGAGTGATGCGATCTTGTCCCCTTCACCAATACAGTATCACCAATTTGACACTTCCATCACTAATAAAACTCATGAGCAATAATCATGTTATAATAAACCAACATTATTCTTAATCAAAGCATGTCAAGTATAACATCACGGAAAGTACATCTCCTCACACACATAGTCCATGTATCTCTTATAAAAAATGATAAAATAATAAAGCATCATAATCTCACATATGAGAAAAACAGAGGGGTGTTACACATCTATCTTTTTTGGGACCTTTTTTGTGTACTCTTCTTTTCCTTTCTCAATTTTCTGATCTGGGGAGGGCATTTTTTATTAATTTTGTTATTCATCCTTCTTTGAGATGTCTTCTTTCTCTTTATCGTATTGCTTTATAGCCATGTTCTCTACATTTGGAGGGAAACTATCTATTATCACAGTATTCTTGAATGTCCTCTTTTGTAGGCTCATGTTCTGGTGCATTGCCAACAGGTTCATTACCTTTCAGGACAATTGTGTCATATTACAATTCACTTCAACTGTTGGAAGATACACTTAAATATTTAGTGATTTCTTCTAAATTTTTTCGTTTCTTAGTTTTAATCCTCTCTACATTTTCCTTATCCATGCTCATCAGGTTGATGACTCTTTGTTTGGTTCTAAACTCCCTGATGTACAATTATTCCAAACTAGCTT
This sequence comes from Sequoiadendron giganteum, assembly GCA_007115665.2. Classification (NCBI taxonomy): domain Eukaryota; kingdom Viridiplantae; phylum Streptophyta; class Pinopsida; order Cupressales; family Cupressaceae; genus Sequoiadendron; species Sequoiadendron giganteum. Next base: position 591,761,997 of record CM021106.1, on the reverse strand, counting down.
TATCTTCTTTAGAAAGAGAGGAACCATTCTCCTCAAGGGCATAATCCCTTATTTTGGAATTCTCACCTATTGCATCTTATCTTATCATACTCAAAGCATTATTCAAATCATTCAATAACTGATCTCCAATTTGTACTAAGATAGTACAAAAAGTTACCATGTATTTCATTATTTCTTCCTCTATTGTAGCCTTGTCTACTTCATCAAAATCTAAATACATTTTGGCAGTTTCTTCTAGCATTCCATGATCAACAATGATATTAAATAATGCATCTAGTTATAGACAGCTATTTTTTATTTTTGGAGGGGATTTTTCTTTCTTCTTCCCCTTAGCTTTGGTTGGATTTTCTTCATTTCCAGACTTCTTCTACCTCGCATGTATTTTGAATGCTTCATTTTATTTCTTGACTTCCTCTCAACTGTTATCAACAATACCTACTTTATTTTTCCTTGCACTTCTCTCTTGATATACAAAAAATTTCCTCTTTTGGACCAACTTAAGTCCTTATTCATCATCATCATCATACCCAACATAATTTTCTCTTTTAGCTTTTTTTTACTCTTCTTCTCTATGAAGCCCTCTATTCTATCACAAGGGAATTGGTTGACTCTTTCCTCTTACTTCCAACATAAAGTTTAGTCTTAGAAGACTTAGGAGCAATGAGAGAGGGGGTAGAGGTCCTACATGACCTCCTCGTGCTTGGAGCTCCTAGTAGAGGGGTAAATATATGTTTGAATTTATCTATAAGGCCTTTCAGTAAACCCATCATTTCCACTACTTGAACCTTCATCTTCCCACATTCTTTTCAATTTCCTTCTTTTTGTGCTCCATGTGTACTACACTAGGTTTTTCTTCATATGTTCCATATCTTTCTTATTTAGGATCTCTAGGAATACTCAACATATGTTTCTACTAGAATGGTAATCACATCCTCTACTACCTTATATCCCATTTAAGGGATCCATACTATATTCTTGGTTCAACAACCTCCATGTATCTAAGATTTCCATTCACAAGAGTTGTTTGCAGGATACTTGGTACCCATTGTACTGGGATGAAAACTTGGGAAATTGGAAACAAGTAGAAGTAAGTGTTAGAGTAGAATGAGTGTAGATTTTGAGGTAGTTTCCACCAAATAAACCTTTGATTCATTTAATGCATTACTAGGACTAAGGTGGGATATCAATACAGAGGAAAGTTTACACTCAAGCAAGGAAGAAATATCATTTGTTTATGAAAATAAAATCGCCCACATTTCCCTAATAAAAATCCAAAATGAATTATAGATGGAGGAAGTAAACATAGAGGAATATAAAAAATCTGATAAAAAAAAACTTTCACAGAATCTAAAGACTACCACTAAATGAAACTCTTTAAGTATCAAAATTTGAAGGTGGTGTCAGAATAGAAAGTAATGGTTATAGCATAGATAGTGAAGAAGTTTTGGATGTATGGATGCAAGAAGAACAAAAAATTCACTCTCAGAGGATTACTAGATTCTACAAGCTATTTATGATCAAGGGGACATTGAAGGATGTTTTCCATTCTACCATAGATTTAGATATAATACCATTGACTACTTGTGATAACTTAGAAGACTATAGGGATGACACAATTGAGTGAGGTTGCCAAATATATCACATATCATATGGAATTGGGCATATAAAATTCCCTAAGAACTCAGGAATGGGAGATCTCTTATCATTTATTACATAAATAGAAAAAATCTTCAACACTAAGGATCTGAGACTCGACAAATTACAACACACTTATTTTCAATTGTAGTGTCAAAAAAAGTAACCATTTTCACGCTTAATTTGGGAATAGATAATTAATGATAAAATGGACTTAATTGTGCCTTATTTAGGGTGTTGTAAAGTTTTCCTTTACACTTTCACACTAATCTACAGCTTTATTAATTAATTGAGCTTAATTAGAGCTTAATTGGCCCCTTAAATTCAAATCCAAGCCTTATTTATTGCATTTTCTAAATAATAAATCCCAAAACTCATTAATAATGTTTAACAACACTTAATGTAGCAAGGTTTGAGTCCTAGGCTAGTGACCTAGGACCCATTCACCACTTGGTGAATGGGTCCTTCCTAGGTCCTAGGACCCACTTTTTGCATAGTAATTTACCTCCCCGGAATGTGTCCTAGTTATGTGTGCTAGGACCCATTTTCCCTATGGTGAATGGGTCCTCCTTGACTTAGGACACCCATTTTTGAACTTATTATTCATGGGATTTTAGTTATTTTAAATCCTATATCTGATGTTGGCTTGTGTTATTTGAATTTTGGGATTAAATCTTAAGTTATGTATAAATACTAGGCTAAGTCATATAGCTTCACCTAGAAATATTTTCATGAGATCAATCAATCTTTACAAGAGAATTATAGAGAATTCAAGAGCATTCAAGAAGGCATTCAAGGGTAGATTATGAAGGTTTTATTGCAAAAATTAAAAGTCATTTCATCATGTCAAAGATTTAGTGCATCATACATGTTGTAGATCTTATGCATTGATGTAGCATTGAAGATACATTTACAAGCATTGTTTCACATCCATATTTAAGATCAAGATCTACATTCTCCATGGCCACTTCATGTTAGATTGCTCATTTGACATCCAAGACTTCATTGAAGGTATCATTGTCTCATGTTTCATGTTACATGTTCATTTTTTATTGTTTCATCATAAGGTTTAATTACCAAAATGAGGTTTGACCAAGGAAAACCCCTATCCCATAACAATAAAAAAAAACTCTTCTTCCTTGATGTGTGATTGTAGGTTTATTGGTTGAAGATCAAGTGGAGAAAAAAAGTTGCGAAAATTGTCAAAGTTGTAAAGTTGCAAAATTTGTCATCTTTGTTGCAAGATTAAAAAAAACTGATCTATATAAGTTTTTCCAGAATTTTGAGAGTTGAACACTTGGAATTTGGAGTTGTAGACATTGAAGAAAAAAACCCATAAATTACTTTTTCTAGAATCCTAATAGGGACCCATTCACCATTGGGCGAATGAGTCCTTAGTGAGGCTTGAAACAACACTTTTCAAGCAAGCTACACATCATTTCAGTATCTTAAAACCTTCCTGTTTGTTGTTATAATAGTTAGGATTGGTTTTTTCTTATGATTTATGCATTTTACCTCTCATAATTGAATGAAACATTAGTTAAAAAAATTGTGGTTCATCATCTTGCTAATTCATTTTGATTAAACAACATTTTTCTTTGTTTCAACAATGGTGCAAGGTGACATATAACACAAAAGTATTTCTTAACCAAATGGAAAATATTTGAAATCCTAATAAAGAGATACCTACTGGGAGAAGGATAATACATGGAGATACCAAAATATAATTGGAATATCTTACCATACGATCATTTAAACACTTGTATGACAAAGTTGGGAACTAGAAACGAGTATGATGAATGATTATAAATCTAATTATTTTACTAGACACTAAAATCAATTACCTAGATATGGTATATAAACCAAAAATGATGAGAAGAAACTAGATGTTAGACAAAATATAAAATAGATTTTATACAAACCTTTTATTTTAAAATGAGGATACACATATACATACCACACTCCTTATAATGAAAGAAGTGGTATTCAAATGAGAAAACAAAATAGGGAAAAAACAATACTGCAACCCCATACACCACCCTAAAAAATAGAAAGGACATGGAAATATATTTGATGGTTACAAAATGAATCAAAATTCCCTAGGAAAAATATGTTTAACACAACAAGAATATGATGATACACACAAAGAAGATATGAAATTCAGCCAAGGAGAAAGGGAACTAGAATAACTGATAAATGCTAAATAAAAGTATTACAATCAACCAATCAAGCTAGTAGAAGAAATCATTTCCAAAAAAGGGCACCATAAACTTGCAAAGATAGGATCTTGGATATAAGGCTACATGGATGTCTATTCACCACCAACTAATTGATTGATATGATACTCAGTATTATAGGATTCATGCAACTACTGGTCCGCCTGGTAATGAATTCACTCTACCATTGACTTTTTTTGTAACATTCACTATGAAGGAGAAATCAAATGGAAGGATCATCATTAACAACTGATTTTTGTGACGTTGCAACTCAATGTTTTTGGATGTATTTCAATGTAATAATTTTAGGAATTTGTGCACCAAATTTCCTAGGTTGTTCTAAATTTAATTTTGTGTAAAGATATAATATAGTGTACTTTTACACATCCATAGTACATTTGGAAAAAAAAAGGTGGAGATGGGTGATGAATATGTAATAATCATTTAATGCTCCAAATTATCAATGTTTAAATATATAATCTTGGACCTTGGATTTGAGATACTCTCCACTACTGATTTTACCTTGGTTTTCGCTGCCCTTTCCTATAAAATTGAGTATTTTATCATTGTAACAGGTTGAAGAGGAGTTGTTATAACCATACATTTGAAATCAATACAATAAAAGCATTGAATTTAGGTGTTTAATTTGAGGTTTCTCATATTTGCATGACTCCTTCATTCAATGTTAGATAATTTTCAGTTATGGTGATGATAAAGTGAAAAATATATTTGATATATTTCTAATTCATACCATTTGTAATTTTCTAATTATAAGTTACTTTGCATGGTTAGTCTAAACCTTATTCAATTTCATTTTAATTATGAATATTTGTTTAGATTATGCTAGAATTAGGTATTTACATGAGTTTAATTAATCTAAAAATATTTTATTACTTTTGAAGATTACACTATTCTTGTGGCAATGTGAGTTTGTCTCTGATGAAATAGGAATTAGTTTTATGAGGGATTTATCTATCTATAGTGTAGGAAAATGCATACCCTTGCATTTTCATACTTGTTTGGGCCTACATTTCTTTATTTATCCTTATGTACGTCTTAATTGGTCCTATTTTGCATCCACAAGCCTAATAAACTTTTTTTTTCTATGGCTAATCTAGACAAACTCCAAAAGATAAATGATAATTTAATGATTATGTATGAGTATCCCTGACTTTTGGGTTGGGACTAGGATGCCACCTAGGGCATATTTTTCCCCCAAAGATCTTGGGACCCTGATTTCAAGTGTCTTAAATGGGCCCCTTTTTGGAGTCTGTGCCCCAAGTTTTCAAAACTTGGGACTAAGACACCACCTACGAAACATCTTAGTCCCCCTTAAGCTTTTTTCATGATTTAATTTCAAATCTTGGTGGGATTTAGCCTCCTTTAATTAATGATTTCATATGTCAGTTTGTAGTGGTGTAATTTTGGGATATTAAGCATTGATAAGTATAAATACAAGGTTCTTTCATTTATTTTCAACTAAGAATTTGATGAGAGTATTCATAGTAGCAAATTTGAGTTCGCAAGAGAATTCAAGAGAAATTCTTCAAACATTTGGAGCCATCATCAAGATTCAAGCATCATATCAAGGATATTAATGCATCATGTTCGTTATTATGTTAACAATTATGATGTAGGGTTTATGATTCAAGCAAGTGTTTCAAGATCAACATCATTCAAGAAAGATTCAAAAGCGACATCCATTGCAGCCATTTCAAGCATATTTGTAGACTTCATAAGAAGGGTTTGGTGAGCTGCAATATAGCACTTTATTCATTCATCATTTCCCTCCTTTATTCCATTTTATTTCAAATTTTAATTACCAACAAGGGGTTTGACCAAGGAAAACCCCCATTTCCTAACAATCAATAATTTTTTCCTCTTTTTCAAGTTTGTGTTTGCAAATTTAGGTTGAAGACTTGAAGATCATTTTAAGTGAAAAATTCTAAAGTTGCCAAGTTGCATTGCAAATTTTTCATCTGCATGAAAACTCACCTACAGGCCAGATCTAGAAGTTTCAAGACTTGATATTTTAGAAGAAGGAAGTGAAAACTTTGGACCTCGGGATCACATTCAAAGATTTCAAAAATTGTAAAAGGGACTAAGTCACCACCTAGGGCATCTTAGTCCTCCTGAAGGTATTTTTCATATATTCTTTTAGATCTAGTTCCAACACTTGATGATTCCACATTTGGCCCAAAAAATAGCAGTGTGTCTAAGACAACAGTAAGGGAATCTTAGTCCCCCATAGCACATTTAGACAACTTATTTATATTTTCAAAATCCTTGTTACATTTCTAGACTTACCAAGTACACATACCCTAACTTGCTATTGCATAATTTCATCATTTACATCCTTCATTTAGTTTGTATTACTAGGTTTTGTAAGTTGAGTGTTAAATTGTCTTTTCCAAGATTTTTCTTGGTGGTGAACCCATCAAGGCCTAAAATAAACCTTCCTAGGTCCTCCTTGTTGATAATTAACTCACCTTTAAGGTTGATAGTCAATCCAATTCATATTCCTAGGATATCTTTGAATGACAATAAGAGAATAGTGGTGTTCTATGACCTAGGGCATAAAACATCCCCATTTTTCATATTGTTCATTTTGGTGAACCCGACATTTTAGATCATTCATTTTCTGATTTGGAGTTCATTAAGGTGCTAGATCTAGGTTGCATTCATTCTTGCATTGCATCTTGCATTAGTGAAACTCCATCTAGGGTTTCTCACATCTGCATTAGTGAAAGTGCATATAGCTTGCATTTTTACTTTCTCACATCATTTTATCTCATTAAAGAACTGAAAAGTGCACTTTTAATCATCATACTTACATTTAGGAACATTTTTATTGCATGCAAAATTGAAAAAAAATCATTCAATCTTGCATCTAATTGCTTGTCATTAGTTATTTTTTCTTACATTCATTTGCACACTTTTTTGTTTCCAAACATTAAGTCCCTTAATATGAAACTTGTGAACACTATAAAAAATCCAGATCTATTATTTTTCTAACAAAATCCTCTACTAGGACTAAAACTCCCTTCTTGGCATCTTAGTCCCTCTCAGGGTTTTTTCCCCAGAATCTTGTCTCTATTGTTTGTTATTTGTTCCAGTCATTGGAACCTCAAAATTTCACTAGTAGGACCAAGATTCCCTTACTGGCATCCTAGTTCCTATTGAATTTGATTTTCCAAATTTTAGGGTTTGAAATTTCTTTTTTGTGCTTATGTTTGTTGCCTTCAATTTTTTATTTCAATTTGTAGAATTGTTGTTATTCCAATTTATCATTTTAAGTGTAATTGTAATCATAGGATATTATGTTCATTGCACTTTCTTTGGTTTACCCCTTGAATTATTTGTACTACTTGGTGTCCTATGTTTAATACTATGGTTATGCGAAGTGCAAGACTCATGACATCATGCGATAAAACACTCGTTGTGGATCTTGGGTTATCTAGCTCTCTTACTCCTAATGTTGATACTAGTACACTAGGTATAGACCATACCTTTGATACCTCTTTTTCTATTTCTACTTTACTTATGAGTTTTATTCCAAGTGTTCAAACAATCATTGATCATATCCCTCAAGAAAAAAATATGAAAATTCTTGAAGACTTAGCCCATGACTTATACACTACACTTGGAATCCCACAAGATGTCCTACAAAGATTAGATGGAACATTCAAAAAATTACAAGCCTCTATCCTTAGTGAATACATAGATACTATCTTGGTTCTCATTATACAAAATCTAAGGATAGTGCTTAAAAGTGGAAATGGAAATCAAATTATCTATGGTCTTAGTCACTTCATTCATAACTATTGGAAAAAGGAAAGCAATGATAATACACTCGCCACAATCAATATGGATGATAATGATAACAATGATTCTATTCAACATGATCTTATCAATAATGATCCTATGGATGAAATGATAGGAGTGATTTACATCGAGCCTCATAAAACATAAACAATAATTCCCATTGAAATTACATTCTCTTCAAAAGAGACAATCAAACATGCACCTGATGGTCCTCTTTACATAGCTGGTAGAATCAATGACAGTCCCACTCCTGGTATTTTAATTGATCCCATCTATGGAGAGCATGTGATCATAGAAGAACTCTTATATGTGCATAAAATCACTCAAGGTAGATATGATAAACCAAAAGAATGGATTAAAACACATGATGGTTTTGCTAGTGCTACAATGGGATTGATCACACTCCCTTTACAAGTAGGACCAAAGATATTAAATTTATCATTCTTTATCATCTCTAATTCAGATCAATTTTGTGTGAAGTTAGGCTACAAAAGGCTTCACTCCATGAATGTGCTCCCATTCGTTTTCCATAAGTCTTTAAAGTTTCCAGTCGGAAATGAAATATTCACTATGAACCATAGTGGCTTTAGACCTTTTTCTGCCCATGGAAATTTTTCTTTGGACTATTTTTGGCCTAAGCCCATGGAATCTATAAGACCCCATGAGGACTTCCTTTTTATATCCTACCAAAATTTCAAAGCAAAATGCATAGCCAAACTTTATCCCTTGAAAATTGGCCTACACCTATGATTGAACCTGCACCCCTTGAAGAAAAAAATATTGAGCTTAAAGGCCTTGCCACTAACCAAGACCCATCCATAAAAAATCAAACACTTGTTTTCTAAAACATGCCAAGAGAAAACCACACAACTCCTAACCCGCCTCTTAAGAAAATCTATAAAGCCAAAGAGAAAGTGGTTGAGAAACCTTCCATTGTTTCTTTTGTTCTTCCTTCACAAGAAAAAAAGGGACCTATGGTTGACAAACCCACTCCTACACAAATACAACTTGAAAAATGTAATAAAAGAAACATAAATTCTAGAGAGTGTAGGCGTAGATTTTGTGCTATTTCTGAAAAGATGAAAGAATAAAATAACATAGAAAACCAAAATTTAAACCTGATAGAAGAAAGAAATCATGAGCCTCCTCCATTAAAAAAACCAATAGATACTATGTCTCCAACACAACAAGGACCAACACCTTCTATGGATATTATTATTTATCCTCCTATTGCAGTTAACTTGGATGACAATGAAGAAACCACTAAAATTGATGAGAAAATGCATAACGAGTTGAATTTTTTATTTTCTTCTTCTATGAGCTTAGAAGATAACAACTGTGATGATCCTCCTAAATAGAGTGATTCACCATGTGTTCAACCTGGTAATTCTTCTAGTACAACACCTGATGTTGTTCCTCTTACTAGTGATTTGCATTTCACATATACTGAAAAATACTGGGATGTGAATGACCTACTGGATGGTTTACTCACATGTTCTTTACTAGTCTTTTTTTCCTTTTTCCTTTTCTTTTATGTGATTGAATGTGTGTAATGCGATCCTCCATTTTGTTTTATGTTTCCTCTCTTTGTGCATTCCTCTACTTGTAACTTCATTCTTCTATATGTCATAAGCTTTTTCCTTTTTATTTGTATTTTTGTCTTATGTTTTCATTTTAGGAATGATGCAAGGTGTCGAGACACCCTATGTCTCTTCCATGTTTACCTAAAATATTTTTCACTATCTTTCCTTTTTATTTTCATGCTTGTCTTGCATTCTCCTTTTGGGGATGACGCAAGTCATCGAGACACCCTATGTCTCTTCCATGTTGACCCAAAAGTTTTTTCTTTGTTTTCACTCTCTTTGTGTCATTCTTCCAGTTCTATGTGTAATTCGGAAATGATGATAGTTCTGAGCTCTCTAATATCATTGTAGAAAAGAAAGATACTGACCCCAAATCCATAGATCCCTTATGTGTTTCTGGCAGGCAACCTTCTTTTTCATTCTCTTTTGCATGTTTGTCTACTTTAAAGTTATTTCTCACAACATGGTGTTTAGTAATTTCTTTAAAGTGGGGGCATACATTGACATTATATTTTGCATGATTTCATTTGCATTTTTCAATGCTCCTTGATGTGATTTTATTACTTCATGCAATTTTTTTTTCACTTTATAGTGAGATTCAGAGTAATTTCCTTCAAGATCTTGATCTATCTTAGCATATTAATTTCCTCTTAGTGGTGATTTGACGTATTGCATTCCCTAAGTTGCAAATCTTTCATCCTTTGATTTGTCCTCTCTTGGAGACATTAGGAATAATGTACTGTTAGAGTAATAAGTTATTACACTTAATTAATTATATCATATTGGTTAATTAATTAAGTCACTTATTCCTTTAGTTACTTAAGCTAAACTTAGGCACATTAATAATTGATTAATTATTAAGTGTCCACAGTACGGTTTCCCTTTTAGGTCAACAATAGGGTTATGCATACTTTTCTTTTATAAAGCAAATCATATCATTGTAATCTTTGAATTTTGAATGTATCAATTTGCACATCTTCATGCAAAGCTCTTTCTTTTTATTGTTTTTCTCTCCTATGGAAGGCCTTTTGGTTTGCATGTCAGATCTTGGTTTCAAACATAGTATCAGAGCGAGTTAATAATACAATGATCAATCCTTAAGAATAGAGATTGTGCAAAACCTAAAAGAAACCCTAATAGGTAGATATTTAATAATTAATATAATTATTAAATGTCACAATATGCAAACTAAAGGTGAAATATTAAGTGAGGAATAAAGGAAACTTAATTAACATAATTAAGTTAAAACCTTTACTCCAACACCCCCCCTTAAAATGAGCAAGAGTGCAGCTACAAACATGTGCAAGAAAGCAAAGGTAACTACAATGCATGAAAGTAAACATGGGTCCCCGCAACTAGGCTTGATCAGGTACTCATTTACAAAACCAATGCAAACTAAATGATTAGGTCAGATGTTCATTTATCGCTTCTGAGCTCATAAATTTTTGCCACGATCTTCAATTTTCACTATCTTTACGGCATTAAAAAGGTATTGAGGAGCTCTATGTTGTTGTCCATGCACTTTTTTTTTTTGTATCTGTCCTAGGTTTATCATTATTCAAGATTTGGCCCGTTGGGTATTTTGGAGATTACTTGGATATTTTGGAAGTTGGGAGGGTGCAACTTGCATCTTTGCACTTAATTTTTAGTAATACATCATTCAATAATCGACTGTTGCTTAATAGATTCCAAGGTGGTTCCCGTTTGGAGTTTTTCAGTGTTCCATGGCATCGGGTCTACTGTTGCATTATTATGATTCCAATATGGTTTCTTGTAAACAAAAGTATCTTTCCTTGCTTGTTAGATTGCGGTTCTAGTGTTAATCTACAGTGTTCTTCCAGTGCTTCATTGCAATAGTCATCTCATTGTAGGGGGGTTTTGTCCCACTGGGTTTTCCTTCTCTACCTCATTATTGCATTTGTACATGGGTATCGGATCAAGCCTAGTTGTCGGGACTCATCCTCGCTTTCATGCATCTTTTTTCTAGTTTCTTAGCTACTTCCTAAGTTCATCTTAAGGGGGGGTGTTAGAGTAATAAGTTATTAAACTTAATTAATTATATCATATTGGTTAATTAATTAAGTCACTTATTCCTTTAGTTACTTAAGATAAACTTAGGCACACTAATAATTGATTAATTATTAAGTATGCACACTATGGTTTCCCTTTTAGATCAACATTAGGGTTATGCATATTTTTCTTTTATAAAGAAAATCATCTCATTGTAATCTTTGAATTCTGAATATATCAATTTGCACATCTTCATGCAAAGCTCTTGCTTTTTATTTTTTTTCTCTTCTGTGGAAGGCCTTTTGGTTTGCATGTCTGATCTTGGTTTCTAACATGTACCCTAAGATTAATACCTCACACAAACCAAGAAAAATCCCTTCAAACATCCCTCTTTCTTGTTGTGTTGCATTTTTCTTTGTACCTTATTAAATTCATGGAGTTATGGATTTGATATGGTTTCGTGGGGCTCACCTAGTGAAAAACTATCTTCACTAGACCTTGTGAGCATGCATTTTTATTTGTACCTTATTAAAGTCATGGAGGTATGGCTTTGATATGTTCCCTTGGGGACCACCTAGTGAACAACTAGCTTCACTAGCCCTTGTGAGTGTGCATTTTCTTTTTTTCCTTATCATAGTCATGGGGGTATGACATTGATATGGACTTCTTGGGGCTCACCTAGTGAACAACTATCTTCACTAGCCCCTGTGAGCATGTGTTTTTGTTTGCATAGTGGACAAAAAATTCCACTTGTAAACCTTTTTTGGACAAACAGCCTAGACCCGATCCATAGTGCATTGGACGACCAGTTGAAGCTTGATCCGTTGCATTTTTTTTATTTTTCTTTTTTTTCTATCTTTCCTAGTGTATGTTTGCGATCTGGTTATGGCTTCATATATCATTGACAAGTGTGTTCCTTTTTTTCTATGTTGGTTTTCCATAGGATCTTGATCCTAGGGGCTTGGCTACCCTCTTGGTTATTTTCATCCTATCTTAATAACATTTGTACATTTGAACCCCTCTTGATTCTGTGGTTGGCTAATTTCATTTGAGTTTTAAGCAAGTTCATCCTCTCACTAAAGTGGGGGCTAAATTTAGTGTAGGAAAATGCATACCCTTGCATTCTCACTCTTTTTTGGCCTTCCTTTCTTTATTTATCATTATTTATGTCTTAATTGGTCCTATTTTGCATCCACTAGCCTAATAAACTATATGTTTTTATGGTAATCACAAAAAAATCCAAAGGACAAATGATAATTTAATGATTCTATTTGAGTGTCCCTGATTTTTGGGTCGGTACTAAGATGGCACCTAAGACGTCTTTTTCCCCCAAAGGTCTTGGGACCATGATTTTAAGTGTGCCTTAAATCGGCCCCTTTTTGGAGTCTATGCCCTAAGCTTTCAGGACTTGGGACTAAGATGCCACCTAGGGAATCTTAGTCCCTCTTAATCTTTTTTCAGGATTTAATTTCAAAACTTAGTCGTATTTAGCCTCCTTTAATTAATTATTTCATATGTCAGCTTGTTGTGGTTTAATGTAAAGATATTAAGCATTGATAAGTATAAATACAAGGTTCTTTCATTTATTTTCAGCCAAGACTTTACTAAGAGAATTCGTAGTAGAAAATTTGAGTTCACAAGAGCATTCAAGAGAAAGTCTTCAAGAATTTGGAGCCATCATCAAGTTTCAAGCATCATATCAAAGATATTGTTGCATCATGTTCAGTATTATGCTCAAAATTGTGATGTAGGGTTTATGATTCAAGCAAGTGTTTCAAAATCAACATCATTCAGGCAAGAGTCAAGAACCACATCCATTGTAGACATTTCAAGAATATTTGTAGACTTCATAAAAAGGGTTTGGTGAGTTCCAACTATGAACCCCTAAACCTGTAAATGCACAAGAACAACAAACAAGTCGAATTGTTAGATCAAATGCTAGCATGAGAGATTCCCCATGAAATCCATCTATTTAACTCAAAGTAGGAAAATGAAGAACACAATATGGAAAAGCATATAAATCCTAATTTAGAAAATAGAATTAAGATCCCATGGGGGAATTGGTGCCAATTGAATGTTGAAATGGCGCTTTCCTAACTCCTAAGCTACAATGTCAGTAATTGTGAAATGGTAAAATCTCCCAAAGAGATTTGAGCATAACCTTGCTACAAATTGTAAAAGTAATGAAAGGTTGAGTGGCAATGGGCAGAATTAGCTCTCATTGTGAAGAGAGTAACTTTGCATGAGATTGTGGATGAATAATGAGGAGAGAAGTCTCCAATTTATAACTTTCAATTTGTAAGAGAAAGCAAGATTTGAGCAATGTGGGACTAACTTTCAATCCAATGGTTGAATGCCACATGTCACCATGTGAATGGTTGATGGTTGTGCACATTTTGGCCAAAGTGCCAATAAATGAAATTATTTTGAATTTGAATTTGTGAAATGAGTTGTTGAAGGGGGAATGGAAATGAAGTTAATGGCCTTGGCTCAAGGAAAAGGACTTGTAAGAGGCTTTAAATGCCTTGTTGGAAGGACCAAGTCCACTTGGCCTTTTTGAATTCAAATGAGGGAATATTATTTTTTGATGCCATGTGAGGAAAGATAGAGAATTAAATAAATCAAAGTAATTGATTTATTGTGCAAGTTGCATTCTCTAGAGGATTTTAGTGAGAGGGATTAACTTAATCAAGGTTTTGATTAATTTAATAGGAGATTTGATGATTTGACAATTTTGATTCAAATAGATGAATTAATTTAAATCATAATTGAGAAGAAATGATTAATTAAATAAATGATTTGATTTATTTAACTAAGGAGGAATTTATTTAATTTAACAAGAAGACTTTAGAGATTTTAATCAAATAAAATGATTTATTTAATTAAACAGAGATGCAATATTAATTAAATTAAATTGATTAATTTAATCACCAGAGGAGGAAGACTTAATTAAATGAATAATGATTCATTAAATTAAGAGACAGAATATGATGAAATGTTGAGAGTATGATTTCAGAGGAAATGATGTTAGTAAGCAGGATCAAGTGTGGCAAACCGAAAATGTACATTTTTCATGTCTACATTTTCCCCTCTTTGAAGCAATGTACTTGTTGCATTGATTCAAAGAATAAACTGCTATGATCAAAATTTCAGAATTGTCTTGATTTTTTCAAATGCCCCACTGCTGCCCTAGTGGAAGGATATTGTTGGATATTGCCCCCATGAGAGATTAGATGAAAATTTTGATTTTTTGGATGATCTTGTGAAAAAAAGTGGATAAAGTGTCAAACAGTCTCAGAATACCCTAGATCATAAAAAATGCACTTAAAAATGCCACAAATAGTGCAAAATGGCCCTCGGTTGGATAAAAATCTAATCGGGGGACCAAAACCCTAGTTGGAAGGTCAAATTAGGTCAAAAAAACCCTAATTTTCAGGCTTAAATAGACCTTGATGGCTCACTTTCAATACATTTCCAATCTTAATCCTTCAAAAAATTGACACCTTGAGCTATGAGTCTTATTCAAGATGGCACAATGGTAGCTTCCCAGGCACGTGTCGAAGCGGGTACGAGTGCATCACTGACCAATTGCCATGGGGCCCATGGTATGTACTCCTATCTGACTTTCAACTTTCTCATTATTCATGCATTAAATAGGTTTTAGGTTTGGTTTAGGTAGCACGGTGCTATATAGCACCATGGAAAATGCTAGGTCGGGGCCACACGGTCCTATATAGAACCACTTATGCATAGAGTCTTGTGCGACGCTGTTTAGGGAATTAGGGTTTCAACTCCAAACCTGACCATGCGCACAAGTAGCATCATGTTGTGCAGTTTGTCAAAAGGGGGCACCAAAGTCTACCACATGGCGTAGTTTGGAACATTACAAACAGTGTTGCTTTTGAGAATAGTGCCATTTTTATTGTTCCAAAAGAAAAATATGACACGGGTAGACGATTTTCTTTACGAAAACTAACGCGGTACCTTCCCTTGTGCAGGAGCACTAGTGGTTGGTACTCAAGAGACTATAGGGTATGCACGTATATCTCCAGGAGTAGCTTGGGATTCTCGGGCTATGGTACGTTGCATATGTCCCTCCTGTTCGGGCACATTTGGGTATGATGACTACCCTAGCTGAGCAGTGGCACAGTGAGACATCATCCTTCCATCTTCCTACTTGCAAGGCCACCATTAACCTCAAGGATGTCTAGCGCATCCTCTGATTACCCATCCATGGAGCTCGAGTGATCTACGATCTGGAGGAGGGTAGGGATGCCTGCTTTGACGTTATGGGCATTGATGAGCTTATCCTTTGCGATGGTCAAATAGACTTGGAGCGATACCAGGACAGGGCTCCTACTTACAAATTGATTGTGGCTGCCATTATTTCTAGTCCTGTAGCTCCTAATCGACGTGGTTGATATTTTAGTCTAGGTTGGGGATTGGCATGGTAGTGGATGTGCGTTCATCAAGAGTATTGTTGGCTTCTTTGTACAGATATTTTCATGAGTTCGCTTACCTAGACAGTCGGGCTCTCAGAGCTAGAGTTACACTTCTACACATTTGGGCATGGGAGCGGATCCCAGTGCTTCGCCCAGATGTGACACCAATTATTACAGATATTGATGATCCCACTATGTGGTAGTATAGTGAGACAGAGATTCACTTTACTCATATGGGCACGGTTTGTGTGGCTTACTAGCGGCAGGTTTTGGATGAGATGATAGAGTTCATCTAGAGGTCATGGATGGGTATTGGCCCATGGTACGATGATGCACATTAGCTTTTCTTTGCACATCAGGATAGGTTCATGTAGGGCCGAGAGCACACTATGGTAGAGAGGTACCTTCCTAATGGGGTAGCCAGACAGCTCAGCGAGATGAAGGACAGGCCCAATGACCAGTACATGGTGATCTTTGCTCATACCCTAAAGGAGATAGCATGGGGGTAGGCCATTCCAGCAGCCGAGGCAGTGTCCTCATTTAGATAGTTAGCGGCCCGACCACAGACATACGATCAGGGACTAGCAGATGCAGGGGTCACTTGAGCATACAGGGCATGGTTCCAACCTCCATTGAGATTGATAGTTCTCGAGGAAGTGATCCCATGTTGAAGGGCTAGGGGTAGGGCAATAGGCAAAGGTCAGGGAGGTGTACCACCTCCTCAGTAGACACCTCTGAGAGACTTAGCACAATAGCCACTAGGACCAGATGGGCAGGCCCAGGTGGTCCCACAACATCAGCCAGCAGCGTAGCCAACAAGATAGCTAGATCCCCGAGATGCATTGATTTAGCGGCTGCAGGGCTAGGTATAGGTCTTGACCATAGAGAGAGATCAGGCACATCAACAGGTTATTGCAGTTACTACTAAGAGAGATCAGACACGATCCAAGAGGGATCAAGAGATTGGTCGATGAAGATAGCTAGAGAGAACAACCTCCACATCCCGGGGCCGATCAGTTGATCATCGAACATACAGAGAGGCTATCAGAGAGGCCAAGTACTATCAACAACATTACCTACAGAAAATGCCAGCAGCAGGCCGAGTGCCAGCCTTCTCCCAACAGATAGGGATGTGACCACCGGAGGATCATGGTGATAGGCACATGGGGGAGAGCAGCAACCAATAGAGCTAGCCCTTTTGATTATAGATAGTTTTGCATTTTTTATTTATGGGCTATATTGTTGCCCCTATTGTACCATGTATTTCGATGCACACTTGATCTGATTTGTATCATAACAGTGTAATTTTTATGATATATATGAGATCATTCACCTTTAATGATATGTATGGATGCATTCTAATTTTATGTGATGCTATGAGATGTTCCTATTTCTTATGTTCATATAATATGATGTATGTTTCTAATGGATGCATTTCTTTTTGTACCTTTTTCATGTATTTCAATGATGATCTTATGGATGTAATGTATGTAAATGATGGTGTGAATGGATGCAAATGGTAATGGATGTAATCATGATGTAATTCTTTCTTAAGATGCTTAGAATAACAACTTTATATTATTCATCATAACTTAAGATAATGATATGATGCAATGTGATTTTTATGCCAATAATCTGGTGGATGCAGAGTGTATGCATTGGCAATGTTTTGATTACTATCATGATACCATGTTAGTGTGGAAGGAAGATAGAAGAATTTAGAATCAATGAGTTTTTTAGGATGATGATTATTTTTCTTTTGCAGGAGTTGGGATTTTCAAAGGGACCAATTTCATTATGTTTGATAACACACATAGGTACGATGCATCAAGGTATAAAGGACCAGGATGGCATTGTACCTAGTGTGATGGACTTTGACTCAAAAATTAGATAGGAGTATCCATGTTCACACTTAGCATGCATAACCTTATTCACGATGTAGTTCATATATTCTGAACATCTTAGACCAAAACATAGAAAAGAAAGCTTTCCTATGTGGTCAACAAGATACCTAAAACACCCTCCCTACAAACCAAACAAAGCATGCATGACTAAGTTATTTTACAAGAGTATCCAACAAGCACAATAGATAAAAAAGATAATAATCATTGCCCCATTCCTTTCTCCCTAAACTTGATTTGTTTAGGCATCATCGAGAGGTCCTTGGAATGAGCACAAAATAAGGTAAGTCAATAAAAGACCAAATGAAGCAAACCAAACAGGCTAATGTTCTTCATATCGCTAGCCAAGACTAACTACTGTGGGATACCTAATGCTTATTTCCATCGCATGAAAGCTTCATCCTAGGACATGTTGTGATTAGGGTTTTGATGGGACTGAATTGAATGATAAGCTACCGATATTTTGAGTCGATCAACTTGCTTGATTACTGACTTACACTTTCAAGACTTTGACGATTAGGTGTTCACTTTTGAACCAACTAGACTTGCTTCTTATTGCTTCACCAAAGTATGATCGCGATGACTGATTTTATTATGAGTGATAAAATTTGTGGGTGAAAGCAAGATGAAATGGATGCACCATTTTGGTTTTTCAAATATTTTGAGGCTATTTTTGGTATTTTTGAAGTGTTTTGCAAATGTTTTTTGTATTTTCATATTTTTCAATGTTTTTGGTATTTAAAAGATTTATGATGAAGAGATTAACTTAAGGGTCTATTCTAGGGGTCTTAGGAGCTGATCCATAGATTAGCCTTGCCTACATTATACACGTAAAGACCACGTAGTTCAATTGGTGATGTACTTGACTCAATGATGAGATAGACAAACAGATTGCCATTTTATTGCGATGGATGCCTAAGGACTGACCTAAATGTCTTGGGGGATGATCAAAGATCAACCTTGCCTACGTTCAAGCTTAGAGATGATGTAGTTCAGACTTGGTGAAAAATTGTCAAGACTCAATGATGAAGTTTTTTAATATTTTTTGATATTTTGACATTTTTTTGGATTTTTGAATGATTTGGATGTTTTTGGATTTTTTATGTTTAGGAAGATCATGAGAGAATACACAAATCTGATCCAATGTAGGTATAGGAAAATTCCCCGAGCATGGTGTGATAGACTACTTCGGTGAAAGTAGGACAAAACTAACCTTAGGAATATGCCAAGTAGTACTATGGTGGAATATGATATGGGCATCAGCTCAGGCTATGGTATGGATGATTAATGAAATGTGATGGAATGGATGAGTGAGTCATGCAAATCTTGGTGGATGGGGAGTGCTTTATTTACACTTGGCACCTTTTTGCTAGGTTTTCACCAAGGTACTTGTCCAAATTTCCAACAAAGTGGTTTTCACTAGAGGACGATTTTTTTCTTTACTGTTTTCAATCTTTTTTCTGATTGTTTTTGTATTTTTAGTTTTATACCTTGCAAGTTCTTAGGCATAAAACTTTTCGAGATGACAACTATTCATGGGCTCCTGCAGAGGCTCGCCCTCTGGTGTTGATAACTGATATGCCTCTGATTTATAGCTTGCAGTGATGATGAAAGGTCCTAGCCAGTTGGGTTCAAAATTTTGTTTTCTATCTGGGTTTGGTACAGTCTTTTGGTTCTCTTTCATCACAAGTTCGCCAACTTGGAAGGTGCATTGTCTGATCCTCTTGTTGTAGCTCTATTTCAAGTGATTCTGGTAGACCTGTAGATGATTTAGGGCATCCATGCATCGTTCATCTAGTAACTCTAGCTCATTTAGTCTTGTAACCCTATATTCCTCATCTGTGATGATGTTTTGCAATGATATCCTTAGTGACGGGAGCTCGATCTCGATAGGGAGGATGGCTTCTGATCCATAAACTAGGGAAAATGGGGTGGTCCCTATTGGCGTGCGAATGCTGGTGCGGTAGGCCCATAAGGCTGGATTTAACTATAGTTGCCAGTCACGACCCGAGTCATTGACTATTTTCTTAAGGATCTTCAGAATGGTTTTGTTGGTAGCTTTTTCTTGGCCGTTGCCTTGTGGGTAATATGGGGTGGAAAAGCGGTGTTGGATTTTGAATTTTTTGCATAAGTCATGAACATCTTGATTCTTGAAAGGTGTCCCATTATCCGAGATAATAGATTGAGGGACACCATATCAAAAAATGAGGTAGTTTAGGATGAACTTGGATATCTGCTTTCTCATGATGTAGTTCATGGGGATTGCTTCAACCTACTTTATGGAATATTTGGCGGCGGTGATAATGAACTTGTGGCCATTGGATGAGGTGGGTGAGATTTTACCTATGAGATTGAGCACCCATTGTGAAAAGGGCCATGGTGTTACGATAGGATGCAACTCTTGAGCTGGTGCATGAATGAGGTCCCCATCCTATTGGCACTATAGACACCTTCTAACAAAGTCATGTGTCTCTCTTTCCATTGTCGGACAGTAGTACCCAGTTTTCAACAACTTCTTAGCCAAGGTCATACCGCTCGAGTGTGAACCGCAAGTGCCATTGTCTACCTCAATTAAAGTAGTCAGGGCTTCCTCAGGTTCTAAGCAATGTAATAGGGTTCCATCAATGCTCCTACGGAAAAGGGTTTGTCCTAGGATTAGAAAATGTAAGAATCGCTCGACAAATGTCTTTTTGAGGTTCAAGGTAATGTCGGCCGGGAAGACTCCTAATCTTAGATAGGTGTAGATGTCATGGTACCAAAGATCACTGGGACCAGCGAGTTTGCATGCGTATTCTGACTCTGGTACCTCGAAAGTTGGTACAAGAAGCTGCTCTACTAGGAATTCATGTTTTGAGACGTTGTGGGGGATATCTAGCAAGGATCCAATCATTGCCATTGCATCATCTGCTCTATTGTTTGCCCTTGGTATCTGCTCCAAAGTGATATCAATAAATGATTCCTTGAGGCTCTCTACCACCTTCTTTTATGGTGCGAGCTTATCATCCTTAGTTTGATATTCACCGTTGACTTGGTTGATGATAAGCTGTGAATCTCCATAGACCTTTAATGCCATGATTCACCACTGTGCCACAATTTTGAGACCTATGGTTAAAGCCTCGTATTCTGCAATGTTGTTTGTACAAGGGAATTGTAACTTGTAGGATCTTGGTATATAGTCCCCCTAGGGGGTGATGAAGAACACACTAGATCCTAATCCATGTTGTGTGTGTGAACCGTCAAAATATCGTTTCCATTAATCAGCTATGTTGAGATTAAAGATGGACTCATCTGGAAATTCTAATATGAGCAGGTTCTCTGTGTAGAGGGGAGCTTTTTCTAGTTGATCTGCAATTACTTGTCCTTTTCTTTCCTTTCAATGTACATACTCAATGTCATACTCCAACAATATCATTACCCATTTAGCCATCCTCCCTGTGAGCATGGATTTCGATAGCAAATATTTTAAGGGATCTATTTTGGAAATGAGCTTGATTTTATGTGCCAACATGTAGTGTCAAAATTTCTATGAAGTGAACACTACTGCTAGGAAAGCTTTCTCAATGAATGTGTAATTCAACTCATGGCCGACCATTGTTCTGCTAATGTAATAGATATCCTTTTCTTTTCCATTTTCATCATGTTGAGCTAGTAGAGCACCTAGAGCTACTGCTATTGCTGAGATGTATAGGATTAATGGTTTTCCTGCAATGGGTGGCATCAACACAGGTGGCATAAGTATATATTCTTTGATTTTGTTGAATGCCTATTTGCACTTGTCATCCCACTTGAATGCTACCCTTTTGTGGAGTAGAGGTGAATACGCAATCTATTTGTCTGCCAGATGTGCTATGAACCTTAAGATGGATTAGATTATGCCTTGTAATCCTTTGAGTTGTTTTAGTGTTCTTGGTGCTCCCATATCAAGGATTGCTTTTACCTTTGTAGGATCCACTTTTATCACTCGCATTGACACTATGTATCCCAACAGCTTTCTCGATTGTACTCCAAAGACACATTTCTTTGGGTTGAGCCTGACCCTGTATTTTTCCAGTCTGTCAAAAATTGCACTTAAAGTCACTATGTGGTCTTTCCTCTTCTTTGATTTATCCAATATGTCATCCACATAATCTTTGACTGTTTTATGGATCATGTCATGGAAGATCAGTGTCATGGCTCTTTGGTATATAGCTCCTGCATTATTTAACCCAAATGGCATCACATTCAAGTAGTAGGTGCCCCAAGGACATGTAAAGGCCGTCTTATGCTGGTCTTCTTTTGCAATTATTATCTAATTGTACCCTGAGAAACCATCCATCAGGGATAGCATCTCATGTCCAGCTATTATGTCCACTATCATATCGATGTTAGGCAGTGGAAAATCATCCTTGGGACATGCTTTGTTGAGGTCTCTGAAATCTATGTAGATGTGGATGCCCCCATTTAGTTTTGAGACTAGTACAAGATTAGATACCCACTCTAGATATTTAATTGGGCATATGAAGCCAACATCTAGAAGCTTTTGTAATTCTACCTTGACTAGCAAGGCTATCTGGGGATGCATTTTTCTTAGCTTTTGTCTAACTTCCTTCGCTCCAGGGTAAACAACCAAATGATGAACCACCACTTTAGAATCCAGACCTAGCATGTTAGCATAGGTCCATTCAAACTTTACCTTCCTTTCTCCTAAGAATGCTGCCAAAAATTATTGTTCTTCTGTCAATAGTGATTGAGCATAGTAAGTGATTTGTGGTTCTGTCACTATTCCCAAGTTAACAGGATTACACTGCTTTGCCAGGATTGCTAATTTTTCTTGATGTAGAGAAGTAGGGGGGAGATTGAATCCTTCATCCTCTGGTTCCTTAGAGAGGTTTTCACCATTGAATGCATCCTTTATTTTTACTGTTTTGTGGTTAGAGAGTGCCACATTGTGGTTTTCACTCAATAAATTCGAGCTTATTCTTGATATTTTTCTTTTGTGACTGAAGGACTCAATCATCTCCCCATAATATGCCTGGGTGTATAATCTGATGTTTAAGCTTTCCTTGTGATCCCCACACATAACTGTATCCATTAGTACCATGAATTCTGAGAGTGCCTCATCATTTTCGAATGAGTCTAGAATTGGTGGTCCATGTTGGTCATGATCGATGAGTTGAGGGTACACTAAGGTGCTTTGGTGGGTTTGTTGGTTTGAATCGGCTGGGGAGGCACTAATCATTAGTAGGGCGGAGTCCTCAAAGATCTTGGGAAGTCCTTCTATGGTATCATCATCGTCACTATTACTACAAACCTTGTTTATGTCAAACGTGAAGTTGTTAAGGGATAGGCCTGTGGATACGGGTAGTCTAAGGTTGGTTTCCGGGACTTAAGGAGAGGATCTGACTATTTTAAGAGGAGTACCTCTTCCATGTACGGTTATACTGAGAGGATCACATCCAAGGCCAAGGTTCCTCATTCTTCTTTCTATAATGATGGGTTCTAGTTGTCCATCACTATTTCTCACAAGGCTTTCATTCCTGTTATAGACCATACCAAGCATCATTTGTAGCCCTCTATTGGTTTCCTCCATTGGTAAGGTGGGTGTGGGTTCTGCATCACAGTATATCGAGCTTGCAATATCTTCTTCATCAACACTTTCCTGACTTAGATCTCCCCAATGGCGGAATCTAGAAGGACCTGCCCTAAGGGTGCGGATAGGTGTTTCAGTTGATCAAGGTTTCCCATGTGACCTAGGAGATTGTGGTAATGCTCCTACAACAAATGCATTCCTTTTCATTCTATAGTCACTACATCAATTTTCCTGGATCATGTTCTTGATGTCGGATATGTCAGGGATGGTGGGTGTCTCTGTCGCAGAGGTGGAAGTGAGGTTGGCTTGGTCGATGAATGAAGTGGATGGGCCTTCATCATTTTTTGGTACCTAGGGGATTTTATAAAACTTGGCTTCAAAGTTTTTGTAGTAGGAAAAGGGTTTGGGATCCCCATATATAGTGACCTCCTCATTTTGGTGTGAGAACATGATACATTGGTGATATGTCGAGGCCATTTCTTTCATTCTGTGGATCCATGGACATCCTAGGAGGATGTTGTATGGTAGGTCAAGATCGAGGACCTGACAGGTAGTCTCCATGGTTGTTGGTCCCACTTGGATTGGGATTTTGATAGTGCCCTGAGACACTCTTTACTGATCATCATATACCCTTATTGTGATGCTCTTGTTCTTGTTAATGGAATCCTCATCGAATCCCAAATTATTTATAAGCTTGAGAGAGCAAATATTTAGGCCTGCACCTCCATCCACCAGGACTCTTTCAACTTTCTTTTTATGAACCAACACTTGAAGGTGAAGTGCACGGTTTGAGATGGCTGCACGGGGAAGTCGTGGTCAGAGAATGTAAAGAGATTTGGGGTAATGATGTTACCAACCATAGCCTGAAACTGCTCTATGTCAAGGGTGGTGGAGAAAGTGGATGCAACTAATGCTTCATCAAGGATCTTCCTATGGGCGGCAAAAATTTTCAATAGTTCCATGATCGAGATTTGGGTGGGGGATCTCTTCAATTGGTCAATGAAATTGTAGTCATAGGGGATGGATTTTGTATTTGTAATGGGGGTCTTAGGTGGTTTCCCTACAATGGTGACCTTTCCGCCATGTGTGGTGACTCCATAGTTGTTGTTGGATCCTTTGACATTAATGACCGTGACCATTTCATTGACACATCTAACTATCTCCTCATACACTAGATTCACACTAGCATATTTTTGCTTGCCTTTATTGTTCCCCTGATTCTTTCCTTGATTGTGGTTCGGCATCAGATTTGTGAATAGTTTTAGGTCTTGGTTACTGGCTGGTTGTTCAACATTGATGATCTTATCCTCAATGAGGTCTTGGCTAATATTTTTTAGTCTCATGAAATTTGTGGTGGTATGTCCCTTAGCTTTGTGAAAATCACAAAGGAGGTTTTCATTGTACCATGGCGGTTCGGTCATGGGTTCCACATATTGCTTGGAGTTAGAGAATTTGATTAGGTTTTCTTTGACCAATTTTTTCATTATGGACTCAATTGATTCTCCCAGAGATGTGAATTTTTGCTTGGGAGGGTATTTGCCTCTGGGAGGTGGTCCTCCTTGATTGTTTAGATAGTTGGTTTGGTTCGTGGGAAGTGGTTGTTGTTGTGCTATGACCGCATTAGTTTGCACATTGTTGTGATTATGATTTTGTAGTTGATGATGGGTCTCGATGTTTTGCTTAGGGGCACCGATGACCACTTTAGCATCGACCATGCCATCGTTTGTGATATTTTTGTTCCTCGACCATGTCTGAGGTTTATCATTATAATTATTGGATGGACGGTTATCCTGCGGTGGAGTAAATGTTGATGCACCTCCTCGAGTAGTAAGGGCTCTTTGGATGTTGAGCGCCTTTGGGATCAGTTGATTGTATGATGTGATGCATTTCATTTTCAAGTAGAACACCAAGTTTTCATTTAGATTGGATATGATGGTGCAAACTTGTTGTTCTTCTAGCATGGTCCACTTTCTCTGATTGGCCATGGATCGCCATCTTTACAAGAAGGATGTGAATAGCTCTCCTTTTCTTTGTTTGAGTATTGATAGTTCTTCCAAACTAACATCTGGACCCATGTTGAAAGCATAATTTTTAAGGAATTCTTTCACAATTTCCTCAAATGTTTTAATTCCTGTTGGTAGGCGAGAAAACCATTCCATGGCTAGACCATTCAGACTTTGGGGGAAGAGTCACATTAGATACGCGTCATCGTAGGCAACTTCCATGCAATGCAGCTGAAATTCCCTGACATGGTTTTTAGGGTTACTTGTTCCATTATACTTGTCAAATTTGAAGATCTCAAATCCCTTCAGGAATGACACCATGGTGAGACTTTTGTCGATAAGATAAGGGCACAAGTTGCCCGATGTTCTTGTTGTTTCTCCTGCTTGTAAGTCCAACACTTGCTGTGAGAGCAATTTGATTTGTGTTGTGACATCTTTGCTTGGATAGGGAGGTGGAATGAATGTGTTTTGAGGTGTTTGATTGGTGGGACGAGTACTAGTGGGAGTTTACTGCAATTTTTGTTGTGCGTTCAATGCCTGTTGGTATGCCTGCATTTATGTCAACAATGCTTGTTGTTGATCTTGCTGGTTTTTTCTAACAATGCTTGTTGTTGATTCATCTGTTGTTGTCCCCATAAAGCCTGTTGTTGGGCCAATTATTGTTGCACTAACAAATCTTGTTGTTGGTCTAGCTTTTTTTGTGCCAATAAAGCTTATTGTTGGTCGAGTTGCTGTTGTGCCAACAAAGCTTGTTGTTTGGCTTGCTGCTATGCCTAAAAATCTTGCAGGGCTTGTTGGTATGCTTGTCGATGAATCGCTTGCAATTGTGCTTGGTATTGTGCTTGTTCCTATTGTTGGGCTTGAGCTTGGGCTTGTGCTTGCGCTTGTTGGGCTGCTTGGGTGGCTTGTGCAACTTGTGTGGCTTGTGCGGCTTTTGCGGCTTGTTGGTTTTTCTTTAGTACCCTCCAATGATTAGCTTTTTGGATGGCTTGGATCATGGTGATGAATGAATTCACCCCATTAGCTTTTGGTGGGATTGGTGGTGGAATGGGAATGACGCCAACCATTGTGACAGGCGAAAGCGTTGTGGTGGTAGTTAGGGTTTGGGTTTTTGGTGGTGTGGTCAAGATGCTTGGTCCTTTAGAAGGTATGCTTTGGGAGATTTGAGGATTGATTGATGTATTTGTTATGGTGGCTTGAATGGTCACCACTTGTTGTTATGATGGCATGGGAAAAAAGAGAGAATTTGATGTGATGTTCGAATTTCCCAGGTTTGAGAAACTATCGATGGGTAGGGGGGGAAGGCCCAATCTAAGAGGTGATGTGGATGTGAATGGGAGTGGAGGAAGAGATGATGTGCTCCCAGGAAGAAGAACAGGTCAATGATTCTCGTTGTTCCAAACAAATTACCTTCTCCTTGTGGTAGAGAAGTTTGTATGTTTGATTGACAGGTCGGTGTAGCATGAAATGAGGATGAACTACTGGGGTTATGGAAGGTGAGTGGGATGTACGGGTGTGATGGATTTACCAGAATAAAGTTTTCTGGTGTGGTGTTGACACTTACCTCCTTGTTGTTCATAAGGTGATGCTACTGTAACTCTTGAAACATAGCACTTCCATTGTTCACAATTGGTGAGGTTGGTGTGATTGTTGATGTGAATAGGGGAGTTTCTTGGATGACATTAGGAATTGACATTGAGGGCATGCTCATAAGAGGCCTATCTACACTAGTGCCTATGTCAAGGTTAGAAGGGAACTGGACCCCTCCTTTCGTTAACATGCGTAAGTATAGAGAAGGGTTAAGTTTAAGCATGGCATTGACAATTCTATGATTCTTAGGATTTTGAATCATTTTAGTTATTTCCCTTTGCGTGATTCCCAAGTCTTCATTGATGATGTCCTCTTCATAGCCTTCCCCTTGATGATTTTGTGATGGTAGAGAAGGGCTACTTGGAGGATTGCTAGATTCCACAAGGTTTGCTTTGGTGGTTACTAGATCTAAATCACCAGAAGTTGATATGTCATTGACTTTTTCCATGTTCTTGTATTGTGATCGTGTTTGGACCATAAAAATAGGGATCATTTGATCCTAATCTTTCAAGCCCAAAAGAGAAGAACTAGGGAAGTCAAAAGATCAAAGAGCGTGGTAGTGATGACGGAATAAATGGTTGAAGTGAATGGGTGAAACTCTTGAAGAGCCTTTGAAGGGTTATGCTAAATTTTTTAGGACTTAGATTGATGGTGATGGTTTGACTAGGTGTTTTAAGTCAAACAAGATTGTAGTGAAGTTGTAGACCCTAGGAAGTTGTCCCCTAGGAAGTTGTGTTATCCTAGGGGAACTTGCACAAGAGAATGAATTGGCTAGGTGTGTTAAGCCAACCCAGGTGATTGTGAACTAGTAGACCTCAAAAAGTTGTGCTATCCTAAAGGTAAATTCGTCCAAGAGATTTGACTATTTTGGCTAGGTGTGTTAAGCCAAGATAGAATGATGTTTGATTTAGCCTTTTAAGTTTAGCATGAGTGGTTTTTCAAAAGTTCCCAAAATTTTGTTGATGGGATGAGATTTTATTGATGGAGAGATGGATGAGGATGACGACTTTGATCCTAGACTTGAACCTAGACACAACTCTTTTCACAAAACCTCGGTGTTGGAGAACATGCTAGACTTCCTATGTGAGGAAAGAAAACCTTTCAAAAAGCTTAGGATTTTGTTGATAGTAGAATGCATACAAAGTTGGATTATTCCTTGAAGCCTTCTTATAGAAGTTGTACACTAGTCTTTCTCTAACTTCAAGGGGTATTTCAAGACGTTTCTCATGGCATTTTAGACTTATCCTTTTGAACCTTGGTTTTGGGATCTTGTCCTTTTGAGAGATCATTTGGAACAACACATATGAGGTTCAATTTGTCTTTTTATCTTGGCTTAGTGAATTTTCTTTTTACCAAAAGCGCTTGCTTGATTATGTTTCAAATTGTATGTCTAATGTCACACTTTCTTTTTCATCCCACAAGGTCCATTATGTGGAAATCAAGGAAAATAGGGCAAAAGTTTCCTATGTTTAACCTTATTGAAAAAAAATGATGATAGAATTCAAGCCCTTAGAAACCTCTAAGGATATGATCCCTAGGGAAAGCAAGAGTGCTTAAATTTGTCAAAAGGTATTTGTTTCCTCCAAGGGGTTTGAAATTTGGAGTTCTTTGTGTATGTTTGTTTTTCAATTTTTTTGAGGACCAAGCAATGTAATTTTTACTTCCAAGCACATTTTACAACCATAGGATGATGAGACAATATTTTGTTGGGCTTGCACTTGGACGAATCCAACTGCGCATATTTTGTGTGGATGGCTAGATGCTTGACCACACTGGCTCCCCTCCATGGCACACACTTCTCGGGTTAGCCAAGCAGAAGTACCCATGAATCTCCCATGGAACGCTTTCCATCTCTACAACAAAACCGCATGTATAACGTGGGGTGGATTCAAAGGACATGACCTTTTGCACCAAAAAAATAGATAAGGATTTGGTCTTTTCTAAACAAAGGGTTTTAATTCAGGAATTTCATTTGTGGGGGACTATCCAATATGATGAGAGACCATTGTTTACCTTCTCGTTGGAATAATCCTCATGATTCTTGAACTTTCCTCAAGAATCCACACTTATATACCGGTTGGAAGTCGTTCTCTTTTTAGCATGTTCCCGGTTGGGTCATTCCCTTGGGTGATTACTTTTTCCCACAAGGCAAGCCTGCTAAGATAAACAATAGCAAGCTATCATATCCCATAGTTTAATCAACCTTCGTTGAAAAACAAAGGGAGAACACTCGCAATATACCATGTTCACACTCGCATGCTTGGTTCAATTTTAATTTCAAAAAATGAAATTTGGAGGCAATATTTTACGCAACTTAGTGTCATCAGAAATACTTTTGATTCTCAAGATCGTTGTGAAGCGCATACGCCTTTTTAAATGACACTACTTTGCAAAAAGGATTACAAGGCACAAAAAACACATGTTCATTTTAAATCCCTCAAAGCAATAATGACTTATTTTTAAGCACCAAAGGAAATGTGAGATTGCCTTGTTCAATTTTTTAAACCTTTAAACAAAATCTAGTATGTTGTTCCTAAGGTTCTTTTTAGCCTTTTTGCAACTTTGGAGAACAAATTTAGTTGTTTCTAAGGCTAATGAAATTAACAAATTTCTTTCAAACAAAATTTTAAAATTCCTTAAAGAGTGTTGAACAACACTTTAGTGTTTAAAAACACTTTGTGCATAATGAACATGATGCCATGATGAACCTTCTACCTTGCTTGGTTCCTTGCTCCAACCTGCAAAATGATAGAAAACCAGAGAGCACAAAGACAACAAACAAGGTCAAGAATTAGAAAATCAAAAAATCAAAAAGTACATTTCAAATTTTAAACCTGACTATTTTTTTGTGGCATAGTTTGTAAAAGCCGTGTAGTTTGGACAAAAGCAACACTATATAGTGTCGCGTGTTTGACTGTGAGTGGCGCTATGTAGGAACAAAGACCATAGATGCGGTGCAATATGGTCAAGCAGCGTAGTTTGTTAAGCGGCTAGGTTTGAAATTTTAAAATTTTTGAGGCGGGAAATAGGGTGACACAATTTGGGAGTTGAGCAGTGCAATATGGATTCACGTTTCAAAAAGCGGTGTGATATAGCGCCGCAGACCTGTGTGTGGCGCGTTTAGAGATTTTTAAAATTTAATAGGCGGGAAAGCAGAGCGGCACAGTTTGGAAATTTTATGCAGTTTAGTGTAGCATTGCATCTTTGAAAGTGGTACAATATGGTGTCGTGCCTCTTGAAGTGGTAGAATATATCACCATAGAACTGTGTGTGGCACAGTTTTCCCGTGACCTGCAAAAAAGGAAAAAAAGCAAAAAGAATTTCAAAAAAAACGTGATTAGAATTTGAGATCAGCCCTCCTTCTAGCACCAAAATGTGAACCCCTAAACTTGCAAATGGACAAAAGCAACAAACAAGTCAAATTGTTAGATCAAATGCAAGCATGAGAGATTCACCATGAAATCCATCTATTTAACTCAAACTAGGAAAATGAAGAACACAATATGGAAAAACATATAAATCCTAATTAAGAAAATAGAATTAAGATCCCATGGGGGAATTGGTGCCAATTGAATGTTGAAATTGGCCTTTTCCCAACTCCTAAGTTGCAATGTGAGTGATTGTCAAATGGTCAAATCTCCCAAAGAGATTTGAGCATAACCCTGCTACACATTGTAGAAGTGATGAAAGGTTGAGTGGAAATGGGAAAACTTAGCTCTCAATGTGAAGAGAGTAACTTTGAATGAGATTGTGGATGAATAATGAGGAGAGAAGCCTCCAATTTATAGCTTTCAATTTAAAAGAGAAAGAAATATTTGAGCAATGTGGGACTAACTTTCAATCCAATGGTTGAATGCCACATGTCACCATGTGAATGGTTGATGGTTGTGCACATTTTGGCCAAAGTGCCAATAAATGCAATAATTTTGAATTTGAATTTGTGAAATGAGTTGTTGAAGGGGGAATGGAAATGAAGTTAATGTCACTTGGCTCAAGGCAAAGGACTTGTAAGAGGCTTTAAATGGCTTGTTGGAAGGACCAAGTCCACTTGGCCTTTTTGAATTCAAATGAGGGAATATTCCCTTTTGATGCCATGTGAGGAAAGATAGAGAATTAAATAAATCAAAGTAACTAATTTATTGTGCAAGTTGCATTCTCTAGAGGATTTTAGTAACAGGGATTAACTTGATCAAGGTTTTGACTAATTTAATAGGAGATTTGATGATTTGACAATTTTGACTCAAATAGATGAATTAATTCAAATCAAAATTGAGAGGAAATGATTAATTAAATAGATGATTTGATTTATTTAGCTAAGGAGAAATTTATTTAATTTAATAAGAAGACTTTAGAGATTTTAATCAAATAAAATGATTTATTTAATTAAACAGAGATGTAAGATTAATTAAATTAAATTGATTAATTTAATCACTGGAGAAGGAAGACTTAGTTAAATAAATAATGATTCATTAAATTAAGAGATAGAATATGATGGAATTCTAAGAGTATGATTTCAAAGGAAATGATGTTAGTAATCAGGATCAAGTGTGCCGAACCGAAAATGTACATTTTCCATGTCTACACCAACATAAAACTTTGTTTATTCATCATTTCCCTCTTTTATTCCATTTGTTTTCGAGGTTTAACTACCAACAAGGAGTTTGACCAAGGCAAACCCCCATTTACTAACAATCAACAAGTTTTTCCTCTCTTACATGTTTGTATTTGTAGATTTAGATTGAGGAATTGAAGATCATTTGAAGTGAAAAGTTGTAAATTTGTAAAGTTACATTGAAAGTTGTCATGTTCACGAAAAACTCACCTATAGGCCAGATTTGGAAGTTTCAGGAACTGAGATTTGAGAAGAAGGAAGTGAATACTTTGGACCTTGAGATCACATTCTGAGATTTCAAAAATTCTATAAGGGACTAAATTTCCACATAGGGTGTCATAGTCCTCTCAAGGGTATTTTTCATATATTATTTTACATCTAGTTCAGACATCTGAAGATTTTGCATCTATCCCAAAAAACAACAGCGGGACTATGACAATAGACTCGGATGTCTTAGTCCCCCATATCACATCTTGACAACTTCTTTGCATTTCTAGAATCTTCATTACATTTCTAGACTTCCCAAGTACACATACCCTAACTTGATGTTGCATAATTTCATCATTTACATCCTTCATTTAGCTTACATTATTAGGTTTTGTATGTTGAGTGTTAAATTTTCTTTTCCAAGGTTTTTCTTAGTGGTGAACCCCTCAAAAGCCTAAAATAACCCTTCTTAGGTCCTCCTTGTTGGGAATTGACTCACCTTTGAGGTTGATAGTCAACCCAATTAGGATTCCTAGGAAATTTTTGAATGATAATACAAGAATAGTTGTGTTATATGACTTAGGCCAGAAAACACCCCCACTTTTCCTATTGTTCACTATCTAAAACACCAAGTCATTGTTGTCAATGCCCTTATTTTTTCTTAACTGAATCTCTTCTCACCCTATCTTTTGACTTTTACTCAAATATTGAGATAGTTTACAAGAAGTATCCCTCAAATTATAATATGTGATGTTGAATATTATTTTTTGATCATAGATAAAGAAAACTAGTTAGGGTTTCATATCAAGCGCAAAAAATAAAAAACCCTTATTATCAAGTTCCATCGAAGAAGTTGTAAGGCCCTATGATAAAACAACAATTCATTAAACCATTGATTCATTCTTGCAAAGTAAATACATGACTATTGAATCTTTCAAGTAATATTTTTGAAGTATTATAGGTTAGATTTCCTTTCAAAAGAGACCAAACACTTCATATTCTATCTATGTTGTGATATGAAAATTTACTCAAAAACATCTAGTAGTATGTGGCCTCATTAGTAGCTCATTGTATTTGCATGGATATATCTACTATACCCTATCCTCCATGCATAATTTATGTTTCATCTCTCTTTCCTTAGCATACTTATGTCTATAGATAAGGTCCCCCTCTCCAAATCCAAGGAATCATAAAATATTTGTAGACTATTTATATTTACAATTGGCGCAATGTCCAAATATCCATGCATGGTTTCCACCCTCCCCTAGAACTCATCAACCTAGCTAAAGACTTTTTCCAATCCATTCTCTAGATCCACCCTATTATCTATCCTCTCCCTACCACCATCACTACTTGTGCTAGTGTCTATCCCTATTCCTATGGCTAATATCCACCAATCTATCCTCCAACTTCTAGTTCCCCATTACCAGCCATGTCTACATCCATCTCCTCTAATCCTAAAGATCTAGAGGAATTATTATTATTTTTTCTCGTGCTCCTACTACTTTTCGCTATAACCTAAGCCTCAATAATATCTCCCTCATTTATGTCCTCCCACTTGCCTCTCCCTCTCCCCTTGCAATTACCTCTCACAACTTATCCTCTTCCTATTATTTCTCCTCACCATATATATTATATCTTGTGAACACTCCAAAAAATACTCCCCCAAAAGCTATGTTAGGTGTACTAGTGTCTGGCCCCTCCACTATTTTGTATGTGCAAGTGTCATATCTACATAATCTACACCTCTATACATATAAAAAATCACTTTCTTAGCCCCTCTCAATCCATCCACTATAATATTTATATCTATCAACAACCCCCATTTTGTGACCTCCCTAGTTGATTGTGGAAACAAATGAGGGCCTACTATGTTATCTTTCACTACATCCCAAACTAGTGAGCCATCCTATTTGGTCTATACCTCTCTAGGAGGTATGCATATCAACCATTTATATAACATAGGATAAGTATATAATACCCCACCTTCCAGTCCTCTTTTCATTTGAAATCTATTTTATATGGTCACCATATGATATCTCCCTCCTCAATGCCATCCAATAACCTTAGCTAGTATAGTACCTTTAAATCTTTGAGTAGTGCAATGTACAACACTAGACATAAAAAACTATCTCTTGTATATGTTTCTAGACTTTGTCACATATATTTCTCACCACCACTATATTCTCACACACCTAAAGCATAAGGAGTGTGATATGAATCCTACTCTAACCCCTCATATAGATGAATAATTGCAAATATTTGGACATGTATTCTAGTATATATAGCTTCCATGTGAATTCCATCCTATGCTCAAACATCTTGGCCATGCACTCTCCTAGGATCAAAGTGGAGAATATGCCACTCTTAATTGGCAGTAGCATCGTGCTCACCAAAATTTTGAGCTATACCTCCATACCTAGAACTATTGTCTTATTGACAACTAAATATAGCCATCTTCTAGCGATTGACACATGTGTCCATCTAAATAACCATTCTTAAATTTCCTACACTACCTAATCTATGTTATAAGCCAATCATCCTATAATCAAGACTTTTAGGATCCTCCACATGTTCTTTATTTTTAAAATCATCTCCCTCATTAGGAGATGGAATGTATGAGTTTATAATTTCCATCTCTCTAACAATGTAATCAACATCACACTATATTCTAGTAAATTTATAGCATCTACAAAACATACTCCATTTCATATACATATACCAAGGACCAATAAGTATCCTAGAAGTGGTCACATAGTATATGTGGCCCCCATGGTTGATGTTGCACCAAAAGGTTGACTTGTTAATGCCCGATACAACCACCAGAGTTAATGGATCCATGGGAAGTGGTAACCAACTACCAACAATATCCCCCTCAACGTAAGTTGAGGCAATTTAAACCTGATACCTTTGTCTCCAATACCAATTGTTCACCCCATGATTGTCGTTCAACCAGAAGGTTGACCTATTAGTTCCTGATACAACCACTAGAGTTAACGGATCCATGGGAGGTGGTTAGTCCATGCCATAAATCTTGAGGGGAGCGTTGACTAGCTACCAACAGTATCAACACTTGCAACCTCCATTCCCTCATCACTATTTGTAGCACTCTCCTTACATCCAAGCTACCTTATTAGTCTTCTAAATCCCATTCTAATTTTCTATGTATTCCTAATCCATTTTCTATTTTTCAATCCATGGTTGATTCTATCCTACACATAGTGCATTCACCTTTTTATTTTCAAATTTAGATTTTGACAAATTCACCTAAAACTAGAGTGCATTCACTCTATTCATAATGTATTTACCTTTTCTTAGGTGCATTCACCTTTTGATTAGCACATTCACCTTTTCATAGTCCCATTTGAATTTTCTTTAATAAATATCCTTTTCCATGGTATATTTTCTCATTCCAAGCATATTTACACTATTTACATGTATTCAACTTTTTTGTTGTGGATTTGTCTAGATGCTCCACATTTATCTATGTTTGCTTCATCAAAAGTGGATTTGTGTAATTACATTAGGAAAAAAAATATACATTTTTTCTACCCCGTATCAATTGCACCTACATATACCAAAACCCAAATTTCAAATTGAATGTATGTCTTCTAGTGGACGATTCTTGTGCCTACCTCATCACTCAATCATTTTTATTGTCCATTTACACCATTTTGGACATCTTCATTATACTCCGCTTTCAACCTCACTAAATTACTATTCACTAAGGTTAAAGTAAATAGTAATTTACCCCTATTAACTATTTATTTACTCCCCCCAATAACCTTTCGACCTCCCATTTCAAAATTTCAACTTTGTTTTCTTCTACTGGTTTAGTGTTCATCCTCATTTTTTGTCCTTTATCTAGTTTCTCACCCTTTTCCTTCTTTGGAGATGCCATCTAGACCCCTTTTCACTCGCCTACCCTCTCAAGGAGGCATCATCATCCAAATCATCTTCTCTTGTCCTAATCACATCACAATATCCATTTCTCTCTCATTTTCTTCATCTAAGCAATATTTTTTATTTTCTTTGAAATAACATTATTTAACACACTCAAGGAGGGGAAAAATGTATACACATAAAATTTACCTTTCTATTTAGTAAATTTTACCCTAAAATCATCTATCTTGACCTATCATATTAATTGAATAATGTCATAATTATTTAATTAATATTCCCCATTCAACCTTTTAACCTAAAAGAATATCTAGTTATTCTAATGTTCTAGCCTAAGGTAAATAATTAATTTTAATTTATTTATTTACCCCCATCTCATGTTACATCGTTGAACACTTTTATTATCCTAACCTGTCAAATAAGCCCCACCTAATTACCCTCTTAAGTGTTTTCTCACACTTTTAATCCAAGGTTAAGTGAAAGTTAATCCTTTCAATTTATTCCCCCTATCTACCATGTGCCTTCACTCATAAAATTTTCCCCGTTTGGAAGGGACCCCAACATGGGTCTTCCTTATAAAAGGACGTAAGATAATTTTTTAATTCCTTTAGTCTTCTCGTTTGTCCTTTTGGACATTGAAATTACATTAAAGAATATCTTAATAGGTGCATCAAAGTACCCTTCAATCCTCTCAAGCCACATAATTGTGCCAAGTGGCATAATCTCATGTCTTTAAAAATCATCTAGCATCCTAGCTCTTTGTCTCAAGATCACATCATAATCATCCATCTCATTTCACCTTCAACCAATAAAACCCAACACTTAGCCATTTTTATGGATCTCACACATTTTGCAATTAGAGTGTCATTATGTTAGAAAATTTTATACGTAAGTATACATTGAACACATCAAATTGAATATCATGTGGGCATATACATAATGAGAGGTTTGACATAGTTTAAATTTGCTAAATTCTATGCTTTTAAATATTTATTTCGTAGCTATATTTTAGTGTTTTCTAGATTTTAATGTTGTTTTGCATCAATAGCATAAATTGTTCACATAGACACAAATATTTTGTGTACATATAGTTAAATATAAGATCATGATTGATTTGAATATTATTTTAATTATTATGCTGAGGTATCCACATATGAGAAAATTCTATTTCCCTATATTCATATCGAATATTGTACTAATTTGTACCTAATACCATTTTATATGCACCTTGGATATCCATAACATGTATATCTATGTATTGTTGGATCATTAGGTTTGAGGTCAACTAGATTTTGATATAATCTCAATTTGAAATTATAAGATTTAAAACTATGATTTCAACAAAATGAAGCATTACACCACCTAAATCACCTAAATAAACTATGCCATTACATTTAAAAAAAAAAAAACTAAGGTAATTAATTAAAATAAATGGACTTCAGTTTTCTCTTTATAAAAAAAATAAAACTAACATGATAAAATTTTCTAATTTGCAAATGTTATTGCAAACTTAAATATTTCATTAATAAATCGTTTTGATAAAGAGGAGTAATCCCATACAAAGAAATTCCTTTTCTCCATTCTTTAAAAAAATATAAAGTGTAATTTTATATTATTATATAGAATTGGGAACCTTTGAAGGAACTAGACTATTATTTTCATTTGTGTTAAGAGGAGTGAACATAACATTGGGGACATAGAAGTGGAATTTTTTTTTATGTTGCTTTACTGTATGGTGTGTAATACATTCCTAGTATTTTTATTAGTTGGCCCCTAATTATACCTATTGGTATGGACTATTGCAAGATTATCCTCCTCTTTTTCTAACTATGTCCAAATCTAAATTTTGACACATTCATTTCCAAATTATTTTGGTAAAATAGATTTAAAACTATTTAGATAAGTATAGGTCAATAAGGTTTACCAAATTAATTGAATATTTTTTAGGTTTCTTTTGAATTTTATATAGGGTTTTATATTTACTCATTTTTAGGATGTGAATTTTACTACCTATTTGGTCTATAAAAGAAGAAATTTACACTCTATGATACCTAATTTCTCATGAATCAATCATAGATCTCTATAAATTCAACCTATAACTATTTAATTTTTGAATCATTTGTTGAATTTTTTGAATCTCATGATTTATAATAGAGGGCCTATATTGTGGTGTTTTAATTTTTAGAGTTGTAAGTGCATGGTTATGTGTTGGTTTATATTAAATTATTTAGTTGAATATTAGATAACTGTATATGTATTATTTGAGAATCTTAAGTATTGAAATATGAAATAAAATACTTTTTTTTTTCAGCTATGTACTTGGGAAACATATAATTTAATTAAAATACATTAGTTTATAAGCTTCAATAATACTTGGATGCAAGGAACATGGTATGGAATTTTTGAGGGATATTTTTTTCAAGAGTGACTAATAATTAAAATTTCAATGGAATAGCCTATTTCTCAAGATAAAATAATATTTTTGAACAAAGCTTGTAATTGATGTCAAAGAATATCAAAATATATGATTAGAGGTGGCATTCTATTTTCAAGCTTTTTGCTAGCATAACTTTATGTGTTGGTAATTGTACTATCATATCATTTTGAGTTGCTAAGATTTATAGAAATATATGCTACTGGCTATATTGGAGGGTCTATGGTCTGAAAGTATGTTGTATATCAAGAGTTATGTGTATGCTTGCAATATCATGCATTCATATATTCCATATGTCAGAAGTGATCGAAAAGGTTGTACCAAATTTTTTTTGTTCTATGTGAGTTCAGTGTTTCTTAGGTCTCCTTTCTAGAGGCATTGTGGGCTCTATAGTTTTAGAGGAGAGTATCTTTACACATGTTCTATCATAGTCTCGATTTTCTAGAGGATATGCTCAATATACACATAGATTGAAGTGACAAAAGGTTATTTATGCCTATCGTCAACCAATGGGTGTTACAGACCTATGACGTAATGGCTAGTAGTGTGTGGAATTAAGATAGGAATTGTTTAAGGTTCCTATGATAGCACATGGGATCATATTTTTTGGAAAAAACAAAACTTGATTCTAGCCCAACCTATCACACATTTCATGTAACTTAAATTTAGGTCCACCTCATGTCATCCTAGTTATTTTGGACCCCTTTCCAACATAGAACAATTTTAATGTAATTTCATGTATATATTCCTCCATTATGCAGATGCACAAGGTGTAATATAGTTAAATAAAAGGTGGTCAGTGAATTCAGAAGGATGTTATCTTGTGCGATCTAGTGTTATTCAAGGATAATTTCATCTTGAAGTGTGCACCATTATTAGAAGATCATAACAAGTGTTGAAGAGTTTCTTTAGCTAGTTTAGAAGTGTATTAAATATATTCAACTACAATTAAATATCCACAAGCTTTATATATGCAATCTAGTAGGACTAGTGTTCTTCCAATTGTATTAATTTGAGTTGGAGATTGGTGTCTCTAGTAGTTTGGTTCCTACTTCATATCATAAAATTCACTTGTATATTTCTACTTTGTGAAGCTAGATTTTCATAATAGATCCAAGTAGCTATTTTCACTGTGGTTTTCCCATCTTAGGTTTCCACATATATTTGATGTTCTTGTTTGATGCTTGATTAGTAGTAGTGAATATTCAAGTTTCCTATTCTACCATATGTGATTGAGTTAAGAGTTTCAAATACATTTGATCTACTCATTCACCCCCCTTATTAGATTTTGCGCACTTTAATTTTTATCAAGGCCAAGTTCCTTTGAAGAAGCTTAATCAACTTGAGGTAAATCTAGGATGGAAAACTCATTGTTATTGCAAGAGGGATTATTTGCAAATAAGTCTTTTCTCTTTGTTGTGTCAAATTATGCAGTTTGGAGAGTCTAGATGGAAGCATACTTGATGACCCTAAGTTTTGATATTTGGATGTAAGTTATAGAAGGATGTGAGGCTCCAAAAAATCCTCTAGGGGATCAAGCAAAAAATAAGGGTTTGTGACAATAATGCTAAGGCTAGGAATTCTATTTTATGTGGGTTGTCTAATTTTGAGTTTGTGAAAGTTATGCAATGTAGGACTACAAAGGAGGTGTGGGAAAAATTGCACACCATTGATGAAGGAGATGGAAATGTGAAAGAAGCTAAGCTCCAAACTCACAGGGTTTAGTTTGAAAGCTTGGAAATGGTGGATGAATGTATTGCCATATTTCTACTTTGGGTTGGTGAAGTTGTCAAATCTATCAGGGGTCTTGGTGAGGAATTTAAAGAAAGGATGGTCAAGAAGAGGGTACTTAGATCTCTTTCTACAAGGTTTGATTGTAAAGTTTCTACTATTAGAGAAGCCAAGGATCTGAATTTTTTAATAATGGTTGAATTACATGGTATCTTGACTACCTATATGAATTAAGTTTTGATAGTGAAAATTCAATAAGGAAAGAAGCTGCATTTAGAGTATCCAAGAAGTAAATTGATCTAGACTCTGATGTTGGATCGGATCTGGAGAAGGAAAACTTTGTAAGAAAGCTAAAAGGAGGTTCCAGTAAGTATAATGGCAAGTTACCTTTCAAATTTTTTAATTGCAGTGAAGTAGAGAATTTTATGGCTAAGTTTTCCTATAAGAATTCTATGAATGTTGAGAAAAGGTATGGAAAGAAATCATTTCAAAAAACAAATAAAGGTCAAAGGAAACAAAGGAGACTCTTCATTAATGAAGAAGGATACAATACTGATAAAGAAGATGAAGACATCTTTGGAGATGAAGATGAAAATAGAAGTTTGTATTCATAGACATGGAAACTACATAAGATACTAAAGAAATGAATCCCTGAAATGATGACGAGGAAGTAGATTTTGTGGAGGAGTTACTCTCTATCGAAAAAGAGATAAAGAGACTCAATAAAAAAAATGTTCAAGAAGTGAAGGCTAAAGGAAACTTATCTCAAAAGGTTGAGAGTTTAGAAAAAACAATAATTGACTTGAAGGTGGAAGTAGAAGAAGAGAAAAGGATTGTGAGAAGCTTGAAGCGAAAGTTGTTTCAATAAAAAAAGAGCTTGAGAAGGTGAATCATCAGGTACAACTGAAGTTTGGAAAGAGTACCAAGAGTCTAGATCAAATATTAGGATGTTATAGATCTTTTCATGTCATAATAAAAATTAGTTTTGATGATTAGAAGAACAAAATAATAAAACAACTAGTGAAGCCTACAAAAGGGCGTTTGGAAGTGACTAGTTTTGGATGTAAAAAGTTTGAAAGGGTTATTGCATGTGATGAAAGAAAGACATAGAATGATGGTTTTATCCAAGTTTAGAAGAAGAACAAAAGAGTGAAAAAATAGGGATACAAAACCAGGTTAAGTGATTCTTTTTTTGGTTATTGTGTTAATTGCAATAAATTTGGTCATAAGGCTATAAACAATAGAAAATATCTGGTAAGAAGAAAAAAATTTGTTATCAACAATTCATTTGTACCTCTATACAATTTTAATATTGTTTGATACAAATGCAAAAAATTTAGACACATCACTAGAAACTATAGAAGCATTTTTGTGAGTCATCGTATTTTGGAAAGAAAAAAAGAGAGATCAAAAAGTAGTAGTCGTGAATCAAATAAAGACTATTAGAAGGTTTTGGAAGAAAAAAATTCAAAGAAATCAATGATAGCTCAAACTCCTCTAGATTCTTAGAAAGAAAAGAATTGATGGATCATTGACAATGGATGTTCAAGCCACGTGACTAGAGATACAAGTAAGTTCATGAATTTTAGGAAATTTGAAGGAGTTTTTGTTACTCTTTGAAATAATTATATTGCCAAAATGAGTAGTAAGGATACTTTAAGTCTTGATGGTGGTAGGAAAAAAACACTAAAGCATAATCTTCTAAGTGTAAGTCAAATTTGTGATAAAGGTTATAAGCTCTCTTTTAGTGTTGAGGGTTATAAAATCAGGAAATTAGGTACTAAAGAACTAATTGTAGAAAGAAGTAGGATAGATACTGACATATATCATCTCAATGGGTTGAATTGACAAAACTATCTTAAAATGGAGAGGGAAGAAAGTTTTATTTGGAACAAAATATTGGGACACATCAATTTTTATGAAAATGTGAAGGTTAGCTTAGGACTAACATCCATCTGGTTTTTTCCCTAACATGGTTTCCACATATAAAATCTCAGTGTTCATGTGTCTCTGATGTGTTATTAATTTATGCTTTCACTGTTAATTATCAAATATAAGATTTAAGGTTGATTAATGTTGAATAAGTTTGATTTTGGTAACAACTGATTCATCCCCCCTCTCAATTGTTTATCCTTTTTTTTTTCCAACAATTGGTATCAAAGCTAGTTCTTCTAAAGAAGCCTAACAATTTGAGGTGATCCAAGATGGCATCATACAAGAAGGATAGTCCCAAATTCGATGGTATGAATTGCTCTTAATGGAAAGTCAAAATGGAGTGTCATTTGAAGTGCACTAGAGAACTTTTTTGGAAGATCACATAGAGTGCATACACTATTCCTCATAATGGCCCGTCCTCTAAAGATGAGATCAAAAGATCAGAAGCCAATACTAGGGCTATTGAAGCATTGTTGAGTGCTTTGATAGATTCAGTGATGAAAAATGTATTAGGATTGAAGAAGGCATATTAGATCTGGAAAAATTTGGAAACATTGTATGAAGGTTATGCACTAGTGAAAAGTGCTAAGCTACAAAGTTTAAAAGTCAAGTGGAAAGAAATGAAGATGAGTGAAGATGAGAACATCCTCTCTTTTTCTCAAAAGATAAATGAACTGGTGATGAGCATTAGATATGCTGGTGGAACCTTGGATGAAGAAGAGATTGTGGCTAAAATACTTAGATCTGTTCCTCCCTCCTACAAAACAATAGCTCAAGCTATTGATGAAATTAGGATAGTGACACATGTGACAAGAGACATGCTGATTGGAAAAATTGCTACCTTTGTGTTAAGTGAATTTGGTGAATCTACTCCTAAGACCGAGTCTGCATTCAAAGCTACCATATCCAGAAAAAGCCAATAAAGATACAATCGAGGAGAGAGTCCAAAAGGACATTAAAATATGAAGATGAGATGAAAAAGATTGAAGATGAAGAAAAATAATTAGAAGAATTGGAAGCATTGATTATGAAAAGAGAAGCCAAAGGTCATGGTAAGTATAAAGGAAAGTTAACTATCAATTTTTTTTCTTGCAGTAAAATAGGTCATTTTGCATCTAGATGTCTTGAAAGAGTTTCTAAGTACAAGCCTAAGAAGACTAGATTTCAAAGGAAATGCTATTAAGTTGAACAAGGTGTAACTGATGAAGAATTTGATAAAGAAACTCTAAATGAGGATGAATGGGTATTCATTGCTATCAAAGAAAATGGCCAGGTGTCCATTGAATCTACTAGTAATGTGAATGTTGAGAAAGCTCTTGCAATAAAAATTGAAGAAAAAGATGAGTGGGTAATTGACAACGGATGCTCACATCATATGACTAGTGAAAAATAAAGTTTGCAAGCTTGGAAGACTATGATGGTGGTGTTGTAATATTT
This sequence comes from Sequoiadendron giganteum, assembly GCA_007115665.2. Lineage (NCBI taxonomy): Eukaryota > Viridiplantae > Streptophyta > Pinopsida > Cupressales > Cupressaceae > Sequoiadendron > Sequoiadendron giganteum. The sequence goes on along the minus strand of CM021106.1, from coordinate 591,718,967 downwards.
GGAGACAACACTTCTGGTGTGATTCATGGAAAAGGCACTATTTCTTTTGCTAGTAAGTACAATATTGATGATGTTCTTTATGTAGAAGGCTTAAAGCATAACTTGTTAAGTGTTGGACAAATGGTGGAAAAGGGTTAAAATTTTCAATTCAAGGATGGTAAGTGCAGAATAAGGGGAAGTTTTTGAAATATGATTGCTTTAGGTACAAAGACAAAAGGTAATATATTCCATTTGAATGCTGCTAGTGAAATTTGTTTAATTTCTTAGATTGATGTAAGCTAGTTATGTCATATGAGGTTGTGTCATGTGAAGTTTGATAACATTATCAAGATAATCTCTACTCAAGTAGTCAAATACCTTCATAAGTTAGTGAAGCCTACTAACACTATGTGCAAGGAGTGTCAGATAGGAAAGCAAACAATAATTTCTTTTTGGAGAAAATAGTATAGCTCTAATGGAGTAATGGATTTGATACATACTGATTTATGTGGTCCATCTAGAATCATAATCCTACAAGGTGAAAGGTATTTTATATTTCTCATTGATGATTATTCTACGATGATACAGGTTGCTTTCTTAAGAGAAAAACATGAAGCATTAGAAATTTTAAAAAGCTTCAAAGCTATGGAAAAAAATGCGATAGGTCAAAAGATCAAAAGCCTAAGGTCAAACAGAGGTGGTGAATTCACTTCCTAGGAATTCAATTCTTTTTATGAAGAGCATGGAATCCAAAGACAACTATCTGCTCCCCAGACCCCTCAACAAAATGGATTTGTTGAAAGAAAAAATAGAACCGTTCTAGACACGGCTAGCACCATGATGCTAGAAGAAAATGTTCCTCATTTCTACTAGAGAGAAGTTGTAAGTACTGATGTGTACACCATTAACAGGGTGAATGTTAACAGTAATTTTTTTAAGACACCTTTTGGGCTATGGTTTGGTTATAAGCCTACTGTCAAGTATTTCAAAAAATTTGGAAGAAAATGTTACATCAAGAGAGATGATGATATAGGAAAGTTTGATGCTAGAAGTGATATAGGAATATTTTTGGGTTACTCTACTAAAAGCAAAGCTTACCGATGCTTTAATAAAAGGTTGAAGAAAATGGTTGAAAGTGCAAATGTCAAAGTTGATGAAGATATTGTTAGACCATCCATATGTAGTGGATATGATTCAGATGATCAACATGATAATACTAACAATGGAAATAATGTTCAGACATAGAATCAACTTCATATTGTTTCGGTAAACAAAGAAAATTAGGAAGTGTATATTAGCAGAAGTGCAAAAGAAAGAACACAAGAATAAGAAGTTAGAGAAAATCCTAAAACTCCCAAGTATGTAAGGCGAAATAACTCTGATAGTTAGATCATAGGAGATAAGAGGAAAGGTGTGCAAACTATAAGAATAATTTTGGAAGAGTACTATCTAATTTCCAAAGCTAAGCCTAGCAATACCAATGAAGCATGCAAAGATGAATATTGGATGGAATCCATGAAAGAAGAATTAATGCGGATAGAGAAAAATGATACATGGGATCTTGTTCCCAAACCTCAGAACAAAAATGTGATTGGAACCAAATGGGTGTTTTGGAATAAGCTGAATGAGCAAGGTGAAGTGGTGAGAAACAAAGCAAGACTAGTTTGCAAAGGGTAATCTTAGATGGAAGGTATTGATTTTGAAGAATTTTTTTTCGAAGTTGTAAGATTATTTCTTGCTTATGCTACTTTCAAGAATTACAAAGTCTATCAGATGGATGTAAAGTCAACATTTCTAAATGGTGAGCTAGAAGAGGAAGTGTATGCTGAAAAACCAGATGGATTTCAATTGACTAATGAAAAAGACATGGTATGTCGATTGAAGAAAGATTTATATGGACTCAAGAAAGCTCCTAGAGATTGGTATGCTAGATTGGATAAATACTTGCTGAAACTTGAATTCAATAAAGGTACTGCTGACAACAATTTGTATTTCAAGTTGGATAAAAATAAAGAATTGATCATTGAAGTCTTTGTTGATGACATTATTTTTGAAGGTGATGATGATTTGTGTATGAATTTTTTTGATGAAATGAAAAGTGAGATTGAAATGTCAATGATAGGAGAGCTGCAATTATTTTAAGGATTGCAAATCACATAGTTAGATGATGATTTTTTTGTATCCCAGTCTAAGTATGTGAAAGAGTTAATGAAAAAGTTTTGCATGGAATATTCGAAGCCAATTGGTACACCTATGGTAACCGTATGCAAACTTACATAGAATGATGATTCTCCCAAAGCAAATCAGACAAGATATAGGTCAATGATTGGTGGATTACTCTATTTGACTCAGACCAGGCTAGATATAATAAATGTTGTATGCATGGTTGCTAGATATCAAGTTGATCGTAAAGAGTCTCATGTGACTACTATGAAAAGAATTTTCAGATACCTGAAAGGGACAATTGATCTTGGTCTTTGGTATCCTCGGGATGATGATCTTATCCTAAGCACTTTCATTGATGCTAATTGGGTAGGAGATATGGATGACATGAAGAGTACTAGTGGTGGTGCATTCTTCTTAGGGAAGAAGTTGGTATCTTGGCTAAGAAAAAAATAGAATTCCATTTCATTATCTACTACTGAGGCATAATATTTTGCTGCTACAAATAGTTGTACTCAAGTATTGTGGATGAAGAAAATTTATAGATATGTCAGAATTCAGTATGAAGAACCCATTGCCATATTCTATGACAATTCAAGTGCCATAAACATTTCTAAGAATCTAGTGTTGCATTCAAAGACAAAGCATATATCCATCAAATATCACTTCTTGAGAGATAAAGTAAGTGACAAAGAAGTTATACTAGAGTATATACCTACCAAGGAGAAAAATGTAGACATATTTACTAAGACATTGCCTAAGGATACTTTTGAGTATCTCATAGCCAAGTTAGGGGTGATTTCCCTCCTGATCGTAACTAAGAGATGAATGTCTTTGCACCAGTCCATGAATTCATAGCCATATCTTATTTTGAATTGATGTTGTGGTGGCTGCTACTCAGGGGGAGTAGTTAGATGATTCAAATATGTGATCAGATCATGTGAACCTTTGCCATTGATTTCAAAGGGGTAGAAGAACAATGTGAATTTTTTTGGAGAAGGAAACAAGAAAAGAGTGCATAATATAAATGGGATATTGTTGGAGAAGGGCTAGTTAGGTTGATGGCATTATTTTTCATATCATGTGTTGCCATTAATGGAAAAGGGGGTGATTGTGGATGTTGTGGCTGCATTTATGATATGTGGCTACCATTGATGTCAACAATATTAGCATTGGTGATTCTGAAGGCTGTATATGTCGAGGATATTGAGAAATTTGTAATAAATATATTGTAGGCAACTAGTGAAGCTGAGAAGGTCAGAATGGTGGAAAGAGTTGTAAGTTGCTCATCTAAAGGTGTGCTTCAAAGGGTTTGTTGCTGAAAATTTCTAGTATGTTGTCTGAAAGTTTTAGAGGTTCACATCAATATTTGAGGAAGTTATGAAGTTCTATGTGTCTACAATTATTCAGTTTCTATAGCAGGTGTTCTTGGATGAAGATAATTTTTTTTTGTAATTTTAGTTGTTGTGCATGTACCCATGACGTTGATGGATGAGTATAGATAGTGATATATCCTTGTTGTACGTTTGCATTGATCAGAGCATTCGTGATCAAAGATTTTTTTGATGTGTTCTCAAGTTTTCATGTTGCAGATCCATGAGGATTAATATTTTATTGTTTGGTGTGTTCGACGGTATTTATTTGGGTCCTCACTATGTTGTGATTGACTTGTGTTGGTGTGCATCAAGATTTATTCTTGTATTGAGGATGAAAGTTGTAATTTATTCTTTATTTGTGGCCGACCGGATAGTTGATGTAAATTTGTGTAGCAGATATATAACAGTGGTTGTTTTCCTCACTTTAGGGAAATGCTCAGTGTTTGCAACTAATGTACATGTGTGAATAAAGGTCAAGTCATTCAAGATCAGAGCAGAGTGTGAAAGAGATTGAGTAGAGTGTGGAAGAGTGTGTAGATGTTTTTGTGTGCCTAATCGGAACTGTAATCAGGCTTTTGTAGAAGCTAATTTCTCTACTCAAACTCATCAGATGGATTTAATCTAATTGTTGTATGTAAGGAAATGAGCCTTCCACTAAGTAGTGTGCTCTAGGTAGTATGCTTGAATGCAAGTGCATTCCTTATTCATTCTTCATTATAATTCTAATAGGGTATAATCTTGTGGACTAACATCCACCGTGGTTTTTCCCCTAACACGGTTTCCATGTATAAAATCTTGGTGTTCATGTGTCTCTAATGTGTTATTGATTTATGCTTGAATTGTTAATTATCATATCTGCAATTTAAGGTTGATTAATGTTAAATAAGTTTGATATTGGTAATAACTTATTCACCCCCCCCTTCTTAGCTATCTATCCTAGTTTTTCCAACACGTTCCTCATCAAATCCTTTGGATTTGGTCCATACAAGTTTGTGTGGACTAATGAGGACAAATATTCTACAAGGTGATAGGTATTTCATGATGCTCATTGATGATTATACTATATTGACTTGGATTTCTTTTCTAAGAGAAAAATCAGAAGTATTTAAGAGGTTTAAATATTTCAATGCACTAGCTGAGAATGAAAACAAAAGGACAATCAATTTTTTAAGATTAAAAAAAGGTGCATAATTTGGTTTTGATTGATATGGTGAATTAGGTGAAGAAAATGATATCCAAAAGAAATTTTCTACTCCTTGTCCACTATGCAGGATAATTGAGTTTCTGATAGAAAGAACAAGACTATATAGGATATGGAAAGAACAATGTTGAGTAAAGAAAATCTATCATACATGTACTAGAGAGAAGTATTTCAGACTACAATATAGATTTTGAATAGAGCTCAAATCATGACTAAGGATAACAAAACATGATATGAGATATGGAGAGGAACACCGACTTCAGTTAGACATCCCAAAATATTTGGAAGTAAGTGCTACATAAAAGGGATGAAGAAAACTTATGTAAATTTGATTCTAGGTCTGATGAAGGTATTTTACTTGGATATTCTATGAAAAGAAAAGAATATTGGTGCTATAATAAGAGATTGAAGAGGTTATTTGAAAGTGCAATTGTGAGAGTTGATGAGACAATTCAAGATACCAACATTCTAGAAGTAGAAAATGATGAAGACTCAAAATTTGGTTCTAAGAACATCGATACAAAGACTCTGGTAGTGTATATGTAGAAGAACCACTCTAAAGACTAGATTATAGGAGACAAGAATAGTGCAATACAAACTTGAAGAAAATTTGGAAGAGTAAATCAACAAGTAGATTTTACATTATTGTAAAAAATTGAACCAAATTCCTATACAAAAGAAAGAAAACAAAAAGGATGGATAGGATCCATTGAAGAAGAGTTGACCTAGACTAAGAAAAATGAAACTTGGGAATTGGCCCCCATATCTAAAGGAAATAATATCATTACTACTAAGTGGGTGTTCAAAAACAAGTTGAATGAAGATGGAAAAGCAATCAAAAACAAAGCTAGACTTGTGTATAAAGGGTATGCTCAGGTTGAAGGTATTGATTTTTAAGATATTTTTTCTCTAGTAGCAAGATTGAAGGTTATCAAAAAAAATTTGGCTCTTTTGGCATTAAAGAGTTTAAAATGTATATAAGATGGATGTGAAGTCAAATTTATTAAATGGATAGTTGGAAGAAGATTTCTACACTAAGCAACCAAAAGGGTTTCAATGTTTAGTTTTTTGGTGATATTTTAAGAACCAAAATTAATCTCACCACTAACTTATGGGTGTGCAAAAACCCAATACTCAGTAAGGGTAAGGATTGGACAAAAATGAGTAAGGATACTATGGCCCTTACTCCTACTCTTCGGGCTATGTGAAACCTGGGAGGGTGATCCTTAACATATTCAAGTGATATTTATTTAATCAAGAACATTTCTACACATAGATGGATTCCTTTAAAGCACAAATATACAACATTCTTTAAAGATTTGTGTGATATTTAAACAAATTAACATCTATTGCAAGGAATAAGGTGGCAGTTCAAATTGGTACATTGTAGTTGAAAGTATTTTAAATTATTTTCATTCTCATTCAAAGCCCTTGGTCAGGTATATGGCTAACTCATTCATCTTCAGAATAATATAATGAAAAGATCAGTGCCTCATCTTTTCATAACGAAGTCACACATGTAATGATGAGCAATACCTTAGCAATTTAACCAGTAACTAGTGGAATATTGATATAATACCTTGTAGTATTAAACTCACTATGCCTAAAAAAAAAATACTTATCGATCCTATACCCTTTCCTCACAAACCTGTGATCTTATTTTAGCATTTAATCAATTATTTGAAATGAAGTAGCAATAAACTCACTCATTCAATTAAAAAAATTGAAGACAAATAAAAAGATCATTAAACATTTCATTCATAATTTGAGAGAAAATTACAGAGGAGAGTGGTGGGACTTTCAAAAAATTTGCTAAAATTCTGCCTAAATTGGGCATGACTGATTATTTTTAACAGAGATGAGGTCTGATATTTTGGGAAAAGGGTTTTGATCACTCATGAAAGATTGATTGGTATCTTTTAAAATCCTCATGTTATATTTCAATGTTGACTTGCTATTAACGGTTACCGGTCATTTAAGTTATCTGACTGAGCCTTTCCTTCATGCTCTTATAGGAACCTTTTCACCTGACCTATCGGTCTCTCATTTGCCACTTGGGCTTAAATATTTATGCCACTGAAGGTTTTTCCGGTTGGCCCCATTAGTGTATTCTATTTGTTTTATGCACATTGGAAAACCCTCTAATCATAGATTTTGATCTAGACTGTTTCTCGCAAACCTCACAGGTTTTCTTGCTGATGTCACTTAGGTGGTGCAAGGTGTGCGAGATGATGCCATCTGTCATATACAAAGCAGTGGGGCCTTTTCCTTATGCACCAGCAGTGACAAATGGGTTTCATTTCACCAAAAGGAATTTAATGATGGGGATTAATGATGACCGTCCCTCGCAGGCCTCAAACGATTAGAGTAAATGCTCCAAAAGTACCGTGAGGTTTGAGAAAAGGTGACATGTGGCCTGGCTCTTTGAACAATGGGGCTAGGTGGGGGCTACTGTCGGATTGCAACCTCATGTTTTCATGGGTTGTGATTGGCTGTGGTTTTTCACAGATGGTGATGTGGATTTTCAACAATCATTGACTCGATCTGAGTCATTCGACTTGCCAGGTCTATTCCACATCAACGGTTCAAATTCAAAGGGTTACTATTCATCCGTGTGAGGAGTTTTTTACGCTCTGCAAATTTTTTTCATTAATGGTGTGGGTTTTTCTATGGATTTTCTCCTAATTTTGTTGCGTACGAGTGGTATCCTCCTAGGTGATAAATACAATGATGCGTTGTACACCTAGAGTAAATTTGTGGTGGCAATATCTGCCACTAATCGTTTGAATGCTCGTGCGAGCATTTGGGCAATTAATATTCCTTGCACTAGATTACTCTATAAATACCTACTGAATTGCTTGGTATTATCATTGCAAATTTTTTTGAGTTGATCCGTTTGCAAGTAATGAATTTTTTCATAGTTTTTAAGCTACACTTCTTCAATGGACAAGTTTGAGGTGCACCGAAGTGCCAGAGTAGGTGTGAGGAATTCATGGCATGAAAAGGAACAACCTGTTCCTGATGCTCCTAAGGCAAGTACCCGAGGAGTGGGCGAGTGGTCTGGGTGCTGCAAAACTCCTGTCATGCTCTCTTTGAGCTCTGATGGTGATGGGTTAGAGATTGACTTAGACTATTGTTGCTATCTTGTGGCCATGACCGAGCTGGTGGGTGTCGACGAAGAGGTCCTTGCAGTTTCACCAATAACTGCAATGGCACCGTGTCATGTTGTTGGGGTTAGTGCTAGTGTGTGTTGCTCATGGGTGGTGTTATTCTAGTGGTTTGTCTTGTGGATGTGGATGTACGCGTGTGTGGCACACTCTTTTTTTTTCTCTGACTGGTTACTGGGTGTAATCATTTTTTGATTCTTCGAATCATATATTGTTGTTTCTAATGATGAGGAATATTTTTTGGAATGTGAATTGAAATTTTATTTTCATTTTAATGAAATTCATTTTGAAATTAGCAATGGAGCCCAATGTTGGTTGCTCTCCTGTTCTATAAAGGAGATTTTACAGCTCATTGTTAAGGGTCAGATTTTTTGTATCAGAAGGCTTAGTGTTTATATAGTCAGTTTGTTTATAGTAGGTTTTCTATTCTTAAGGTATTAGCTAGTATGTCTTGTCTGGGGTAGGAATATCATAAAACAAGTAGGCTCTATTTATGTAATTAAAGATATTGAAGTAATAAATGAAAATCTATGAGAATAATTGCTATCTTGGTTTCGTGTCATGAGTTGTGAATGAGTTTATTAATTATATATTCATTTAGATTCAATGGTATATTTGAGTGTGTATTTCATTTTCTTTCTTTAACTTAATGAGTTAATCAAATTGCTTGAAAACGAGTTACAGATTTATGATGTTGTCTTCATGATTCCTTAAGGAGTATTGTTCTGATAACGAAAAATCTGTTAGTGTAAATCATTATTATAATATGTCCATGATATTTGGATTATGTTTTATGTGACTCCTACCCAATGGATGAGGCACTGGATAATTTCTTCAGGATCTCTATTTTGAGAGTACAAGGTTGTAGTTCTAAGCATGATGGCTCAAAATCTGAACAAATCTAAAATAGCAAACCTTATCTCTTTTGAGATATAAATCTTGTGTTAATTTTTCAGTCTCATTGCTTTAAGATAATTGTTGTTATTCTTTGGTTTTCCACAACCAGGATAATTGCTATCTAATTGCATTGGCAGGGACTGTATCTATTAGAAGAAGTGTTCTTACAAGGACATGAAACATTCTTCTAAACACACTTTGGAAAAACCTCGGTTTCATAGAGCCAAAAGTGTAGGAGACCTTAGTCTTTGACTAAATCTCATTAGTTGGACACTAAATTTGTTAACTTTCTTGAATATAGAGGTTGGCTACCTCTTAGGGAATTACAAAGCCTTAGCTGGGGAAATTTAAAACACCAACAAAGAGCATATGTTTTAGAACTGATATTTTATTTTATAACTGTTGGTACTGTAAACCTATTTTAAGATCATTACATTATAACTCATACCCTTGACTCCTTACCAACCTATTCATCAGTTCATGTATTTACAATATGCTTCTTTATGAGCTTCCTTTTTCCACCTACACCATTTTGAGACCTAGAACTCAAACCCCTTTAACCAGCACTGAAATCCCTTTTATAGAATAACGAAGCAACAAGAAACTAGGTGAATTACACTTAAATTTCATTTCATTTGAAATATAATTTCACATGAATGTGAGATATTTCCCCAATTATACATAGCCATTTGCAGAGTAGGGGAAAGCAAAATTTCACATAATTCATCGAAGAGGGAGAACAAGCCCACCAAAAAGAATCTTTATCATTGAAACAACTTCAAAAATTCATGTCCACATCAAAAAAAAAGATTTTGCATCATACCAGTCGGAAGGCCTTCATGTTTGCACTAAGGAAAAAGCCAAACATATGCTGAGAAGGATGAAAATGCCGCCAAGGCAATGTTATCATAAAAAACACAAAAACCAAGGCCAAGATGCTATCCTACTCAATCAGCACTAGAGTACACATGCCCACTCCATGTCCTTGTAGAACCGGAGAAACCACCACTTCATCCTGAGGCTCCATCAGATTTTCCATGGTATGTAGGTACTAGTGGTAGCTTGAATCTCTTTTAACCTCACTTCCCGAAGAACTATTTGAGATTCCATTGGGAAAATTATGTCTTCCCATGTAAGCCTAGTGATACTTATTCCTCCTTGATTCCATCGACTCCTTCTCTTCGAACTTGGTTGACTCGTCCAAGACAACACTGTTCCTTAGATGGTAAGTGCTCTTAACACCACCTTGCACATATTTCTTACCATGAGCATTCCTCTTGCCCTTTTCCTTTAGAGTTAAATGAACTCCAGGTGTTCCTTCTTCATTTTCAGGGTTATCATCATGAGACTCAAGCAAACTAAGTTTCCTAGACCTTTTGACTAGGGAGGCATATACATTTTATTTACTCATCGTCAATAAAGAGACTTCACAAACTTTATAGGATAGAGATAACCCCAACAATGTACAAACCTTATCGACTTATGTGAAATTCAAGAAAGAATTCTAGTGCAAACCCTAGGTAAAAAACTTATATAGCCAATGATAGCTTATCCAAACTAACCAATCGATAATCAGTCAACCAGTAAAAAGGAAGACAACAACTGACCCGAGAAACAATTACTTGCTTCCCTCTACAAATCCTCAACATAGTCACTCATATCATCCTTATCCTGGACTCAAGCAAAACTCCTCAACATCTAATTACAATTATGTAGAAAATATGACTACCAACTCCCATTTCTTGAGCAACTTGAGCATGTCGATCATTATTGCTGAAGTGAGGACAACATGAGCAAGAAAATGATCAATCATTGTACTCTGAATCACAATTGTTAATCTCACACATTTTTTGAAATTTATTTATCATCTTTAATCATTGCAAAAAATCAATCATTCACATGCCTCAGGATTGAATTTGAGTAGCCCTACATGTGTCTTCTTTCATTATTACTTTCTCATAGGAAGCAAAATATCTATCACATCCATGTCCCAATTTTGAATAACATTCGTTGATCTCCTTCTAAGATGGCAAGTTGGAGAACTTAGATTTAGTCAATCAAGTTTGAATTTTCATCGCCATCATTCACTAGTCCATCAACCCATGAAATTATGCCAGTTGGACATCAACTCATTCACTTTGCAGGCTCCAACATCCTTCTCCACATGGAGGAAGAGATACACGTGTCATTAGCCTATTGACCCCACTCCTTTTAATAAAGAACTAGTTTAATCCCATGAGGTGAGCGGGGAACAACTAAGATTAACTCTCAACATCACCTCCCTGCCATTGATTTGAAACCTTAAAGTGTTAGGCATGATAGTTGAGACAGGGCCCCACACCTATGGTAGAACACGTGTTAACAACCCGCTGACTCTGCTGCATATCTGAAACTATTATTTTATTCCTACGGGGTGAGTGGGGAAGGACCAAGATCTAATCTTTAGATCCAATGGCTAGCAATTTACACATTCACAATGTTAGTTTTAAGGAAGGGGACCCGACTAGGTCGATGAGACATAGACCCTTGGAATGTAGATTTAAGACTTAAGTCATTTAACATGAAATATTTCACCTAACATAGTAAGAATTAGAGTGCTAGAAAAGGTATTTCGTGACCGATAGACCTAGACCAAGGGGCCAGTAAAAATATGATATAGATGGCTCAAGTGATAACTTAGGTAACTGGTAACCAGTTATAATAGGTCAAATGAGGATCAGAACACCCAAGGGTTTAATACCACAAAATTTGAAATGAGGGCTTTTATACCAAAAACTCAAACCCTACCCTTGGGCACAAAGGAAATAAATCAATGACAAAGCAAAGAACCGGCTCAAATTTTTAGAATTTTGGTAGCTCTACGAGTGGCTAATTCTCAAGGATGCATACCCCTGGTGGGTATGGCAAGAATTCATATCTCATGGTTGAAGAAGACTGGCATAAATTGATAAAAAGTGAGGGTCTTTGCAGGATAGGGAAATCAAATGCAACCAAAAGAAAACACACCAGACCTATATGCATTGTCAACCTCACAGAACTTGGTAGGTGCACTCATCTCAAGTTCACTAACATATTTAGATTCATTTTTTAAATACTCATTTAGCTCAATGCAAAATAATTCAAAAGTAGGCTCAGACAATTCAACACCAATAGGATCAGTAAAAAGAAAATCATGTGCATTGGTAATTTCAAGTATACCATTAATTGATAGTTGTGCTGACCTATGTGCCAAAGACTCATTGTAATATGAATTTTTTTCACTAATAGTAGAAAAAGCACCCTCATTCCCTTTCATGTAACTACTTTTCTCATTGGATGAAAATATGACCATATTCATACTATAAAGATAAGGATCATCAACAAAGAACTCAATTTAACATTCACTAACATGAGATCCACCATTTTTTGCATCATTTGGTTGCTTTACACATTGATCAAAAGGTTCTACAATAACAACACATTCTGAAATTTTTTTGTTAGATAAATTAGTAATCTCTTCAAAATTATCAATTGGTAATGATGTTGATTCAAGATCTATGCACTTGTCATAATGCACAACTTGATCATTCAAAAAAGAACTCCTTATTTCATCAATGTGTATATCATCATCCCCTTCATGTATAGCTGATATTTCTACCTCTACCTCATACAAATAATCATTAGCAACATGGACATAATCATGTTCATCAACATATTTATCATTTCTAACATTGTGTTCATGATCAACATACTAAATACACACATTCTTATCTTCAAATTCTTCATTATTCACACAATGAACATGCACTATTAATGGAAAACCCAAATTACATTCCAGGTATGCATCAACTGTAATTTGTTCCTTCACTTGTGGACAAGTAACTTCATGAGAATTCATGTCATTACATCTTTGATGTGAAGAAATAACTTCTAGATCATTCGGATAAGAGCAGTCACAATCTTCAGAGAAACAATCAAAAACTTCTATCTCATCATGATCCTCAACCTTACCTACAACATCTACATTAAATGTGAAATATTCATAGGCAATGATCTTGAGGGGCTCATCACTATTTTGATTTGTTTTCTCAAGGCCGCACTCTAACCCTATGCCAGATGCATCATCAAAGTCCTTAGGAAAGAGTGGGTTATTTGCACACCAATAAGGATCATCATTTCTATCAAATGATGGAGATGAAGGCTCATAAAATAAGGGGTTTTTTCATACATTAATTGTTACCATAAATGCTTATTCCTCCTTATCATGAAGGTCTAAATCTTTCATATCATTGTTGTACTCAAAATCATTATAATCACTAGAAGAGCATACAGATAAATTTTTCAACTGCATTCACATCATCAATAGTTAACATCTTTGACTCACATTCTGAAAACTCTTGACAAGAGGAAAAATGTTCCTTCTCAAAGAAACATATATTCCCATTATTATCATCATAATCCTTATTTGAAGTAAAGGATTCCATCTCTACTTCATAAAGATAATCATAATCAGCAACAGAATGACCATACTCAATTCCATCATAGTTACTATAGCAAGGGGACTCATCAATAGTGAAACTATATTCAGGATCTTCAGACTAAATGCTTAAATTTCCACTTCTAATATATTGACCCATGATTTTCAATAAAATATCAGTAGCACTTGCATTATTTTCATTGATCAAAACATGACATGGAATGAAATCTTGCATCTCTTTTACTTCTTCATGATCACCCAAGATATTACAAGAAGATCTTTCATGCATATCTTTTTTGTCATCATCGCATGTATCTTCATCTTCATCATTGTTGTACAGATATGCATATCTACTGCTTGTGAACTGACTACAATCAATATCCTCATCCATATGACATGGATCTTCATTTTCTGATATACTCTTTTCAACTATGTGCATTATTCTCTCATTTCTCTCAATAAGACAACTGCTATATTTATTTCGACACCATACCTTTTGTATAATCACATTAGGCTCTTTCAACAATCTTTAGCCAATCAAGTACCTGGATAAACCTATGAGGGTTCAACTCCTTTGGAAAGGTACTCAACCCAGACTCATAGATTTAATAAAATAGATCAATGCACATTGAATCCTTAGGTCTGACATTTTTAGGGACCTCCAACAAGGCATTGAAAAAGCTCGAGAAAAAACCATAGGGTGATTCTCCCTTGTTTCTTTCCTTTTCGTATAATCTTTGAATAAAATACATTTGGTCAACATTGCTCAAATTTTGTTGATGTTCAACTTGGAGCTCACTATGGTTTGCATGTCATGATGATTGACAAATTAGAATAGTAGGAGCACTATCATCTTGACAAGCATTTCTATTTTTTGATACATGAATTCTATTTTCATGAGGTGTGCTAGGATAACCAGCACTCATAGCTATATCTCCTTTCATCATTGAATATTTCAAGTTATTTTCAATATCCATGGAAATTTGATATGCTTGGTGCAATGTTGTGGGTTCTTTATCTCTTATTAGATAACTCATTTCTTCCTCAAATGCACCCAAGTACACAACCAAACAGACTGCATCATTTGGTCTTAGAATTTCTGGAATGTCCGTTATTGCCTTTGCAAATCTGATATTAAAAGCTAGGATTAGCTCCTCCTCATCTTTCTCAATGCTCATACATTTTTGTCTCATTGAAATGGGATCAACCCTTCCACCAAATTGCTCCACGAACACTACTTTAAACTCCTCCCAGGAATATATAGAGGATGTTGGTAAATAAGAGAACCAATCTCTTGCATCTCCTTTTAGAGATTGAACAAAAAGCTTCATAAAAAAATCCTCACAATCAAGTTCATAGTCTCCCATCACATCTACGGGTATGTGCAAGATCATGATGGGCCAAAAAGTGGTGATATGTAAGTGATATGATGGCCCATGTGGCTGATGACTTTTTTTTCCCCCAAAATTGATGAAACAAAAAGGGTTTTTAAAGGAGATTCGCACCTTTCTAGCAATATAAATTATGTTTTACTTTGAATTTAATAAATAATTATTATTCATTTTCTATTTGAACTACGACTAAAGTCCTGATTGACAGGCTGATTGAAAAACATCTATAGCTTTCAAACAGTATGACTTTTTTTGAATTTGAAACATGCATCACAATATATGCTTCACATACTATAGGATAAAAATAAAAAATAAATTTCATAAAGTTTTGACCAATTTAAGGTGGTCAGACATACGAGTTTTTATATTTTTATAAATTTATAATAAAAAAATCATAATTAATTATTTACTTAGAAAAAAATTACAAAAAAATAATCATCACATCGGGACACGAGTCCTCTACTTATAACTAAAATCTTATAAAAAAATATTATCATTTTATTGTGGTTAGGGTGGTCAAACAGACACCCACTTCTTATTTTTTCCTTGAAATTTAAGTACTACAGCATTGAAATTTCAAATGTTCACCAAATAGTTTTTTTTGTAAAAGAAACCTAGTAGTTTAGAAACTATATTCAATTTGCAACAGATTATATTGTTACATATTTTTGAAATAATATAGATAACTTGTTTAAATTTTTACGTGAAGTTGCCTAACTCTGATTTTTTGAATTTTCGCCACTTAAGGGCCTAATTTTTCCACAATGATCCTGCACATACCCCTACAAACACTTGAAAATGCCTACTTCTTGATTCAAACCTCTCACCATTGAATTTTGGTATCTTATCTCTTATTTTAGATGGTATGAAATTTTGGGAAACCATTAATACCACTGAAATTTATGGCTTTGTACCTTTCAGTACTAAAAATTCTTTGATGACATGACATGGGTTGTGCACTATGCATTGTTACATTTGGGTCCACATAGGGATACATATATTGATGGTATATTTTCTTGCACCTTTACCAATCTTGTCATATCAACCTTACAGTTACACAGGGCAATTGAAACTCCATTTGCAACATGATCTTAAGCCTTTACAATGAAAATTTTCTATCTCTACTTGCTTAATATCCTCTAATGGGAAAACCTTAAAGATAAACATACTTCTTCATCATAATACAAACACTTCAAATTATAGCTTAGAAGTATGTAAAATTACCACTACTATTCCCTTTCTCAGTGTTATTTCACCTAATAGGGAACAATTTATCATCTTAGGTCTTGAAGACTTCTCATAAACTGCTTTCAAACATAATAATACTTTCTTTAGATTTATGAGAATACCTAGAAACTTGTAGCAGCTACCAACTTTTCTTCCTGGATGGAAATTTTTGTAGTTCTGAAACTTTATTTACATCTTCATCAGGTTCTTTAGATAGAGTCATGACCTCTCTTCATAGAGGAGTGAAGTTAAAGTAGTATGAAGCTCTTTCAAATATAAATCTCATTCTGGGTACTCTTTCACAATGGAGTCACACATAAATTCTTTGAAATTTGATGCAATAAAACCTCTTATAGGTCCAAGAACTTCTCAACCTTTGAACCAAATGTTCAGATTCACCAAATTCTTAACTCTATGATATGAAAGTCTGCAACTGGAGATTCAAAGTTCTCCCCAGCAGGGTCGCCAAATTTTTTGGTGATTTTTATGAACCAAACTTAAACTCACTACTTACCTATGGATATGCCAAAACCCAATACTCATCAAGGGTAAGGATTATCCAATAAATGAGTAAGGATTCTAAGGACCTTACTCCTACTCTTCGGGCTTTGTGAAACCCAGGAGGGTGATCCTTATCATGTTCATGTGATATTTATTTGATCAAGAACATTTCTACACACAAATGAATTCGTTTAAAGTGCAAATAGACAACATTGATTAAATATGTCGATGATATTTAAAAAAATTACCATCTATTGCAAGGAATAAGGTGGTAGTTCAGATTGGTACATTGTAGCTGTAAGTATTTTAAATTATTTTCATTCTCAATCAAAGCCCTTGGTGAGGTATATGACTAACTCATTCATCTTTAGAATAACATAAAGAAAAGATCAGTGCCTCATCTTGGGATAATGGAGTCACACATCTAATAACCAATAATACCTTACCAATTTAAATTAGTAATTGGTGGGCTATTGATCTACTACCTTGTAGTATTCAACTCACTATGCCGAAAACACAACTACTTATTGATCCTATGCCCTTTCCTCACAAACCTGTGATCTTATTTTAGCATTTAATCAATTCTTTGAAATGAATCAGAAATTAACTCACTCATTCAATTGAAACAATTGAAGAAAAATGAAAAGACCATTAACCATTTCATTCATAATTTGAGAGAAAATTACATAGGAGAGCATATGTTTAAGAACTGGCATTTTCTTCTATAACTATTGCTACTGTAAAACTAGTTTAAGATCATTACATTATAAGCCATACCCTTGACTTCTTACCAACCTATTCATCAGCTCATGTATTTACAATCTGCTCCTTCATGAGCTTCCTTTTCCCACCTAGATCATTCTGAGACCTAGAACTCAAACCCCTGTAACGAACCTTGAAATCTCTTTTATAGAATAAGGGAGCAACAAGCAACCAACTAAATTAGACTTACATTTCATTTCATTTGAAACCTAATTTCACCTAAATGTGAGATATTTACCCTAGAAATTTATGCGTAGCCATTTGTAGAGTAGGGGAAAGATAAATTTCACATAATTCATCGAAGAGGGAAACCATCCTAGAAAAAAAACATCTTTAGTCATTGCAACAACTTCTAAACTTCATGTCCACATTGAACAAAAAGATTCTTCATAATACCTGCCAAAAGGCCTTCGTGTTTGCACTAAGAACAAAACCAAACATATGCTGAGAATGATGAAAATGCCACCAAGGCAATATTATCATAAAAAAGCCAAAAACCAGGGCCAAGATGCTATCCTGCTTAATCAACACCACAGTATGCACGCCCACTCTACGTTCTTGCAGAAACTGAAGAAACCGCCACTTCATCCTCATTAGAGTCCATCATATTTTTCATGATAAGTAGGTACTAGTGGTAGCTTGAATTTGTTTCAACCTCACTTCTTGAAGTACTATTTGAGATTCCAATGGGAGAGCTATGTCATCCCATGTAACATCAGTGATACATATTCCTCCTTTTTTCTTTGGTCAGAGATTCCATCGACTCCTTTTCTTTGAACTTGGCTTACTCATCCAAGACAACCCTATTCCTCAAGTGGTATGTGCTCTTAACACCACCTTGCACCAATTTATTACCATGGGAACTCTTGTTGCCCTTTTCCTTTGGAGTTAAAATAACTCAAGGTGTGCCATGTTCATTTTCAGGGTTATCATCATGATACTCAAGCAAACTCAGTCATCTAGACCTTCTGACTGGGGAGGCAGATACATTTTGTTTACTCATCTTCAATAAAGAGACTTCACAAAATTTGTAGGATAAAAACTCCTCAACATCTAATTGCAATTGTGCAGAAAATATGACTACCAACTCCCATTTATCAAGCAATGTGAGCATGTTGATCATTAATGCTTAATGGAGGCCAACACGAGTGAGAAAATGATCAACTACTAGACTTCGAATCACAACTGTTAATCTCCCAGATGCTTTGAAATTTGTTTATCATCTTCAATCATTGCAGAAAAGTAATCATTCACATGCCTCAGGATCGGATTTAAGTATCCCTACATGTGTCTTCTGCAATTATTGCTCACTCGTGTGAAGCAACATGACTATCACATCCATGTCCTAATTTTGAATAATAGTCACCGATCTCCTTCTAAGATGGCATGCTGGACAACTCAAATCGAGTCAATCAAGTTTGAATATCTATCACCATCATTCACTAGTGGATTGACCGCTGAATTTTTTCCAACTAGATGCCAACTCATTCACTTCACGGGCTCCACCATCCTTCTCCACACAAAGCAAGAGATACACGTGTCGTTAGCCCACTAACCCCACTCCTTTTAATAAAGCATTACTTTAATCCTATGGGGTGAGAGGGGAATGGCTAAGACTAACTCTCAACGTCACCTCTCGATCATTGATTTGAAGCCTTAAAGTGCCAGGCACGATAGTGGAGACCGGACCCCACACCTACAACGAAACATGTGTCAGCAGGCTGCTGACCCCACTACATATCAAAAACTATTATTTTATTCCTGCGGGGTGAGCAGGGAATGACCAAGATCTATTCTTTAGATCCAATGAAAGACAATCTACACATGCACAATGTTAGTTTTAAGGAAGGGGATCGGACTAGGTTGACAAGACTTAGACCCTTGGAATATAGAATTAAGACTTAAGTCATTTAACATGAAATATTTCACCCGACATAAGAAGAATTAAAGCTCTGGAAAAGGTATTCGGCGATTGACAGACCTAGACCAAGGGGCTGATAAAATTACGATTCAAATGGCTCAAGTGATAACTCAGGTAACCAGTAATTGGGTATAATAGGTCAACCGAGGATTAGAACACCCAAGGGTTTAATACAACAAAAATTTAAATGAGGGATTTTAAACCGAAACCCTAAAGCCTACCCTTGGGCATAGAGGCAATAAATCAATGGCAAAGCAAAAAACCAGCTCAAATTTTTAAATTTTTGTGAGCTCTACCATAGTCAATCCAAATTTTTTGTGCAAATTGAAGAAGGATTTGTATGGATTGAAGCAAGACCTAAGAGCTACGTATTTAATGCTGGAAAAATATCTTCAACTGTAAGGGTTCTAGACAAGAACTGCAGAGCAATTTGTACATAAAATTGGAAGATGAATAACTCCTGATTGTTGTAGTTTATGTATATGCTATTATCTTTTGTGGAAGCAGTAATTACATGTGCAAGATGTTTCAAAATGAAATGAAGAGTGAGTTTGAAATGTAAATTCTTGGTGAATTATATTTCTTCCTTGGTTTACCGATTGTACAATGAGACAAAACTATATTCAATTCTCAGAACAAATACAAAAAGGACATGCTAAGTAAGTTCAATATGGAAGACTGAAAACAAGTATGTACATCTATGGTTATAGGATGCAAGTTGAGTAAAGATGATAAATATGCTTTGGCATATTAGAATTTGTATAGATCCATGATTGGAAGTTTATTATATCTGATTGCATCTAGACCAAATATAATGTGGACAATTAAAATGGTTGTTAGATTTTAGGAAGCACCTAAGGAAACTCATGTCAAAGTAGTGAAGAGGATTCTTTGATATCTGCAAGATACAATGGATTTAATCCTATCGTATCCAAAGAGTGAAAATTTCACTCTAATTGCATACATAAATACAAATTAGGCAGGAAGCATAGATGACCAAAAGAGTACAAGTGGTGGAGATTTCTTTCTTGGTGATAGTTTGGTGATTTTGCTAAGCAAGAAACATTATTCAATTTCCTTATCTACAATAGAAGCATAATATATTGTGACAAGTTCATGTTGCACTCAAGTAAGATGGATGAAGTAAAATCGGAAGGAGATGAAGATTGAGTTTGATGAACCTATTGCTATTCATTTTTTATAATACCAGTGCAATAATTTTTTTAAAGAATCTAGTAATGCACTCAAGTATAGAACAAATTGCAATCAAGTATCATTTTCTAAGGGAGAAATTTGCAGAGAAGGAGGTAAAGTAGGAGTATGTTTAGATTAAGGAATACATAGAAAATATTTTCAAAAAATCGCTTCCTAAGGAGGCTTGAATTTGTTCATAAGAAGCTAGGCATTGTTGCTCCCTCATCCTGAAT
Source organism: Sequoiadendron giganteum (assembly GCA_007115665.2). NCBI lineage: Eukaryota > Viridiplantae > Streptophyta > Pinopsida > Cupressales > Cupressaceae > Sequoiadendron > Sequoiadendron giganteum. The sequence continues at coordinate 591,698,499 of CM021106.1, read as the reverse complement.
CAAGAGGAAGTATAGGTTGAGGGGGATCTTGGTATCCTTTCCGAAAGAAGGCCTAGTGATCTTCTATAGTTTTTTTAGAAGTAGTGTAGTATGCACTCACAAGGATTTTTCCTAAAGAAGCTTTGTTGAATGCTCTGAATTCCTTCACATTTGAATATTTTGTCTTGTGATTTGAAATTTTGACAAAGGAAAGTATGAAGTATGTATGTTCATATTTGTAGAACATATAGGTAATTATAGGAGTTTCTAGAACTTCTAATATGAATACTATGATGCTCAAGTTAGGAACGTTCAGAGAAATACCCGTCCTTTCTCTGCATTTGAAATTGTTGTCTTATGTTTTGGAGGAGTTCAAAATGTCTATTTTTCTTCTCATTTCAAGTTTCACGTATCATGGTGTACAAAAAAAAGGGGAGTGTTGACCTTTTCTATTGATTTCAAAGAGGGAGAAAGTGGAACTCAAAATGCTATATCCTGTAAGGGGAGAACTACACACTCGGTGGGGAGAGAAACATATTTATCTTTTTGTGTGGCCAACATTTTTTTGTTTGTCATCAATGATAAAGGGGGAGATTTTTGAACAAAGGTTCTCAACGATGTCAAAGAATATTAGAATATATTATTAAATGTGACTGTCCTTTCAAGTGTTGTGCTAGCATACCTTTCTGTGTTGGTAATTATATTGTCATATCATTTTGGTTTGTAGAGATTCACACAAATATATGTAACTAGCTATATTAAAGAGTTTATGGTCCGAAAGTATGATGTATATTTAGATTTATGTGTATTCATGTAATATCATTCATTCATATATCTAGTATGTCACAAGTTATCCAAAAGGTTGTACCAAAATGTTTCAATTTCGTGTTAGTTCAACATTTCTCAAGTCACATTTTTGAAGCCATTGTCATCTCTACAGTTTGATAGAAGAGTATTTACGAGTTTCCAAAGGATATGTTCATCATGCAAAAAGATTGAAGTGACAAAAGGTTCTTAGTGTCTGTTTGTCAACCAATGGGTGTTTGAGACCTGCGTGGTAATGATAAGTATCATGTGCTATCCAAATCTAGTGTGTAGTATTAAGATAGGAACTAGTTAAGGTTCTCATGGTAGCACATGGTATAATGCTTTTTTGGCGGAATTTTTTTGATTTTGGACCAACTTGTTACACATTTCATGTAATTTGAATTTAGGTCCACCTTATGTCATCCTAGTTATTTTGCAGACCCCTAGCTAATATGGAAGAATGTTAATGCAATTTCATGTATATATTCGTCTATTGCATAGATGCACAAGGTATAATTTAATTGAAGAGAAGGTGGTGAGTGAATACACAAGGCGACTATCTTGTGTCAGCTAGTGTCATTCAAGGAGAATTGATTCTTAAAGTGTGCGACATCATCAAAAGATCATAAGGATTATTGAAGAGTGTCTATAACTAGTTCAAAAGTGTATGAGATTTATTAAGCTGCAATTGAAGATCCATAAGCTTTATCTATGTAATAAAATATGATTGGTGTTTTGACTATTGTACTATTCTAAGTTGGGGATTGGTGTTTGTGTGAGTAATTACTGTATTCACTATACTTAAGTGTACTTAGGTTGATGAGGTTAGATAACTTCTTGTCTAACCAAATGTACAACCTTTAAGTTTATAAAGATTACCAAGCTATTTGGTAAACCTCTTGTGCTACTTTTTTGAGGTTGGAAGCATTTCAATCACACCTCAAAGGTCACTCAAAACTTGGCACAAAAGATTGATCACTTGGTCATAGAGGTTATTGGTTTGCACACTCCAAGTTTTCTTGAGGTTGACACCTATAGGACACTTGTCTACTCTTTTGTGCCACATCTTGGGGCACTTATCAATCTACCACATAGGTGGATTCCCTCATCCTTGCCTATATAGACAAACTTTGTACTCATTATTATTTGGGTCAACTAAACACAATAGTTGCATATTGTTCATTGTGCTTGTCTCTTTATCTCCTAGCTCTTCCTAGTTACTAATATGGTATCAAACATGGGGGGAGATAGTGCAGCCTTTAGGTGAACAATTTGATTATATTTTTGTTGGATTCAATTGCTCCCTTTGTTAAAATTTGCAGGTGAGCATAAATTCTGCTATATGTGGGGAGTCATTTTGATTTAGGATTTCAATCATGGCGTTTTGGAGCTACGACTTGTAACTGCAACCCCTACCATTCTTTGGCAGTTTCGAGCTTCGTTCTTTAGAAGGTCAGATTAACGGCAATTTTGTTTTCTCAGTCAAGAAAGCATGAACCTTTGTGAGTTTCCTCTGTTCAATGCCATGAATCCTTTATCTATTGTAGGTCATCGTGAATTATTTTCTTGCATCTGCAGTTCATTTTGGTTGTTCTTACATCTGTGATTCTTTTTGGTGAGCGTGGAGACTTTTTTTCTCTGCTTGTGAACTTGTTGCAACATCTGCATTAGCTGTGATTTATCCTTGGAGGTCCTGCATTTGAGGCATTTTGAATTCATCCCTTGTTTGACGCGGGCTTGGTGATTGCAGGCCTATTGGATTAACCCCCAAGCTGTTTATTTCACCCCCACCTGGTTGATTTTGAAATCAAGTCATGGCTTTGCCAAGCAGGCCGAGAGATTGCCACTATTTGGTTGTTGAAAGTGTTTGGTGGACCTGCATTTGACCTCCGCAGGCCACGGATTTTGCAAGGCCGAGTGGAAATAATTTGCCTCTACTATTGGTGTAGTTCTTCGCATGGGAAAGGAAAATACACAGCAACACCCTCCATTCTTCTCCTGTCTTTGTGCATCTCAATGACTCGCTTGAAGAAAATTGTGGCCTTTTGCTTAATCTTTGCACTCTGCCCAGCCTGTGTTAACTGCACCCAGTGTGAGCAGAGGAGCTTCCTCATGCAAGGTTGATTTGGTAGAGGTTTTTGTTCCCTACCCTCATGAAGCCGTCCTCAGCCCTCACGAGGCCTGCTACATAGGTATCCTTTACATCTTATCAGAGGGTTAGCATAAAGCGCAAAGATTACAAGTTTGCATTTGCATGTATTCTACAAGAAGCCGCACTACCTCCAATAGCTTCAATGGCCATCTATCCCTCCAAATTTGCACGCATGCGCCTCTTGCACCCCACGTGGAAGACCTTTGGTGGAGCTGCACTGGCATAATGTCACTTATTATTGCATACTAACAACATTAATGGCTCTTTCACTTGCTTTTTCCTTCTGGCTTCTTGTAAGGTCTTTCTGGAATCAATTAGTAGTTTGCATTAATGGTTCTGCGTTTAATTTAACTTTCATAGATAACACTTAATCAATGCAACCATTTTAACCTTGTAAACATTAAAGTTATTAGTTAACCAAACTGTCACATTAATTGCTAGATTGATCATTAGAAAAGGGGTTTGTTTTGATTTTTTTTCATAGTTAAAAGTTTGTAAAACAAGAGTTATTTTTTTTCTTTTTAATAAATTTGGCAAAAGAAAAACATATGGGGGAGGTTGGTATTTCTTTTCCTTAGTTAAATTTTTTTGAAAGAGGAGACATTTTTTCTTTTGCAATGAATTTGGCAAAGGGGACATCATAATGGGGTTTAATTTTATGTTTTTTTGTCTTTTATTAATATTTGTGAGACATAAGTTAATCTATGCCTTCTTAATTAGCCTCATGAAAATTAACTTTGAATAATTTGTAAAAGAAAATAAGATTGTAAATGCACTCATATAAAGTGCCATAAATATTGAATGTGTGAAGGGAATTTGGGAAATTATTGTACTTACATTGAATTAAAAAGTGTAATGGAGGGTTGTATAATCACAACAATGGATCCTTGTGATCCTCACCTCATGTTAGTGTGACTTGGAGCACACCCTTTCTCAATTTCTTATACATATCGACACTCCTTGCATACTCTCGATCTCAGTTTGTTTGCTTCTTTCTCTTAGCATTAACGGGAAACTATGATGTGTTATGCCAATGCTTCTTTCATGAAGTAGTGGTAGAATCTTTTTTTTGGGAGGCCTCATGAACCTTCTATCTTGATCTCTTCATGCAGGAGCATCCCCGGTTGCAAGCAATCTTGCATCAACCAAAAATAGTTGCATTCATGTTTTCATACACTTAAGTAGTTAGCTTACCAGATCCAGTCTCAAGTATTTCATACCAGACCATATGTTTTGGTCGATGCTTGCACGTTTCATCAAATTCGGGATTTGGAACCTCTTGAGGCTGACGTAGACCCTTTCCTGAAGATGGGAATGGATATGTATAGACAATGTATAATTGCATTAGGAGGAATTCATTCAATATTGATTTCATTTAGGATTATCATTCACATCATTGCTAGATTGTGGAAAGGGTTTCGACCCTCATGTATGTCTTGGCATAGTGCCAAATCTTTCAAAAATTTGTAAGCCGGAAGACAAGGGATGTTGCCAGTGAATAATTGATTGATCATACCTACATATATTCATGTGTGATTGTCATTCTATTTCTTTATTTTTTGTTGTGTTTAGTCTTGCTGCAAGGCTAGACAATCCTATTTCCAAACCTTCCATCCTTGACTGCACCAAGTGGTATCAGATCGAGTTTGGCAACTCTAGGAGAGAAGAGCGAAGTTGAGTGAAGGCATTCCATAAGATCTCTATGTGGATAGATCACCGACTTGAGGCAACGTACTTGTGTTTGTCAACCGATCACCGACAGTGAGCCAATTGCAAACCTGTAGCCATATTGCCGATTTGAGGCAGTTGCAATAGATCCTAGGAAGAGATGTCACCGAGGAGAATTCAAACTACTGTTAATGTTGCTGAAAAGATGGATGAGATGATAAAATGACACACACAATGAAAGTGAGATTAGATGTTTGTTGAGGAAGATAGAAGAAAGGGATTAAACCCTAGACCTAATGATGAAAGTGATGATGATGAAGTTCAAGCTCCAAATCTAGCTAAAGAAACTACAAAAGAGGAAGAATCAGATCAGGTGGAGATGTTGAAGGCTATTTTGAAAATAGGGAAGCGACCTAGAATAGAGATTGTGAACTATACCAGTAACCTAAACCCTGAAGAGTTGATTGATTAGGTAAATGGCATTTAGGAATATTTTGAGTATGAATAAATTGAAGATCCAAAGAAAGTGAGATTTGAAAAGACTAAGTTGAAGGGACATGCTGCAATATGGTGGAAGGAAGTTCAATTGGAAATAAAATGAAAAGGTAAAGAAAATATTGTGAAATGGGATAGGATGGTGGTGAAATTGAAGAACCAATTTATATCTGTAGACTATGAGTTGGAGTTGTTGAAGAGATTGCAAAACTTGAGACAAAATGAGAAGACTATAAAAGAGTACATTGGAGAATTTCATCAGATCATTATCAGGACTGGACATAGCGAAGAAAGCAAGGAGAAAGTGCCAAGATATATCAATGGATTGAGAATGAACATTCAAAAATAATTGAGTCCAGTGAGGATGAATTCAGTAGAGGAAGCATATTAGTTTGCATCAAAGGTTGAGGAAAAACTAAATAAAAGATGTGAACAAAGATAGAGAGGAAGAGGAGGTAGATTTCAGAGAGGAAGGTCACATCCCAAAGGAGAAAAACTATATGGGGAACAAAACAAGGAAAAATATTCATACCACAAGGAATAGAAGGATTTCAGTTCATACCAGAAAGGGAGAGATGACAAAAACTCTTACCGCAATAACATAGGAAGCTACAAGTCTTACCATAATGATGGATACCAGAGAGATTAGAAAGGATATGACAAGAGAAATTTTAGAGGAACCTATTTTAAATCTAGAGGAGAATGGCATAGAGCATTTGAATGCTACCAAGAAAGTAAGAATTTTGAAAACCATGCAAGAATCGAATATGCAAAGGAGGAACCAAAGAGAACACCAAGTTTCAGAGGAAGTCCTGAGAAAGAAGAATCACTATTCATGAGGATAGCCTTATTCCAGAAGAAGGAGAAACCTAAGGAAGCACCACAAAGGAAAATTTTGTTCCAGACTAGATGTAAAGAAGGAGGTGAGTGTTGCAAAGTTATCATTGATAGTGGTAGTAAAAATAACCTAGTTTATGAGGAAATGGGGACAAAGTTGAATTTGGAAAGAAGGAAACATTTGAAACCCTATAAGATTACATGGATTCAAGATGAGCACAAGATACTAGTAAGTGAGCAATGCCTAGTGAAATTTAAGATAGGATTGTATCATGATGAGGTACTATGTGATATTATTCTGATGGATGTATGTCATATGTTGTTGGGTAGACCTTGGAAGTATAATAAGAAAGATATACATGATGGGAATAAGAATACCTATACCATAATATCAGATGGAAAGAGGATCACCTTGAAACCTTTGGAAGATGAACCTGAAAGTGAAGTATGTGGTATAGCTAGAATCAATCTAGTAGATGGAAGGAATTTTTTGGATGGATTAAGACATGAGAAACTGTGTTTTTCTTTGATTCCAAGGAAACATGGGAACTTGGAAGAAGAAGGACCACCGAAGAAGGAAGTCACATAACTATTGACAGAGTACGAAGATCTTGTACCAGAGAATGTGCGAGAAGGATTACCACTGATCCAAAGTATCAGTCATCATATGGATCTTATTCCAAGAGCTATTTTTCGAACAAAGTTGCACATCAGATGACACCAATGGAGAATGCAGAGCTAAACAGACAGATATAGGAGCTACTGAAGAAGGGATTGATCAGAGAAAGTACGAGCCCATGTGTGGTACCAGTTATTCTTGTACCTAAGAAAGATGGAGAATGGAAGATGTGTACAAATTCAAGAGCTATCAATAAGATCACAATGAAGTATAGATTCCTATTGCCTAGGATGGATGACATAATGGACAATTTGAGTGGAGCAAAGTATTTTACCAAGATAGACCTAAAGAGTGGATACCATCATATCAGGATCAAAGAGGGAGGTGAATGGAAGACTTCTTTTAGGACAAATGAGGGATTGTATGAGTGGTTGGTCATGCCATTTGGAATAACTAATGCACCTAGTACATTTATGAGGCTGATGAATGAATTTTTGTAGAAATTATTGGGCAAGTTTGTCATTGTTTATGTAGATGATATTATGATTTTTAGCAAGACTAAAGAAGATCATTTAGAGCACATCAAACATGTATTTCAGAGGTTAAGAGAAGACAAGGTTTTGATAAACATTAGAGTATGTGCAGGATCATGATGGGCCAAAAAGTGGCGATCTCTAAGTGATATGATGACCCATGTGGTTGACGACTATTTTTTTACCCAAAATTTATGAAACAAAAAGGGTTTTTAAAGGACATTATCATCTTTCCACCAATATAAATTATGCTTTACTTTGAGTTTAATAAATAATTAGTATTCATTTTCTATTTGAATTATGAATAAATACCTGACTGATAAGCTGATTGAAAAACATCTATAGCTTTTAAACAGTATCACATTTTTTGAATCCAAAACATGCGTCACAAAAAATATGCATCACATCAGGACATGAGTCTTCTACTTATATCTAAAATCTTATAATTTTTTTTTTTATCATTTTATTGTGGTTAGGGTGGTCAGATAGACACCTACTTCTTATTTTTTCCCTGAAATTTAAGTACTACTACATTGAAATTTGAAATTTTCACCAAATAGATTTAAAAAAAAATAAATAAACCTAGTAGTTTAAAAACTACATTCAATTTGATACAAATTCTATTCTTACATATTTTTGAAATAATATAGATAACTTATTCAAATTTTTACCTTAATTTGCCTAACTTTGATTTTCTAAATTTTATTGCCACTTAAGGGCCTGTTTTTTCCATGATGATCCTACGCATACCCATCAAGAAGTGTAGTTTCATGAATGAAGAACTAGTATACTTTGGATTTGTGATATATGCATAAGGATTGAAGATGGACCTGAGAAGGTTAGAGCAATAGTTGAATGGCCTACACCTATGAATGTTCAAGAGGTAGGATCATTTCATGGACTAGCAACTTTTTACCGGAAGTTCATCAAAAACTTTAGTAGTATTTGCACACCTATGACATAAACAATGATAGGTGACTGAAAGGAATTCAAGTGGACATTAGGAGCACAAAAGAGTTTTGAGTTGTTGAAGCAAAAGGTAATAGAACAACCTGTGTTGGAATTACCGAACTTTGATAAGGTATTCCAAGTAGATTGTGATGCTAGTGGGAGTGCAATAGGAGTTGGGTTAAGTCAGGAAGGGAGACCAGTAGTCTACTTCAGTGAGAAATTTAATGATGCCAAGAGAAGGTATTCAGTTTTTGATCGGGAGTTTTATGCAATGATACAAGATATGAAGAAGTGGAGACATTACTTATTATCTAAGGAATTTGTGTTGTATACAGATCATCAAGCTTTACAATATTTGAATAGTCAAAGAAATTTGAACTAGAGACACATGAGATGGGTAGAATTCTTACAGAGTTACACATTTTTATTGAAGCACCAAAGTGGAATATGAAACAAGGTTGTAGATGCATTGAGCATGAGAAGGAGTTTGTTGGCAGAAATGAGAATTGTAGTATTGGGTTTTGAAGAACTGAAGCATATGTATGAGGATGAAAATGACTTTTTTGAGGCATGGAAGGCTTGCAAGAAACTGGTAGAGACAAAATAGAAGCAAATGGTTGGACTATTTCATTCAGGAAGGAATCTTGTTCTGGATGTTCAACCAATTATGTATTCCTAGAAGTTCAATGAGGGAGAATTTGATAAAGGAAAAGAATTGTGGAGGATTAGTAGGACATTTTGGAATTGATAAGACCATCGCATTGGTGAGTGAGAACTATTTTTGGCCACAGTTGTATAAGGATATCAGGAAGTATGTTTAAAGTTGTAGGATTTGTTAGGTTGCAAAAGGGAATAGTCAGAACACTAGAATATATACACCATTGATAGTACCAGAGAGACAATGGGAAGATATCAACATGGATTTTGTGTTGGGATTACCTAAGACACCAAGAGGATTCGATTATGTATTTGTAGTTGTGGATAGATTTTCTAAAATGGCACACTTCATACCTTATAAGAAGACGAGTGATGCAGTACATGTTGCAGACCTATTTTTCAAGGAGATTGTGAGATTAAATTGACTACCAAAGAGTATAGTATTAGAAAGGGACACTAAGTTCATTGGCTATTTCTAGAAGACATTATGGAAGAAGATGAAGATAGATTTGAAGTATAGTTCAGCATTTCACCCATAGATAGTGTTAGAGCTCTAATTTTCACTCAAATACCCTAAGTTTTTCCCATTTGAATTTAATATTTTCCATAAAAAACTTAAGCGATTCTCTTCATTTTTACCCTTCATTTTCCTATTTGTTCATAATGTTTCATTTACCGCTTTACTCCCATTTCAATTCTCGTTCATTTGCTATATTTTCCATTAAAAAATAATTCTTTCCATTTATATATGCCTTGTACCCTTACTGCTACCTTAACATTCACATCCTATGTCACTTACCGCTTTACCGCGGCCTCCCACAAAGGGGCTTGCCATATGGTAGTAGTTGCTAATGAGCAGGCATGAAATAATAACCGCGCCACTGCGCACAGTCAAACCACAGTCCATGGTAGCACAGTGGGGGGTAAGTCTTCAATGATGCAGCAGTCAGGACATCCCACCGTGGTACCGCAAGGGGTCATCTCATAGACCACGATGACCATGGTGGATGGAGGAAGTGGTTAACAGAGACAACGAGGAGACGATGAATGGGTAGCGGTTACCACGATACCATAGTAGCTAAAACAATGATCGCGGTGATAGAGGTAAATGGCTAGTGGTCAAACCATAGACCGTGGTAGCCATGGTAACAGGGAAGATAACAATGAATGCTAGACACCGCCATACCACCAACACTGAAAATTAAACCCGCAATAGTGTGGTAGAATGGAGGTAAGCAGTAAGGCGTCAGTAGATGGCGGTTAGTGAACGGCTACCGCTATACCACAACTAGTTATTAATGAACCCACGGTAGAGCGGTAAGCAATGGTGGAGACCGCAACATTCAGTGCGGGGCTGGTCATCGCACAACCGTAGGGAGCCAATGTGAAGCCCGCGGTATTGCTGTTAAAGGCATAAAAGTGATGAGATATTAAAAGAGAATAAAATATAAAGAGAGATGTAAGGGTGGGAAAAATATTAAAGTGAAAATTTAAAAGCTCGACTATGGTAAGAATTATTTAATTTTCCAAAAGGCAACTTAATTAAATATTTTAAATTTTGGCTGACAAAATATTCAAACGACTGTAGCAGACAGAGAAGAGTCATGACTCCTGATTTCTATTGTATAAATACTTGTAAAAAATCAATTAAAAATGGGGATAAGAGGGTAGAAATAGAAGAGGATAGATTGTTGTAAGAACAATATTTTTAGAATGATGGCATTCAAGAAGACTATGTTTCATGTATAAATTTTGAGGAAGATAATGAAAGACTGTTGATTTGGTGGCTTCATTCTGGTGTCAATTGTTTGTTGGATTTCTATGATTATTTGATTGTCTCCAATCTGATGTTTCTTGATTGTTTAAATGGAAATATCAAGTATATGTTCAATTTATCAGTGCACATTTGTTGTTTTTGTGTGATTTGATTTATTGGGTTCTTTGATGAAGAATTAAATTCCTTTCAATCAATTACAGTAATTTGGGAATGTTATTTGGATCAGTAAGAAGAATTAGGTAATTAGATTTGATATTCTGCCTCAAGTAGGGTTTATCAATTACGTCCTTGCATGTTTATACCAGTTATAAACTCATAATTGTATGGCAAACAATAAGAGAACTTGCTAGATAGAAACCACTCATCGAAGGCTTTCATTTGACTACGTTTTACCCAATAAGGCACTAGTCTCCCTTATTTTCATTACATTAGCTTTATTCATTTCATTTGACATCTCTTAATTGAACATATTAATTGATACCTTGATATTGCATATACAATTTATACCAAATTAGGATCATATCTTTCCACTATCAAATTGCCATTTGTGCATAGTTAGATCAATTAGGAAACATAATTCAAAATTTGTGTCATTCATATAGGTGCCACCAGCTAGGTTTAGCAAAGCCTTAAGAGTAGAGGGTTCAACCATATTTGTTGGCCTTATTAGTTGTCCATTAACATAGCAAGAGTGTGGCAACCTCTCGTGGTTTATTCAAACCAGCATTTTTGAGACCCAACAAATAGATTGAAAAATAGAAGTAGTGAATAGGAGTTTGGGGAACTTGTTGAGGTGTTTGACTGAAGGTAAAGAAGGAAATTGGGACTAGATATTACCACAAGCATAATTTTCATACAACAATTCAGTAAACTGAAGCACTGGAAAGACACCATTCGAGATTGTGACAAGACAACAACCCGGAGGAGTAACATAATTGAGAGACATCAGTATGGAGAATAAAAGTAGTGCAGATGTAGAATAATTTGTAGGATTCATGGAAAAAATGCATACTCAAGCCGGGGAGCATCTGGAGAAGATGAACACCTCCTAAAAAGTAAGAGGAGATGAGAAGAGGAGACATAAGGAGTTTGTAGTAGGAGGGGAAGTAATGGTCTATCTAAGTAAAGAGAGATTTCTGATTGGAACATATAATTTGAACTGAAGCTAAGGAAGTTTGGACCTTGTAAAATGATCAGGAAGTTTCATTTAGGGAATGCATACAAAGTGGAGCTACTAGAGGAGTTTGGAATATCACCTATATTCAACATTGCATACCTATATCAGTACCATGAAGGAGAGTCACTAGAGGACAAAGAAGTTGGCTTACTAGACCAAACAACACGTCATCCAGAGGAAATTGAGGAAGTTTTAGACTATACAATTGGACATAGAAGTAGAGGAAAGTAGTACAAAGAATATCTAGTCAGATGGAAAGGAAGACTAGAGAAAGATTAATCATGGATTTCTCATGCTGAGGGGGACCACATTGGTTTTCCTCTAGCCCCTGGAAAGTGAGAGGCTCACTTTTCTTCAAGCTCGGATGTCTGATGCAGGATCATCCCTGTTTCCAAGCCATCTTGCATCGACCAAAAATAGTTGCATTCATTTTTTCATACACTTCAGTAGTTAGCGTACTGGACCTAGTCTCAAGCATCTCATACCGAACCATATGTTTTGGCCGACACTTGCATGTTTCATCAAATTTGAGGTTTGGAACCTCTTGAGGCTGACATAGACCCTTTCTTTGAGATGGTAATGGATATATATAGACACTGTATAATTGCATTAGGAGGCATTCATTTGATATTTATTTCATACAAGATTATCATTCGCATCATTGCTAGATTGTAGAAAGGGTTTTGACCTACATGTATGTCTTGGCGTAGTGCCAAATCTTTCAAAAATTTGTAATCTGGAAGGCAAGGAATGTTACCAATGAATAATTGATTGATCATACCTACATAGATTCATGTGTGATTTTCATTCTATTTCTTTGAGTTTCTATTACATGTTTACTCTTGCTGCAAGGCTAGATAGTCCTATTTCCAGACCCTCCATCCTTGACTGTACCATCTCTTGTATGGGTGATTATTTTAATGAATCATTGTTTGAGATTCTAGTACTCCTTACCATAATACAATCTATATTATTGACTTCACAAAGTTGTATAAATTTTGTGTACACTAGTTGAGTAGTGTTCATATGCTCACTCATGTAGTGTTTTGTATCTCTCATCTTGATCCACATTAATTGGAGATTCATTGATTCTAGCAAACATCAGTTCATCATCGGCAAAGTTAACAAATTCTACATGATTCAGGAGTTCTTCATCATGATTTTCCTATCATCAAGGAACAAATTTTCAAAACGTCTTACATCCTTTTAATTCTCTATTTTGGAGAATAGTTTTGTTCCCACTAGGTTTTTTCCTTTACTCCACTTTATGAGATAATTCATTCTACATGGGTACCTATTATGACCTCTAGCAGGGGCTCATTTCTATCTATTTTCCCTTTTGTGATCGAGCCCCAAGTATCACTTAAGGGGGTTGTTAGTGTGAATAATTAATCTATTCGCTTTACTTAAATGTACTTAGGTTGATGAGGTTAGACAATTTTTTATCTAGCCAAATGTGTAATCTTTAAGGCTTTAGAGGTTACCAAGTTATTTGGTGAACCTCTTGTGCTACTTTTTTGAGGTTGGAAGCATTTCCACCACACCTCAAAGGTCACTCAACAATTGGCACACAAGGTTGATGACTTGGTAATAGAGGTTGTTGGTTTGCACACTCCAAGTGTTCCTAAGGTTGACACCTATAGAACACTTGTATACGCTTTTGTGCCACATATTTGGGAACTTTTCAATCTACCTCATAAGTGGATTTCCTCACCTTTCCTATATAGGAATAATTTATACTCATTTTAATTTGGGTCGACTAAATATAATAATTGCATATTGTTCATTATGCTTGTCTCTTTATCTCCTAGATTTTCCTTGTTTCTAGTAATCGGTGTCTCTAGTAGGTTGATGCCTATAGAAAAATTAGGGGATTGGTCTGTCTAGTAGGTTGGTGCCTTCTTCATATCATAAAATTTACTTGTATCTTTTTAATTTGTGAGGTTATATTTGGATAGTAGATCCAAGAAGTTATTCCCACCATGGTTTTTCCATCTTGGGTTTCCACGTATATTTGGTGTTCTACTGTGTGAATATGTGTTATTGATTGATGCTTGATTAGTAGTAGTGAATATTCAAGTTTCTTGTTTCGACATATGTGTTTGAGTTAAGAGTTTTAAATAGATTTGATCAACTGATTCACAACCCCCCCTTAGTAGATTGTGTGCCCTTCATATATTCCATAGAAATTACATTGAGATATCATCTATTTATCAACTACCATAGATAATTTGTATTATTATTAAAAATATATATTTCTTGGCACCCTCATAACAAACATGGAAGTGACTGGGTTTAAAGAATTGTTGTATACATAAATAGAAACAATTTTAATAGTCTTATATGGTGGCAATATTCGAGTAGAGGTATTGTGAAATATGTATTAAAAATACTCATGTGATCATTTTATTATATAGATCCTGATATTACAAGCTAAGTGAAAAAATGTGTTGGGTTAATTGGTAGTCTAAAATAATTGAAAATGAGGTTATAAATTCATTCAAAGAAGTAATCGAACAAATAGGAAAGGAAGGGTACAAACTAATTTTTTTATTAATATGATATATATGGGATTACTCATTACAATAAATCTTAATTATTCATTGTAATAATGAATGTTCTCTTCAATAGTAAAATCAACATTATATTAGAAATTTTGAATGATTTTACCTATGTTCCATGGTAATTATGGATGAAATATAAGAACACTAAATAAACAATTCTCTTACCGAATTTGGTGGTACTATATCTATTTGACTATATTTAGGTAGCATCTCTATTTTTAATATGTAATCTTGAATACTTGGATAAGAATTCATAAATACATTTTAAATAAAAGGTTTCATGAACTAATCCTAAGGATCTATTTGAAGAGAAACAAAGGAATTTCTAAGATTAAATGGATATGTAGAATCTTGATGGAAGGGAATTTTCAATGGGAATATTTCAAGATTAATTTTTTTAATGTTTCCTACCTAAAGACTAACTAGTTTAATGTAAAAAACCTTAGTATTTATAATTTAGTTTTCACTAAATGAAAACTCAAAGGCCCTCCTTTTATTGCCCCTTTTATTTTTTATTCCTTTTTATGGGAAATTGAAGGGATAGTGGACTTAAATTACTTATCTTGAAAGGATGTTATGATCTACTTAAGGCTTTAAATAATAGGTCTTTTCAATACAAGGTAAATATGTCGTCAATGATATTATTGTTTCAAACAAGCGATTTGTGATGAAGATATATAAATGTAAATTTTTATAGCAATTATTAGTTGTAAAATTAATAAAATTGTATCAATTAATTTAATTTATCAAATATTCAAGTAAACCATGTTACCATCTAGAATCAACAAACATTAATAACGTGTTTTAAGAAAATAATGTTTAAAGTTTAGATTTGTTAACTTGGTCAAAAGGGAAGTCTAATATAATTAATAACATTAAGTGAAGGTCTACAATAAATTATTGATTGATATATTACAATTGAACTCATATAAAACTAATGTAAAACTATAGTAAAGCTAAACTAGCCATTGTGATTTTCATAAAATGGGATCTAGTGCTTATCAAACATTAAAACATTGAACATTAGGAGACACAAAAATGGTCAAAATAACTACTTGGCCATTTTCCTCAAGGAAGAGACATAATAGCCAATCTAGTTTTTGGTCCCCTTTTGTTGATAGTATTGAAATGATTGGAATTTCTAATAAAAATATAAAGATTGATATCACATATAATGAAAATTAATACTTAATATCTAAACTATCATAGATTCTAGAACGTGCATAAGAAAAAAATATAGAGACCAAAAGAATATCTGAGCATAAAAAATACAGAATCTATGATATGAATTTGATCTTGATTTTTCTTGACATTGGTGTGGGGTTCCCTATTCTAGAGATTATGAATTCCTAGATCTCAAAATAGGTGTAGGTACAACAAGATTTTTAGGTCTTTGATTGTGAAAATATGGATGAGAAATGCAACCATTTATAAATTATCAAGTTTTTCATAATTCAATGTAATAAGGTGCTTGTATGATTGAATTGTGATTTTATGCTTTAAAGCCTTCAATACTCTGGAATGGAGAGAAGGAAAGAAGGGTTGTGCCATATAGGGGAATTCCTCAATTAAAACTCAATTTTGTTTTTCCACCTACACAAATGGCTATGATGATTTTCATAAGGAGTGCTTATCCTAGGTCGAGTAGACGGAAACTGATAAAAATAAATGATAAATTAGTATGTTGTAACTTAGCATTTTTATCTGGATCCTAAAGGGGATTCCTACACTTTTCCTAATAGAAGATCTGGTGAGGCTTTCATTTAGGTTAATCTTTACCATTCTCTCATCTCCCTGGATTTGTTTATCTCTTATTCTTGCTTTCGTACTGCTCTTACTAGGTTGGGGTTTGATCACTTCCCTATCTCTCCTTTGGTGGAG
Organism: Sequoiadendron giganteum; assembly: GCA_007115665.2. Lineage (NCBI taxonomy): Eukaryota > Viridiplantae > Streptophyta > Pinopsida > Cupressales > Cupressaceae > Sequoiadendron > Sequoiadendron giganteum. Next base: position 591,682,402 of record CM021106.1, on the reverse strand, counting down.
TTGTTCGAAAGAAGGAAGAAGTTTCCTTTCAAATTTGAAAGAATGTGGATCATTCATCTTGACCTTAGGGATAAAGTTCACTCTTGGTGAAATATCAAAGTTGATAGATCTACTATGTATAGGATAGTGAAAAATATTTCTCATGTGAAATTGAATATTTGAAAGTGGAATAAGTATTATTTTGGGTAGATTTTTAACGATAAAGATCTTATTAAGGATCAAATTCATATTGTACAATAGTTTGTTCAAACATATGGTTACGATCCTAGTGTTATCTTACATGAGAATTTTCTTCTATCTTGATTGTATAATATCATTGGTAGGGAGGAAGAGTTCTAGAAATCAAGTTCATGGGCTATTTGGTTGAAGAGTGGGGATATAAATACTAGCTTCTTCCATATTTCCACCTTGAAACATCATGCCTCAAATCACATCAATTCTATTTGGACCAATTTCCAGGTGCTAGAGAAGAAAGAGGATATCATGTAGGCTTCTTCTTCCTTTTTTGTTGATTTTATTTTTGATGACCATGTTTTGGATCTTTTTTGTCAAAAAGATTTCTTGAATTTTATTCCTAATAAATTATTTCAGAGGATATTAATAGAAATATAGTTTGTATCACTTATGTTGATGAGATTAAATGGGTGACCTTTTCTTTTGAAGGAAATAAAGCTCTTAGTTTGGATGGTTTCCCCATTTTCTTATTCTAGTTCTTCTGGGATGTTGTTTGGAAGGATGTCTCAAATACCAGTAAAGAGTTCTTTGGGAGCATGAATATTTTGAGGGAGTTAAATCCCTCTTTTATTGTTCTTGTCTCTAATAAGTCAGGGGCTTCTTCTTTTTGTGAATTTTTCCTGATTAGCCTTTAAAATTGTATTTATATATTTTTTTGTTAAGTGTTGGTTGTGAGGTTGTAGATGGTCCTTACCCAAATTATTTCTTCACAATAGAATAATTTTGTGCCTAGTTGAGAAATCCTCGAGTCTATTCCCACTATGCATTATAATATTCATTCCTTGATTGTTAACAATAAGGTAAGCTTTCTTTTTAAATTGGACCTAATTAAAGTGTATGACTTCATTAATTGGGGTTTCCCTTTCAAGATTACGAAAGATTTTGGTTTTGGAAATAAGTTATTGTAATTGTTGTGGCAGTTAATTTCCATTCCTAATTTTTTTGTTCATATTAATTTCTCTCCTTTTTCTTTCTTTAGTTGTTCGAGAGGCTTGAGGCAAGGTGATCCTATCTCACTCTTTCTCTTCATAATTATGGTGGAATCTCTTGGAAAATTTATCTAGAATTTCATCCATGAGGGTGTCTTTCCCAATTTTTCAACAATAACATTTGTTCCCATCAATAGTTTCTCGATGATATAATCATCCTTGGTGAGCCTTCAATCAAAGAGGCTAAATCCATTCATTGTTTTTTGCGGAAGTATGGATTGGCTTCAAGGTAGAAAATTAATCTTCCTAAGAGTACCTTTTATTTTAATACCCCAGAACCCAAACAACGTAGAATTGTGAGGATTTTGTAGTGTGAGATTGGGGAGATTCCTTCATCCTACTTGGGTTTGCCTCTCTATTCGAACATTGTCCTCGATTCTTTTTTGAGGGGGCTGATTGATAAATTCAATTCTAGACTTGTTGGTTGGACGGGAACCCTGCTTAGTCTAGTAGGAAAAGTTAAATTGATTAAATGTACTTTCTAGAACCTTTGTGTTTATGCGATGAGTCTCTTTCATATGGCTAGGAAATTTCTAGAAAAGATTGAGAGCATTCATAAAAATTTCTTATAGTCTAGGATTGAGGAGAGAAAAATAATGCACTTAGTGTCTTGGGATGATGTGTGTAGACCTAAGAAACATGGAGGTCTAGGTATCTGTAGAATTAAATAATTTAACCTTGAATTTCTTGCTAAACAACTTTTGAATATCATCTTTGGGAGTAGTGAATGGTATTAAATTTTCACTAGAAAATACCTTCATGGGATAGACCAATTCAAAGATCTTCTTGCGAGTGGTATTTCTCCTCCTTCTCGTTCTACCCTCTAGAATTTTATGTTGAAGGTGAGATGTATCATCTCAAATGGGTTTCACTAGCAGTTAGGGAATGATCATAAAATTCTCTTTTTGGAGGATTGGTTGATTGGTAATGGTCCATGAAAAGATGATCCTTTGACATATCCCTTTAGGAACCTCTCCATCCACACTCATGGGATAAATGTAGCTGATTATATCTTTGATTCTACTTGAAGGGTATGTGCAGGATCATCATGGAAAAACAGGCCCTTAAGTGGCAAAAAATTCAGAAAAATAAGAGTTAGACAACTTGACATAAAAATTTGAATAAGTTATCTATATTATTTCAAAAATATTTAAGAAGAGAATTTGTAGAAAATTGAATGTAGTTTCTAGATTACTAAGTTTATTTACAAAAAAATAAAATCTATTTGGTGAAAATTTGAAATTTCAATACATTAGTACTTAAATTTTAGGGAAAAAATAAGAAGTAAGTGTCTATCTGACCACCCTAACCACATTAAAATGATAATATTTTTTTTATAAGATTTTAGATATAAGTAGAGGACTCATGTCCTGATGTGATGCATATTTTTTTGTAATTTTTTTCAAAGTAAACAATTAATTATAATTTTTTTATGAAATTTTGTTAAAAATATAAAAACTCGTATGTCTGACCACCTTAACTTGGTCAAAAATTCACGAAATTCATTTTTTTCTCTTTTAATCTTATAGTATGTGAAGCATAGAATGTGACACATGTTTTGGATTCAAAAAATATGATACCGTTTGAAAGCTATAGATGTTTTTCAATCAACTTAAAAATCAGGACTTTAGTCGTAATTCAATAGAAAATGAATAATAATAATTTATTAAATTCAAAGTAAGGCATAATTTATATTGGTGGAAAGCTGAGAATATCCTTTAAAAACCTTTTTTGTTTCATCAATTTTAGGTAAAAAAAAAGTCGTCAGCCACATACCCATCATATTGTCACTTTTTGGCCCATCATGATCATGCACATACCCTGAAAGAGGATTCATGATATTCATTTGGGGCTTGAGGTTCTTTTTTGGGCAATATCCTCTATTCATATTTTGGACTCTTCCCCCATTGATAAGGTGGTTTGGTAGTTCTCTTTGAGTGGAAAATTCTTTGTAGCTTCTGCATTTTATAAGTAGTTTGATGTCATTCGACCTACCCTTTTGGGCATCTCTAAGGTTTCCTAAGTAATCCCTAAGTTTAACTTGTCTTTTTAGATATTTTTCTAAATAATGTTCTTACTATTGACAACATTTTGAAATGAGGCTTTATGATGCTTAATAGATTCTTTCTTTGTGAGGAGGTTGTAGAGGATTCTTTTCATACTCTTGGTTGTTGTAGATAATATCATTTGTGATTCCATATCAATGCTTGGTTCTTTTGAGGTCAGCTATGTCTGTCACATATTTTGTGAAGGGAATGTGCTCGGTAATATATTTGAAAATATAGGGGTTTATGAGCCTACAGAATGGGACCATAATGATCCCCTTCCTATTGAAGTTGAAAATATTATTAATCATGATATCTAGTATATGCAAGGTGGGGTTCATAATATGGATTAGAATTTGTCATATGCTTATCTAAGTGGACTCATTATTACTAGAGGTGATCTTCATGAGCTTAACTCAACTTTCATTAATGATTGCAAATATTTTAGAAAGGATCAAAATTTAAAGTTTATGATAGCCAAGTGTCTTTCCAAAGTCAACTTCACCCAGATTTTGGGTGTTTGTAGGAGCCATTTATTCTAGAGTTTTCTTCTTCCTTTTATCTTTTGTTGGTATTCTTGAAATTGCATTTTATTTGGCCTAGGATAGTCATGGGGGGAGAAATGAATAGGATGGAACCTGTTTCTTACGATGCCTCTAAAAGGAAGAAGTAGATTTCGAATATTCTGATGGAGCTCGTGGCATGACCCCATACATCGAGAAGCTTCATGACTTTGCCCCTCATATTTCTCAGGTTTTGGTCAATGCCTAGAATAACATAGTTTTTTGTGTGTATGGGATGGAGTTTAACATTACTGAGGAACTTATTGGGGGAATTATAGGTCTTTCAACTAATAGAAGGAAATTTTATAGGGATAGGAAATCCTATAATGCTATTATGGCGCTCTTCTTCAAGAAGGATGAAAAGGTTTGATTTCTCAAACTTTCATGTGGTGGGTATGATAGGAAGACCATCAAACCACTCCAGGCAGACCCAGCCATAGAATTAATGAGGTATTTTACCCTCGATGGTAGATGTTTAGCTTTGTTTGCTTATCATTTCATACTCTTAAATAATTTTGGACATAAAAAGCTAGTTTATTTTCCCTATTATCTATTTCTTTTGTTAGAAAATAGGGTTAATGAATTTAGGAGGATCCCTAAGAACCAAATTCTTTTTGAGGGCCTAATTATTTTGCTCATTGAGCATGCAAAATCCTTTTATATTTTGGAGGAACCTAAAAAACTATCAAAAAGTGATCTTATGAAGCAAGATAAGTACCAATCAAGCTATGATACTTGAGAGGACTCGCAAGATGGATAATGGGAAGAATATGGGTTAGAGGGTTTGATCAATGCATTATTAGAACTACCTAAGGACTTTTACTTGAAGTCTAGGAAGAATCCCTTGCCTTCTTGATCTAGGGGTTCCCACACTAGCAATGAGGATGTGGATTTGGTCACTCCTGACTCTAAGAGAAAAAATTTGGGCTCTACTAAAACCCATGGTGATGTTGGTGCTCAAGAGAGCTCACAAGATTTAAAAATGAACTCCCTACTTATTACTATTGAGTGTAAAATGGTTAAAATGGGGATGGGTTCTAAAGGATCTTGACCAGGCTCATCTTATTCTTGATCGTAAAAAGAAGAATCTTGTGATAGGTGGTGTTATTACTAAACATACCTAGGGTAAGGGTCATTCTTATCTTGATGCTAAGAATAATATAACACCTCTGAATGAGGATGAGACTGGTGAGGATATTGATGTGGTAGGGTGTATAAAAAATATGATTCCTGAGAATGAGGCTAATACTAGTGAAGAAATGTAGGTGGTAAGGTCTATGGGTAGTGATGTTGTTCCTCTCAAGGCTATTAAAACTTAAACTATGGAGACTCCCAATCCTAAAATTAATGTCCTAGGTGATGCTTATGGTATTGATAAGGGACGAAGGTTATATAAGGTGAAACTCAGTAGGAGATTCAAAATGATTTGGTTGATTACTTGGCTGATGATAATAATATATTTATTTGCAATAGATAAGAGATTAGTAATATTCTTGGTATGGATAAGGATGGTTCCATAATCTACTTCAAGCTGTTCAAGTGGTTATTTAGTGAGGTTAATCAGAACAATATTAAGGTGTGATCTATGATCAATAATGTTGAGAACTAAAAGAAGCATTATTCTACCTTTTCTAACTAGAATGAAAAAATGCTTGGTATTCTCTAAACAGTGGCTAATGAAATTTTGAAGATTAAAAATAATTTAGAGTTAAAAATTTCTACCCTAGAAGAAAGGATGACTAAATTTGATAAGAACCTTGATACTTTTGTTAAATTTATCCAATCTATGCTCGATAATAATGCTCGAGGGCTTATCTTCCTCAATGAAAAACCCCAGAACTGGAAAGGTAAGACTTCTATCACGGTGAAGGAGGTTGAGGATGCTATGGTGGAATTTACTAAAGGAAAGTAGGGATTTTATAATACATGCCCTAGTATTCATACCTACAACAAGACTATGAATCAGGTAGCATAGTTGGCTTGGGTCATGGGATTTCTATCCATAGGTTCTAGGTTCGACGTTGAGGCCTGGGATTACCTAATGCACATGGTTTTCAGGTGATTGTGTGCATCCACTGAGGATTAGTCTCACCTTAGCTCACCCCTCTTGGACCCCAACTTGGGAAAATGAAAGACCAAGGCACGGTTGGTTGGGTGTTGGGACAGGTCCTGGGGATACCTCTGGTGCAACAAAAAAAATTGACTAAGAATTTAATGTGGGGATCCTGGCTCATGAGATGGTTGATTTGGTGGAAATGAATGAGAATAATAGTGCCCAAGATTTAGAAGCGGCTCAAATCATAAAGAACTTATAAGCTTATTTTTTTTCTTTTAATTGGCCACATGTTTTGTCTTGAGATAACTTAAAGCATTAGTCTTTTTGTAAAGGGTTTCAAATCACTTCAAAAACCATTTTCCTCTAATAGAAAAATTAGCATTTAAATAGATCTACATTCCTTATCATAATGAATTCATTTGGTACATCTCATACAAGGATAAATGGATAGTTGGTTGAAGATTCTAAAAATTTTAGTAATCAAATTAAAAATAAATGTGAAGCATAAAACATATTACTTATGCATAAAAATGGATTTTGTTGATTTGTTGTGCCTTAAGTTGGTAGATAAAATACTATAGAAGGTATTGCTTATTCTGCACTCTTGAATTCTCCTTAATTTATTTTATGATGCTCAAAATATATTCAAATTTCTTATATGTTTAAATGGAGGGAGAAAAAACATATTTATATAAGTTTCAACATAGTTTTCATTAATCATTATGATAGGCTAAAAAGGATTTTGAATCTATAAATATATAAATACTAATAATTAAATATTAAATTTAGGACCTGGTTAGGGGTGACAAGGGTGGTGGGGAACCCTAGTCTAGCCCTATATTAATTTTTAGATATTCATTGACTCTAAAAATATAAATTAATTTATTATATTTAAGTCCTCATTTTTAAAAATAATAAGTATAGAGGTAATAAATAGGAATAATTAGGCACAAGCAGGTAGGGGGGACCCAAACATAAGGTGAAATTTTCAAGGGTGACAATTTATGACACTACAAACATGTCTAAAAATAAAAAAATACTTCATAGGGAGGGAAGACATAAGACTAGATAATATTTATTAAACAAAGATATTAGTGAAGAAGTTAAATGAATAATATTTTCTTTATAGAATAACGAATAGTAGCTTGATTAATACTCTAGAATAATCTAATGATCTAGGTAACAAAAAATCATTATATCAAAAAACTTTACTACTATAATACTATAGTGTAGAAACTTGTATACCTTTACAATTGACACTATGTTTGGGTCCCTTAATTTATTGGACTTAATTAAGCTTCTAATTTACCAGAAGTATGCATTCCAAAGGCTTATTTTTCTCATTTTCTAAAAGGAAAACCAACATTTAGTTAATGCATTTATTAATTAAATCATTGTGGAATATGTGTTTCCTAGACCTATAGGCTAGGATCCATTCGCCCATGGGTGAATGGGTCCCCTTTAAGTCTTAAGTGCAATTTTTGAATATATATTTGTTAGTATTTTAATGATTCAAATTCAATATTCAATTATTAGCTTTTGGAATCTAATTTCTGAGAAATTAGGAAAACACCCATAAATGTACAGTCTTTTTATCATTTGAAGTCTAAGAAACACACATGATCTAACATTATCAATATTTTTTGAGAGAAAATACTATTTTCAAGAGAATTTAAGAGTATATTTATCACTCAATTGTTGCAGAAAAATCAAGATCCTAGCATCATGTTCAAGTCTATGTGTGTTCATGTCATCTTGGGAAGGCTAATATGAATTGTTGATCGTAAAGCATCCAAGCGTTTCAAGTGTCCAAATGCATCAAGAAAATAAAGATCAAGTTTCTTGGAGTGATGTGTTTGACTTAAATCCTCTAAGGGAGCCATTAAAGGGTGGTGAGTTGTAGCAAGCATTGTTCATTCCTCATGTCCTCCTTTTCATTATCTTTCAATCAATGTTTTATTACCAAAGTTGGAGTTTGAGAAAGGAAAACCCTCATACAAATATAAATATTTTTTCCTCTTTCTGTATGTGCAAATTATAGCTGGAAGAAGAATTGAAGAGATCTTGAAGATAAATTTTGCATTGTTTCGTAATTTGTCATCATTGTCAATGTCAAGCCATAGAAAATGAGTTATAGACTTTATTTTTGACTTTTTGACAGCTAGACATGTATTACATCAAATCCAAGATCCAACATCAGAGGACTATCAAAAATTTATTTTCGAGCCCTAGATTGAGACTCATTCACCCAAGGGTGAATGAGTCCCTTTGCATCTCTCAAAATAAATTTTTGGTGATAGGTACATGTGTTCTAACCCTTCTCAGATTTGCCTATAAAATTTTGTAACAATATTTTTACTTTAAGAAACCTATATTTTTAGTTTTAGGCTTTATTCTTCATTTATTTTGTGTTTCAAATCATTTTAGTCTAGTTTTAGGTTTGTCCTATTGTCCTAAGGACTAAGATCCAAGTCTGATTGGCTCACCATTGAGGTTGAAAGTCGGTCTTTACACCTTGTGGTCTCTTTCCTAATGAAATTTGTTGGGAAAGGCACCTATTAGGATCCCTAGAGTTTTATAAACAATTGAAAATCATCAATACCCTTAAAGGGGATCCTTTTCCCTTAATTTCATTTTGGTGAACCTGACATTCTTACATCCTACCATTTTGATTTGGAGATCCTTGAAACCCTAGATCTAGGTTTTGTATTACTTTGTTTTACATTTAATTTTGGGTTACATATTGCATATTTGTATCATTTAAAATCATAAAAATTCAAAAATATTTTATACATTCTACATAATAGCTTGCATTAATGTGTGTTTCAATAATTTAGAGAAAAATTTCATTCAAAACTGCATTCACAAAATTGTCATTTTTTTTTTTATAAAAGTGGCCAAGCCACTATAAAAAGTTTCTATTCATTCTTCAAAAATGATTTTTACAAAATTCATAGGTAGGAGAATTCAAAACATTCTTACAAGATCATAACAGGATTAACGAGTACAATGTTTACAATAGCATATAGAGAATATTTTTGAGGGCTTGTTAAGCCAAGAAACCAAAATAGAAAAACTAGAGAATGACAAAGTACCAGAACCAAAAAGGGAAAAAAAATTCAAACCCAAAGAGCTAACCATCATGGGAGCAAAAAATTAAGCTCAAAGTAAAAACCAATAGAGTGATGTAAAACCAGTTACCTTCCCTGCACAAACAAAAGGAAAAAACACCACCCATAAAATCCCACTCGCAGTAGAGGATGCCATGTTTGTCTGTAGAGAAAAATATGGATTATAAAATGTATCATTTATAGCATGCTTGAAGAGGAAGAAAACCGCTCAAAACAAAATCTTCAAATAATTTACAAGGAAACAACTCAAGAACATTTGGAGGGCCCAAAGGAAAGCACAAAATAAGGATAAATAAGAAACAACCAAGTACTGGACCATAACACGAAGAAGAGACTACAAGGCATATGCGGATAGAAGGAGCACTGTGCAAATCATCCCACCTAGAAGATCTATACTGGCATGAAGATCATAGGATTCCATGGTTGTATCCAAGATATACATTGGGCCAACATGTGGTAGCAAAAAACTTCCTGCAATGAACCTTACTATCACATTACAACATAAAACATCCATCAAGTTTGAAACAAAAAAAGAGGCTACCTCCTGAGGTAGAGCCATATGGTTCATTTCAAGCCACTCATGACCCAAGACATTCATAATTTATTTTTCCACCCGTGGGTAGTGAATTATAAAGGCGAGTTGTAGCAATTCTGCTGGAGAATTATGCTGAACATGCACATCATGGAATCTTGGAAACATTAGAACTCTGAAAAGGCTATCAATGCAGGACCAATTGATATTGGCACATGACTTACCCAAATGCAAAATAGATAAAAAATGAAACAACATGGATTTAAAGAGATCTGCATTAAAATCTAAAATGTGCAGGCAATTAAGACCTATACAAAAATACATAAGTAGGCATGAAAACCACTAGAAGAAGTGGTGGAAACTAAAAACAAATGTGGGGTTTAGAACCGATGGTGACTGAGCGGGAAGCCATGTAAAGCGTGAAAATATTAAATTCAATCTCGACAATTACTTTAAATAAGATCCATTATATTCAAAATAAATTCGTCATTCCCTTCCATTTAGACATCAAAGAACTAGTCGATTACACAACAACAACATAAAAGTTGAAAGATAATTCATTACAATTCAGTCTAAATCATGCAAGTGTCAAATTACAAAATTTCAGTTATAAATACAATGAATGATAATAATATCAGTTACAATTCAAGAGTTAGGCATTCAGTCGCCATAAGCTCATCATTACATAAATAAAGAATAATAAAGCATAAAAGAAGATGTAGTGAGTCGATCTTCCATCCAAAGAAAATCTTCAACAAGAAGATGAGAACAAGGATCGGGCACTTTTTCCGCCCAACCTTGAAGCTTACGCTTCTCTGGAATTTCTTAGTCAATCAAGAAATACCCAACCATGCACGAATCCCTTAGCAAAAAGCAGTCTACGAGCAAGATGGAATCTGGTGCATGCCTAGTATTACTAGTAGACCACAAGCATTTTCATTTTTCTAATTCATTTAAGAAAGAAGCAAGTTCGATACTAGGATATGGTAGAGAGTTAAATAATCCATCTATTTCAATGGTCCATAAATTACTTGGCCAAGTAAAATGTCATGCATGACAAATAAAAGCAGTTTTGGAAAAGCAAAACTACACTCTCTATTTACCCATATTCGACACCCATCCCAGAAGGTAACTTTCCCCAAAAACATGACATGCAAATTCATTATCAAGAATGCATGGTCTATCAATCAAATACAGTCTTTTGCAGTCTTTTAAAAACATCAAATAGGAAACTTTGTTTAAAAACAAAAACAGTTTAAATAGAGCTTCTTTCAATTGTTCAAATCCATAAAAGACATAATGTTATTATTTTAATTTGAATAATTAAATATTGAATAAAGTTTTTAAATGAAGCTGTAACTCCAGTATGCTAATTAAATACATATAAAAACAAAAATTAAAAGAGTACGCATTCATTCATTCATCCTCTCATTAATTAATGTTGTTTCAATATCATTCTGGATGTTTTCAAAATAAATCAAATCTCAAGTTTAAACGTTTTATTTTAAGTTTATCCTATTTTGAGAAAATAAATTATAATTGTTTATCAAATTAAAAATAACTAATTTAATAGTTTTAGTTTTGACAGTTCGCTTAAAGGTGAAATTTTCAAGTTTTCAATAATATCAGTTCACAAATAGTGTTAAAATTCGAAGTTAAATTCTGTCATTTATTTTCTGTCAGCAAAATTTAATCTATTTTCTATTCAAGATCTTTTATTTTCTAAAATGATAAAAATTGTTTCCAGATTTGATAGATTTTCCTGAATTCATTTCTCTGTTTAAAGCATGATTCAAATAAGAATTTCCAAAATTCTCAACAAACATAACAAAGTTTCTGTTTAATACGTTTTTGAATCGAAATCTAAAATTTGTTTTATGTTTTGAGTTTGTTCTTAAATTTGATCAAATTTATTATTTCATGACTTTAATCGAAGATTTTTCCTAAAATCTTAGTCTCTCAATTTGTCTAACATTCTAGAAAATAAATACAGTGTGTTGGATTTACTGTTTAAATAAAAGTTAATGAATAGTTTTGCAAGAATTATTTTAAATCTCTCTCTTTCCTAATTTATTCAATCAAGAATTTGTTTATAATCTGATATCCATTTCCAAAATTCAGATAGAGAATTGAAAATCTATTGTAAAATTTATTCTTAGTATTCTTACCTGGTAGATTACGAATTTTGGAAATATATTTCTGAAACCTCTGTTCTTTTCTCCCTTGCTGCTCTTCCTATCTTCTCTGCCAGTTCCTAGACCGCATATCCTCCTTGTCTCCTTGGACGCATGGAGTGTGAAGATATCTACGGTAGGGGAAAGGGAAGAATCTCCCTATGGTAGGCACATATCCTGCTTGCTTCTTTGTAGCTTTTGTGAAATGCTTGGAGGGCTGTGTGTGCCTCTCCCAGGTCGCACCCTTCCCTGTTGGCTTGCTGCATATGGAGGGAGGATGTGTGCGTGGCTATGTCAAAGGTAGTTTGTGGATAGCCTTCCTCCCTGCCTTGCCAGATGTGTGGGTTCCTTTGCATGGGGTCTTCCTGCAGATGTGTGGGGTGTGGGGGAGTGTGGAGTGTAAGGGGAGAGGTTGTGCGTGCCTTCTCCCAGGCCACACCTTCTCCAAATCTTGCGTAGCTCGAACAAGACATCCCTTTTGGAGATTTCCTCCCTCCTTTGCATGCCTTCCTATAGTGTGTGTGGTGAGTTGAAATTAATCACCACTGTTTAAAACATAAATATTATCTCCTCCTCCGCATCTGGGTGAAATCCAAAACAATATAAACAATCCTTTTCAAATGAATTTTTCTGTGTTCTCCTAATTTCGTATTTTCTGTATGTCCAAATTCTCTCTCCCCTTGCCAATTTTGGATTTTCATTTGGTATATATCCTTTTTCATGCACTCTTTCCAACAAGAGAATGAGATCCACCATTTACTCAATGATCTCCAGTTCTGAATTAGAACTCCAGTTCACTAATTTTGATTGCCTCTTGATGAATTTAGATATTTTCTTCCACAAGTTAACAAAAGTTTTGATTTTTGAATGAAGAATCCAAGTATACGTGAGTTTTTTTTCAATTTGACTTGAAATACTTCATTTTCCATTTTTTTCAATTCAAATTACATATTTCCTCTTTTTATAATTTTCAATTTATAAACAAATAACTTTAAAATACCATTCATTTATTATATTTTATTAAATTTCGAAATAAAATAAATTTCATTTAAGTTTCGAAATTCAAACACATTATTTTGAAATAACGATCAAATATTTAAACAAGCAATCCAATTACTTAATTTAAATCATTTTCATCAATTTAATCAAATCCTCTTTTAATTCAGCATGCTTTTTCCCAATTTTGAGAAATTACATTAAAACTAGATTTCAAATTTGCAAGCATGATAAATGAAAAATATATTAAAGTATTCATCTATGTGAGTGTGTGAGATCCCATCTATTCATAAACATCAATCGACTAAACAAATCTACCTGATCGTTGTTCTCACCTTCCATCACGTTCACCTATTCCTGCATTCACTTGCACTCGATTTATCATCAGTAATGACAAACCCTGAAATAAACATAAATACAATTCAAATCATAATAATTGCATTTCAATTTCAATTTCATCTTGATTTCAATTTCAATTCAATTTCAATTTCATTTCGATTTGAATTCCAAATTAACTATCATTAAATAATCATGTAATTTTTATTTAAATCTCGACATAATAATTAATGTCTGCATTTCATAAGTCAATTAAAATTCATACGTGACATCCTTCCCCTCTTGAAAGAGACATTGTCTCGATGTATTATTAGTCATTCAATAAGCATTACATCATCATCAATAAAACATACTATCTCAATCAATAAACATAGTATCTCAATAGGTAAAGCATAGTATCTCAATCAAGCATAATGAAATAGTAACTAATAACATAGTTCTCCAATATAAACATAAAAATAATCATAGCATCCATGCTATCAAAGTTCAAAACATGTGAATCAAAAACTAGAGTATCAAGTATCTCCTTACAAAACAAATGCTAATCTATGAAAGCAAATGAGGAAAATGATGGTCTATCATCTCAGAATCATCCCATGTAGCACTATCCTTAGTATACTGGTCCCACTGGACCTTGTACTAAGTGCTATGTCTATTAACGCTAGTCTATCAGCAACTAGATTAATGACTTCCAGTACATCAAAGGGTCCCACCAATCTTGGAGCCAACTTGATGATTTTAAAAAATACGTAAAATTTACAAAACATTCCTCCGATGCATCAATCTTGTCCTTTCTAGACCTTGCTTCAAGTGTCCTCACTATCACATAGGAAAATTGTGTATGCTTTACACATACTTACTCTCCCAAAGAGCTTTATTCCACAAATACATATAATATATAATAATAATATCTATACTTAGTGATCAGAATTCATTGGTTCATGCATTTATCCTTAGTATAACCCAAATTGAAGAGGAATGTCGATGCATTGTACACTACATCATGTGTCCAATCCTTTCCTTTGAATTACACTGTTAGACAACTCATAACCCGAGTCCATCCACCACTTACACATTCATTATACTTACCATAAAGTACTTTACCTTAATTACCTGTCTATCCCGAGCATAACCTTGCTCCTAGACACTTATCAATTTTAATACTGCTCCACACTTAAGTTTCATTATTCATTAAGTTTAATTGATCACTTCTATCTATTATTTCCTTTTTGACATTTTATCAAGTCTATATTTATACCCAATCCTTTTCAACTTTATTAGAGTTTCATTTCTTTCCATATAATAGTCCAAAGTTCAATTTTAGAATTTTTACAAATCTTTCAAGCTTTAGTCCACCATTTTACTTATTTGATTAAAATACTATAAAACACATTTATTCAAATGAACGTCTCATGGTATGATTTTGGTTTTCAGAACCCTATCATCATTTGCTAAACTGAAATCACCTTTCAGGTTTACTAAGCAACTACTTACCACAATATTAATTAGGACCATAATCTTATATGTCGAGTTTCCAAAAACTGTATGTTCCTAGTGAATCTATCCACTAGAACATTATGGTAATCCCACTAATCAAAGACATATCATTTTGTCTTGTGTTCTCTCATTTTCCTTCTAGAATCTCATGAGAGTTACATGTCCTACCAATGAGGACTTATGGTCTTCATTTCCTGGCATACTAGATATTCCTTGCTACATTTTGTGCAGCTCCTTATTCTATCTTCTTTTGGATGATAGTGGTTCCTTATTCGACAATTCATTTTGTCAAACCGGTGTTTTAACTTTGACATTATTTTCCTCATTCCATTCTTGAATTTTCCAAATTTTAGACACATAGGTTCTTTTATATCCAACAATAGTCTATTGTTTGACTAAGTAATAACCTATTTTGATCTTTTGCCATTATTATTCTTCCTCTAATTGGTTATAGGTTTTACAAAGGTAATTCGCATTTATCTCAAAACATCCATACCTTGGATTTTCTTTTGTCCTTGAATTATTTTCAAAATTGCAATTCATCCTTTAACCCAATCTAACTTCCTGATTTAATCTAGTACTAATTTTGAATACTAATCCTCGTTGAATGACATTGATCTCTAGGCAATAACAAATTTAAGTGCATATCTAATCGTCAAGCATAAACATTCAACTCCATGATTTCTTAATTGTATAGGAGAGTCGCAACTTCAATAAATCCATTTTGAGC
Source organism: Sequoiadendron giganteum (assembly GCA_007115665.2). Classification (NCBI taxonomy): domain Eukaryota; kingdom Viridiplantae; phylum Streptophyta; class Pinopsida; order Cupressales; family Cupressaceae; genus Sequoiadendron; species Sequoiadendron giganteum. Next base: position 591,667,119 of record CM021106.1, on the reverse strand, counting down.
ACAAGTAACAATTATGATGTTATTCTCCGTAAGCTTTTTTTTTTTTAGCATTTCTTGCTAAGTGAAAATTCCATGATATTTTGTCATGACAATAGATTCTTCATTTTGAACGTGTTTCTATTGTAATATAAGAGCTACTTAAAATAAATTCTTATCAATAATACGACTTCCTTTATCTTATTAGGCATCTCTCCTATCCTTCTATCTTTGTAGGGTTTCATTAACTCAATGATATTCAATCCAATGGGAAAATCTTAAACCAATATTCCCTTCCAATTCTCTGGATGGAATCCTCAATTGTTGACTAGTCTGATTGCTTATAGATTTATCCACTTTATATGGCTAGCCAAGACTCAATGTATAAATCATTCAAGTTTAATTCCTACTTATAGGTATAAAAGGGTAATCCAATACGTAATCCAACTTATTAGGTTTTTGTCTCATCATTAGATATTTCTCTTTATTGAATAAACTTCTTGTCCCACATAGGTTATCTTTCACCCAAGGTTCCATAAAAAAAATTAAGGTAGTGATTAAGTGATTTAATCATTCTCAAAAGAGATTTTGGTGTGGTTCACCTAACATCACATCTTACTTTATTTTTCGCTCCATCTCAATGGCTTAATTAGCTAACAATTTTCTGTCCATAGGTTTCTTATCATAATAAGCTTCAATGTTTTCATGACATGGATATATTTCATAAAGAAATAACATCGTTATTTAAATTCTCTATATAAAGTATATAGAAGTAATGAGACACTTTCTTCCAATCACAAGTCTCTAAGATCTTTCCTTGTCAATTAGTAGACAATGATCTTCCTTATCATGATCTAATTATCTTCTTATTCTTGTCTAAGGTATTGATAATAATATACTTTGATCTTTAGATCGGATAATCATAAGGTAAAAAGGTCTTAACTCTTAACCTTTCCATATGTCCTTTTCCCGTTGTGGTCATAAAATGTATGAATTAGTTGTCCTTATGACTTGCAAAGAAGTCCTAACTAAGTCTCGTTAGGTGTGGTACTTAGCTTGATTCAATCCACTCTCTTCCTTAGTGTTTCTGCAACTTTCATTCTTCTTACGTTGAACTTTTTAGTAATTTACTTGCTTCCTTGAAAAAGGTTTGTCATTTTTTCTTGTTGACTTTTCGTTGTTCTCTTTTATCTCATGACATACCTTATTTACACTTTTCTCAAAGTTATACTTTTCATTGTTTTCTTTATCTCACAGATTCAGCATATTGGATCATTCAGTAGGAGATCCAATGAATAATCAGCAACTAATATTCTTCCATCTTCTTTCTAATATCCTTTTTTTTTTTCATACTTACTAACCTCTTTTGTTGATGTACTTATTAACTCAAAATGTTGCTTTCCTTGCAACTTCTAGTGCCCTAACACATAAAGCCATGTTGCATTCCTTTTCCATTTTGGATCCATTATTCACGGGTTGTTTTATTCCAAAAACTTCAATAACCTCATTGATTTCGGTTGGAGGAACCTTGCTCATGTCATTGACTATTTCTTCTAATTGTTCTAGTCTTTTCTCAATTCCTCGGTACTAACTCTTTTCTAACAAGGTCTTTATCTTAACACCAAAGTTTTATTCATGAGTTCCCCAACCCTTGAGGATACTTTTGAACAATCTAAAATTATGTTGACTTGCATATGTAGATTAATAATGTTTACACTAATCCAAGAGTTCTTGACTCTCTTACAATTGTAGGTTGCTACAATTTAATTTATCTCATTCCTACTCATTCTCTCTTTCTTAGAGCCATGTATGTATAGGTTATTCTTCCTAACCTTTCTACATACCCTAATTGCATAATCTTTCACAATCGTAGGTCTTATCATAAGTTGATGATTTAGGAATTCTGAATCTAGGGACGAATCTATAATTAGCCCCAATTTACCCAAGTTACTAAGACTTAAATCTTCCTTTTTCACTTCCCTAAGTTCTTTTCTCTTTCTGTTCTGGCACAAGAACTTTTCAACCTTTATCTTCTGATAAGGTTTATGCATTATTGCATAATGAGCTCATAGGTTGCAGTGCAGAACCTGGTTTCCTCTTATAGCAAATGTAAAGCATGAAAATCTTAAATTCAATGTCGATAATTACTTTAAATAAGATCCATTATATTAAAAATAAAGGCATCATTCCCTTCCATTTAGACATCAAAGAACTAGTCGATTACACAACAACGACATAAAAGTCGAAAGATAATTCATTACAATTCAGTCTAAATCATAAAAGTGTCGAATTACACAATTTCAGTTATAAATTCAATGAATGATAATAATATCAGTTACAATTTGAGACTTAGGCATTCAGTCACCATAAGCTCGTCATTACATATATAAAGAATAATAAAGCATAAAAGAAGATGCAATCAATCGATCTTCCATCCAAAGAAAATCTTCAACAAGAAGACGAGAACAAGGCTCAGGCGCTTTTTCCGCCCAACCTCGAAGCTTACGCTTCCCCAAAATTTCTTAGTCAATCAAGAAATACCCGACCATGCATGAATCCCTTAGCAAAATGCAGTCTATGAGCAAGATGGAATCTTGTGCATGCCTAGTATTACTAGTAAACCACAAGCATTTTCATTTTTCTAATTCATTAAGAAAGTAGCAAGTTTGATACTAGGATATGGTAGAGAGTTCAATAATCCATCTATTTCAATGGTCCATAAATTACTTGGTCAAGTAAAATGTCATGCACGACAAATAAAAGTAGTTTTGGAAAAGTAAAACTACACTCTCTATTTACCCATATTCGGCACTCGTCTCGGAAGGTAACTTTCCCCAAAAACATGACATGTGAATTCATTATCAAGCATGCATGGTCTATCAGTCAAATACAGTCTTTTGTAGTCTTTTAAAAACATCAAACTTGAAACTTTGTTTAAAAACGAAAATAGTTTAAATAGAACTTCTTTCCATTGTTCAAATCCATAAAAGACATAATGTTATTATTTTAATTTGAATAATTAAATATTCAATAAATTCTTTAAATGAAGGTGTAACTCGAGTATGCTAATTAAATACATATAAAAATAGAAATTAAAAGAGTACACACTCATTCATTCATACTCTCGTTAATTAATGTTGTTTCAATATCATTCTGGATGTTTTCCAAATAAATCAAATCTCAAGTTTAAACGTTTTAATTTTAGTTTATCCAATTTTGAGAAAATAAATTATAATCGTTTATCAAATTAAAAATAACTAATTTAATATTTTCAGTTTTGACAGTTCGCTTAAAGGTGAAATTTTCAAGTTTTCAATAATCTCAGTTCACAAATAGTGTTAAAATTCGAAGTTAAATTCTGTCATTTATTTTCCGTCAACATAGTATTATTTTCTGTTAGCAAAATTTAATCTATTTTCTATTCAAGATCTTTTATTTTGTAAAATGAAAAAAATTGTTTCCAGATTTGATAGATTTTCCTAAATTCATTTCTTTGTTTAAAGCATGATTCAAATCATAATCTCAAAAATTCTCAGCAAACATAACAAAGTTTCTGTTTAATATGTTTTTGAATCTAAATCTAAAATTTGTTTTATGTTTTGAGTTTGTCTCTAAATTTGATCAAATTTATTATTTCATGATTTTAATCGAAGATTTTTCCTAAAATCTCTGTCTCTCAATTTGTCTAACATTCTGGAAAATAAATAAAGTCTGTTGGATTTACTATTTAAATAAAAGTTAATGAATAGTTTTGCAAGAATATTTTTAAATCTCTCTCTTTCCTAATTTATTCAATCAAGAATTTGTTTATAATCTGATATCCATTTCCAGAATTTAGATATAGAATTGAAAATCTATTGTAAAATTTATTCTTAGAATTCTTACCTGGTAGATTATGTATTCTGAAAATATATTTCTGAAACCTCTATTCTTTTCTCCCCTACTACTCTTCCTATTTTCTCTACCAGTTCCTAGGCCGCGTATCCTCCTTGTCTCCTTGGATGCGTTGGATGTGAAGATATCTATGGTAGGGAGAATGGAAGAATCTCCCTATGGGAGGCGCGTGTCCTCCTTGTTGTTTTGCAACTTCTATGGAATTCTTGGAGGGTTGTGTGTGCCTCTCCCAAGAAGCACCCTTCCCTATTGGCTTGCTACGTATGGAGGGAGGTTGTGTGCATGGGTGTGTGGAAGGTAGTGCATGGAGTGCCTTCCTCCCTGCCTTGCCAAATGTGTGGGGTTTTTCTGCAGATGTGTGGGGTGTGGGGTGTGGGGGATTGTGGAGTGTAAGAGGAGAGGTTGTGTGTGCCTTCTCCTAGGTCGCACCTTCTCCAAATCCTGCGTAGCTCTCACAGGCTGTCCCTTTTGGAGATTTCCTCCCTCCTATGCGAGCCTTCCTATCCCATGTGTGGTGAGTGGAAATTAATCACCACTGTTTAAAACTTAAATATTATCTCCTCCTCTACGTCTAGGTGAAATCCAGAACAGTATAAACAATCCTTTTCAAATGAATTTTTCCTGTGTTCTCCTAATTTCCTATTTTTTGTATGTCCAAATTCTCTCCCCTTGCCAATTTTGGATTTTCATATGGTATATATCCTTTTTCATGCATTCCTTCCAAAAAGAGAATGAGATCCACCATTTACTGAATGATCTCCAATTCAGAATCAGAACTCCAGTTCACTAATTTTGATTGCCTCTTGATGAATTTAGATATTTTCTTCCACAAGTTAACAAAAGTTTTGATTTTTGAATGAAGAATCCAAGTGTACATGAGTTTTTTTTCAATTTGACTTCAAATACTTCATTTTCCACTTTGTTCAATTCAAATTACATATTTCCTCTTTTTATAATTTTCAATTTATAAACAAATAACTTTAAAATACCATTCATTTATTATATTTTATTAAATTTCGAAATAAACTGAATTTCATTTAAATTTCAAAATTCAAACACATTATTTTCAAATAATGATAAAATATTTAAACGAGCAATCCAATTACTTAATTTAAATCATTTTCATCAATTTAATCAAATCCTCTTTTAATTTAGCATGCTTTTTCACAATTTTGAGAAATTACATTAAAACTAGATTTCAAATTTGCAAGCATGATAAACACAAAATATATTAAATTATTCATCTATGTGAGTGTGTGAGATCTCATCTATTCATAAACGTCAATCGGCTAAACAACTCTACCTGATCGTTGTTCTCACCTTCCATCACGTTCACCTATTCCTGCGTTCACTTGCACTCGATTTATCATTAGTAATGACAAACCCCAAAATAAACTATCATTAAAAAATCATTTAATTTATGTTTAAATCTTGACTTAATAATTAATGTCTGCATTTAATAAGGAAATGAAAATCCATACGTGACAAGCCTCCTCAATAACAAAATAATTAAAAGGACTTTGAATTAGTCGCAAGACTTGATAGGCCTTTGTCAAAGGATGCCACCTTTAATAGGCTGTGATTTCAAGACATTCCCAAGCATGTGCGAACTAGAATGATATCACCTAGCCACATCAATCAAGTACCAACTATGTGTGCCAATGACGTCAAAAGGACTATCACTAAGAGAAATAAACAATGTATAATTAATAGGCTACCATTCCATCCAATGTTGTGGAGACCTTCATAGACCTACCTCAACAAAAGAACCATACAATGGTAGAGATTTCAAAGGGACCATCCCAAAAGAGATCTAGATCAAAAATTTCATAACTCAACATTGTGGAGATCTTCATGCATCAAAATTTACAAGTTGGATGCCAAGAGGGCCACCCCAGAAGGTTCCATGGGGCTACCACTTTTAAACCAACCAATGCCACAAAGGACATCAAGAGGACCATCAATAGCACTAGTCAGACAAACGACATTGAGAAGACCATCACAAAAATTAACCATCATGTGCCAACCAAACCAAAAGAAAACCAAATCCACATGCATAAAGAGGAGCGCTAGAAGAGTCTTTTGAGTTAACAGAGTCATGCCAATCAACATCAAGAATACCATTACCAACATAAGGAACCAAATGCCAAGAGGACCAACTCCATTCCATCAAGGACATCATGAGGACTGCCCAACAGTCAAGCAAAGATGCCATGGTGACCGTCTAAGGAGATACAAAAAAATTGAGAATAGAGAGGTCATTAGGACCCTCTCGAGCCCCCCAAAGATGCCATGATGACCGTCCAACAAACCAACCAAGACATCAAGCGGACCATCTGGAGGATCAATCAAAGAGATGTAGAGACTGCTCCATACTATAGAGTGCTTAGAAGTAGGGAAAACATGTAATGGTGAAACAAGACCAAGAAGCTTCCAAAAGAAGCTAAGAAAATTAGTCAAGAAAAATATTAACCTCATCTAGAGAAAACACAATAAAAGGGAGGGAATTATCAATGGACATGTTTTCCAATTAATCTATAGCTATATTCACTTCTTTATAGCAATGCTAAATCTGGTAGGACATAAAGTTCTGCAAGATGGAGAGAGCATGTTGTAACAAGTAATTCAATATAATCTATTCCTACATATACTCATCCAAGTATTACTACAACAATGCAACCAACTAGAAATATCACTCCAACATTGGGTATTTCCACTGGGAATCATTTTAGTTTTGTTAATTCAAAGATCATATCTCCAAACCCCTACCTCTCACAAACTTGCAATTTAGTTGTCCACCCAACATATATATAGCCCCTCCATATTCACCTCCATCTGAGAACATAAACAATGACTTAGTCATAAACCAACTTTTGAAAATTGTCACATCCCCTCAACAATAAATAGAAACATTGAACCAAAACCAAAATGGAAAACCTTCACAATATGTCAAATCAAAGCCATTGGCATTGGAGATATTAAAAACACAAATGCCACAAGGCATAGAGATACCTATATTTGAGAAACACGGTGGTAAAGGATATCCAAGAAACCATGTATCAGCATATACAACCTTATGTACTAACTTCATTTTTGAAGGTAAGCTCTTGGCTAATCTTTTTCCTAGGTGCTTAAAAGATACAACCTTGGAATAGTTTTGTTCCTTACCGAATAACTCAATCCACTCATTTAATGATATTTTTTATGCCTTTTTCAACTATTTCCAAGTGTACATTGGTCCTAAGATGGCCCTACCTAATTTGATGCAATGTAAAAAAAATTTATTTGAAAAGGTCACTGACTTTATAGAACGTTATCAACTACATTACTCACAAAACAACATTAAACTTCCCGATGCTGATCTTTAAAGAACGTTCATTTACAACTTACAAAAAATATCCAAGATAAGCTTGGGATGAGGAAATTTCCCTCCTTTACACACTTATGCATCACTCTTTGTGATTTTCAGAACTCACTTAATCAACACGTAGGAAAAACTGCTTTTACCCATCTTGAAAAAATTGAAACTTTGTCTCATAACAATTTCCAACCATTCAAGAAAATAAGAAAGGACTTTATATTAATTTCAACTTTATACAAATAAATCAACCTCAAACAAACCACCATGCTGAACCTTTAGTGGCTTCCATAAAAACAACAACTCCATACCAATTTTAGGATAAGAATAGGCAATTCACCCTATTTCCCAATACCCTCCATTCCATTATGTTATAAATTTTAACCAAAAACCTAATCATCTTACCTCATGTTAGGCCTCTTGATACCACTAAGCCTTTAACTCAAAACTATAACTCAAATGACTTCTTCCACTATCATCAACAAGATGAACATGATATAGAATTATGCATATGTCTTAAACATATAGTGTAAAACCTCATTTATTCCAATCACATCTAGTTGGGCTATGATAATGCTCAAGGAAACAAATATATTGCCTCACCCAACAAAAAATTGTAAATCTTTACTAATCCCATGCCAAACCATTCCATCTCATTTGTAAATGCTAGAGATAACAAGAATGATGTGATGAATATTGACAAGATACAATATATAACTAATGATGATAAGAGTGATAATGTATATTATCTAGATGCTATGATTGGATTCATTAGCATTCAACCTCGTAAGGGCCAGAGCAAATTGTCTCTTGATATTGCTTTCTCAAATAGTGATATAATTAAACATGCATCTAATGGTCCTCTTTACATAGCCAGAACAATGAATGACAAGCCTACAAATGGGATATTAATTCATCTTGTGTGTGTAGAGAATATTATCACTAAATAATTCCTAATTTTTCATGAAATATACCAAGATTTTTATGAATAATTGAAATCATGGATCAAAACTCGTGATGGTTTTTCTCACCTTATGATAGGTTCGATGACTCTTCCATTAAAAGTTGGACTGAAATAATTAAATGTATTATTCTCTATCATCCTAATGTTAGATAAATTTTGTCTGAAGTTAGGCTATCCATGGCTATGCTACATGAATGTCGTCCCATCAATCATCCATAAATGCTTAAATTTCCATTTGATAGCCAAATTTTTACTGTGTATCATAGTGATTTTAATCATTTATATTTTCATGGGAACTTTTCATTGGATTTATTTTTGCCCAAACCTATGGAACCTATTGCACCTCATGAGGATATTTCTTTAAATCATACCTAATGTTCAAATAAAATCATATAGTAGAATTATCCCATGCCAATATCTCGCCTAGAATTGAAATATCCATAGTTGTTCTTCCCACTCCCATTGTTCTAGATGAACCTATACTTGTAGAAAAAAAATTCCCAACTAATCAAATAGAGTATGGTGCTATTCCACCACTTATGTCCTATAAGAGACCAAGAGATAACCTTACAATCTGATTTTTTCCTCCTAAAACCAAACAAGTTTATAATCCTAAAGAGAAAGTAGTTCCCAACCCACGACTATCCCTTTCATTCCTCCCCTAAGGTGAGAAAAGAGATCGATTGTTGATAAATCCACTCCTACACTATCACAACTTGGAAACTATGCAAGAAGAAACCAAATTTTCTAAGGATCATAGACATAGATTTCATGCTATTGCTCATTAGTTAGATGAAAAGAATAAACCAATAATCCAAGATCAACAACCAACTCAAACAAAGCATGATGATTATCCACCTTCACCACAACATGAAAATTCTAAACCACAAAAAAAATAAGAACATAAAACAAACATTGTCATTAGACCTCTCGTTGTGATTAACTTGGATGATGATGATATTTCTAAAATTGATGAAGAAGTGCATAATGGATTTAATTTATTGTTTTCCACTTCTATGAATTTAGATGGGGACGGCCATGATGATCCTCCTAAAAAGAGTGGCACACCATGTGTTGAACCTAGTGATACTCCTAGTATGGAACTGGTTGTAGTCCCTTTGACTAGTTATCCGCCTTCCATATATGATGAGCAAGATTAGGATGCAAATGACCTACTATAGGTTGGATCACATGTGACACTTTCTTTTTTTGATGTTCTTTGTGATTGCATGTATGTAATGTGATCCTCTATATCATGATTCTTGTTTTGTATTTATGTTTGTGAGCTTTCTTTTGGATGGCCCTTGTCACTCCATTGGTTAAATGATACAAAGAAAGAGAATTTGTCATAAAATTCCTCTATTTGTATCTACATTATTCTATCTATCATAAACATTGTCTTTTATTTTGTCTTGTTTTTTTCCTTTTGGGGATGATGTAAGGCATCCCGACATCTAAGTCTCTTCCATATTGACCCAAAAGATTTTATTTTCTTGCACTCTCTATGTTTAATTCTTCATTTGTGTTCATTGTTCTACAAACTATTTGGGGGAATGATGATGGTTCCGAGCTCTATTATATCAATGTAGCTTAGACATATGCTTACCCCGAATTCGTAGATCCCTTATGTGTTATCTTTTGAAATTACATGTGGGGTCGATCCTTCTTCATGAAGCAGCTTTATTTGGAAACATATCATTGTGATAGGGATTTCTAAATATTCTCTCATGGACCTTTAATCAATTGAAATTTATCACTTATACTTAAAATAAATTACTCACATCATGGTGTTTAGTAATTTATTTAAACTGGGGTAACACATTTGAATTATTCATTATGGCATTTTTGGCTTCACTTTTATTCATAGGAGTTGGGCTTAGTGTAGAGTTTGCATAGCATCTTGACCATTTTGTGGCAGCTTATCAAAGTTATTAGGGAGTTTGTCCCATCTAGATTTTGGTATGGTTGACCTATGGGAGTACACTTTTACACCTGGTGTGTCTATTCCATCTACCACCCCTTTTTATGGGTACACACCTTATAGACCTAGTGTGTGTTTCTTATTTTTGTCTTTTTGGCTCACCTAGTGTATATCGGATTGCACTAGCCCTTGTGAGAATATTTTGTAGACATTGCATAACAAAAATTGCTAGTCCTTCCTTTTCCTTTTCTTTTTTTTTCTTTTTGCATTGGCTTTGGCATTGTATGCTTGCAAATATTTTCTTGTTGCACATATCTTACATCCATGTGTGTCCTTTGTGCTTATGTTGGTTTTCCATTGGGATATTCGATCCTGGGGGCTTGGCAACCTCCTTGATCTTTGTCAGACTAACTCATTAACAATTGTGCACTCAGATCCCTCTTGACATATATTTGTCTATTGTAGTGTGTGTATGAGCATAAGTTCATACTCTCACTAAAGTGGGGGCTAAATGTAGGATAGAAAAATTGTATACCTTTACAATTACACAACATGTTTGGCTCCTTTTATTTATTGGACTTAATTAAGCTTATAATTCACAAAAAATATCCATTTCAAAGCCTTATTTTTCTCATTTTTTGAAAGGATAACCTACATTCAATTAATGCATAAATATTAATTAAATCATCATGGAATATGTGTGTCCTAGACGTAGAGGCTAGAACCCATTCACCCATAGGAAAATGGGTCCCCTTAAACTTCTAAGACCCTTTTTTTAAATATGTTTTTGGTGGTATTTTAATGATTCATATTCAATTTGCAATTGTCAAATTTTGGAGTCTAATTTTAGTGAAATTCATATTTAAATACATAGTCTTTTCATCTTTTGAATTCTAAGGAACATGCATGATCTAACATTATCAAGACTTCATGAAAGAAAATATTATTTTCAAGAGAATTCAAAAGTAGATTTATCAATCCTCTGTTGGAAAAAAAATCAAGATCCTAACTGTTAGAGTAAAGGTTTTAACTTAATTATGTTGATTAAGTTACCTTTATTCCCTTCTTAAGATTTCACGTTAGTTTGCATAAAGTGACATTTAATAATTATATTAATTATTAAATGTTATCCTATTAGGGTTTTATTAGGGTTTGCATGCAGGTGATCTTCGGGGTTTGTGGTGTTGTATTTTCTCAACTCCTACATGGTATCAGAGCTCCACACCTGCTGCTTCCTGTTCTTGTTGTGAAGATTCTTGGAGCTTCAAGGGTTTGGGGCTTGTTTTCTTGATCTAGGGAACACCTACATTTTTGAAGCTTTTTCAGCTCAAATGGACATTGCCATTGTGTTCGCAGCGGTCCAAAACCCCTAAATCAACTGTCCATTCATTATTTTTGGACAAAGTCAAAATCTGAGGCAAAAAATTTTTTACATTTTGGTCGTACGACCGTCCATTTGCTGGTAAAAAAAAAATTTCCCTTTTTTTTCCTTCATTTTATTTTCAGAAAATTAATGTATAATTTTTAGATTTTTTTTTAATAAAAAATCAAGAAAAAAAGTTTATTTTGGCCGAAATTTTGAAGCCTTTTAAAGGCTTGCATAGGCCTGCGAGCTCCCTGCGTAGGCAGGGACGGTACCCAAGGGTACCACCGCCTGTCCTTACGGCAGGCGGTGGCCCTTGGGTGCCGCCCCCACCTACAGCGGACGGTACCACATGGGTATGGCCCTGCCACATTGGCAGGTGGTGGCCTATGCAGAACCCACCCATACTTTTTAAATTTTTTTTTTTTATCTGTATGTTTTTTAATGATTTAAAAAAAAAAAACTCAAAACCTTTTTTTATTGTTTTTTATATAAAAAAACAATTTTTTTTTTGTAATTACCCAATTGCACTTTTACGGTGATGGCCATTTGGCCATCAAATTTAACATGGTGTTTTTGCTGCGACGGCCATATGACCGTCAAATTTAACTCAGCACTGATCTTTTCCCTCTTTGGAGCTAATTTATTATGGAGGCTGTAACTTGGGCATACGATATCGTTTTTTGGAAAATGAGATATCATCGGAAAGCTGGTTTTCTTGTCTTTCCAGTGGTGTGGGTCTCATCACATACTTTTTCCGTTGGTGCATTCTACAGCTAGTTGAAGACAAAGAGGCTATTTTTAGTCTCAAGCTCATAACTTTTGATCTGTTTCTCCATTTTTCGCAATCTTAGCGACGTTGGAACCGTATTTTAGAGCTTTTCAGTTTCATCCATGCCATTTTTCCAGATTTCACTCCAGGTATCTTTTATTCAGTTATTTGTGTTTTCACATTCTGGTGGATTACCTGGACATATTTGCTCTTGGAAACATTTTGTTTGCATGGGATGCTTCGTTTTTGGCTGTTCTTCATGTATTTCCAGCAGTTTGTCCTTTGAGGACATTTTTAGCATCATTTGTAAGCTATCTTTTATGTAAATGCACTAAGATAAAGTGCCACAATATTGTACATGCATCTTTTGGGATTTTGCACATAAGGTTGTGCCATATTTTGTACTCACACTGATATTATAAAGTGCCATGAGGGGTTGTGTAGTTTGCCTTTGTTTTTCCATCACATCTTTGTCCGGTGAGTATCCATACCATGGGGGGTTGTGTAGTTTGCCTTTATTTGCCATCACACCTTTGTTCGGTGAGTGTCCCTCCACGATGACCATGGATCCATATGATTCTAGCCTCATGCATGTGTGCTTTGTTTTGCACAGCACTTTTTCAGTTGCAGGTGCTTTCTTGTGCACTTTTAGATGTTCTATCCTCTTCATGCACTATAGGGTGTTGCAGACCATTTCAGTTGATCTGTCAGACTCCTAGTTCACCATTATGGGAGGGTATTATACTGTTCGTGTTAATGCTTCCTTGGTTTTGCCTTGGAAGGAATCTTCCATTCTCAGTTGATCAGTGTTTCAGACTATTGGTTCTTGTGCCATCTGTATCTTCGTTCTAGGTGTTTGCTTTTGTTTTCCATCTGATTCGAGTAGTGTCATATGGGCACTTATGCAGATTATTGTCTTCTTATTCCTGATCATCCTATCTTCAGCGGAGGTTCTTCAGCACCATAGTAGTCATCTTTCGATAGTTGTTTGCAGCTTCTTCTGCTTCAGTGATGTCTCTTCTTGGCCTTCTTCTTCTTTTTTTGGAGTAGAGCTTTTTCCCATGAGGTTTTCTCTATTTCTTCATTTTACAGAGATTTGGTTGTATTTGGGTACCTGATCTGGCCTAGTTGTCAGGACCCATGTTTCCCTTCTTGCATTGTAGTTACCTTTGCTTTCTTGCATTTGTTTGTAGCTGCACTGTTGCTCATCTTAAGGGGGGGTGTTAGAGTAAAGGTTTTAACTTAGTTATGTTGATTAAGTTACCTTTATTCCCTTCTTAAGATTTCACGTTAGTTTGCATAAAGTGACATTTAATAATTATATTAATTATTAAATGTTATCCTATTAGGGCTTCTATTAGGTTTTTTCCTATTAAGGTTTTATTAGGGTTTGCATGCAGGTGATCTTCGGGGTTTGTGGTGTTGTATTTTCTCAACTCCTACACTAACATCATGTTCAATTCTATGTATGTTCATGTCATGTTGTGAAAGAATTTAATATGAATTATTGATTCCAAAGAATCCAAGCATTTCAAGTGTCAAAATCTATCAAGAAAAGAAAGATCAAGTTCCTCAGAGTGATGTGTTTGACTTGAGTCCTTTAAGGAAGGCCATTGAAGGGTGGTGAGTTGTAGCAAGAATTTATCATTCATCATGTCCTTCGCCTATTCATTATCTTTCCATGAAGGTTTAATTTCCAAACTTGGGTTTTGACCAAGGCCAACCACCATTGAAAAAAAAAATTCCTCTTTATGTATGTGTAAATTATAGGTGGAAGAAGAATTGAAGAGTTCTTGAAGAGAAATTTTGCATTATTGCATAATTTTTCATCATTGTTGTCAAGCCACAAAAATTGAGTTACAAACTTTATTTTTTACTTTCCGATTATTCAAAGCCAAGATCTAGCATCAGAGGATTACCGAAAGTTATTTTGGAGCCCTAGACCTACATGCATTTTCCCAGGGGTGAATGAGTCCCATTGCAACTCTAAAAAAATAATAATGACAAGTACATGCATTCAAATCCTTCTCAGATCTACCTAGAAATTTTTGTAACAATTTTTGTACTTTTGAGAACCTACATTTTTATTATTAGGCCTTATTGTTCATTTATTTTGATTGTTTCAAATAATTTTAGTTTGGTTTCAAATATGGGACTATTGTCATAAGGGCTAAGATCCAAGTCTGATTGGCTCACCATTGAGGTTAAAAGTCACTCTTTACACCTTGTGGTCTCTTTCCTAATGAAAATTGTGGGGAAAGATACCTATTAAGATTCCTAGGATTTTATAAAAAATCACAAACCATTAAAAACCTTTAAGGGTGTCCTTTTCCCTTCATTTCAAATCCATACATAAGTCAATATGTAAATTATAATAGGCCTCTCAAAATCAAGATTTACCATGAAAAGGTAATTTTATATTTATTGCAACTATATTAAATAAGCTACAAATTGTTTTCTCAAAAATATTCGAACTTAGGTTTGGAAAAAGTTAGAAAAATTAAAAAGCTAAACCTCTACTAGTACTACTCTAATATAAAACAAACTAAAAATATAATTTCCATTGAACCCTTGAAATAATACAAGGTTTTAAATTATATTTAAGAAAGCAAACTCCAATTAGAAATATTATATTCATCTCTATGAATAAAAAATATATTCACACAAAAAATTGCACATGAAGGAGCAGGTGCGGATCAGATGCGAAGAGAAGAAGACCATGTGTCTTCGATGGTGGAAGGAAGGATAGGAAGGTGCATCAAGTTGGAGTGACTGAGTAGATCAGAGGTCAAGGATTGTGGGCTAGAGATGCTGAATTGGAAATCTCCCCAGAAGACATCAGAGACTGGGCGTCCAATGAAAACTAGAAGAACGGGGGAGGTGCTAGAGATTTGGGGGCGCTAAGTGTAACCCATTGGAAAGAAATTGGCAACGGAGCCACATGTTCTCTCCTTAGAATCCGAGGCAATGAAATTGGAATGGTAATCAAAGAACGCAAGGGTGGGGAAATTTCAATGGTTGTGCTTGAAATCCTAACTAGGGTTGGTTTCAAGGGGCATGAATAAGTTGGAAGGGGAGTATGGGAAAAGGCCTTAGAAATCATGTCAACATTTCAAACATGAATGATAACCAAGAATAAGCCAATAGAAACAAAGAAGAATCTGGGAATAGGCTTAGGAAAGCAATGACGATAAGTGTTGAAAAGCTCTAAATGGTAAGAGAGCGGCTTGATTGTCTAGGGTTGATAGCGAAATGGATAGGGAAAGATTTCAAGTGGGATTTTTTGGTGAAATGGTGGCAAGGAAAATAGGGTGTGGATTTATAATTAAAGAGATTGGCCAATGGTTATTTCATGGTGATTTTCCTTTCAGAGGAAATTAGGAAGGAAATTGAATCAGGTGTTTGGTTTCTAGATGGATTTGGATTTCACATTTGGAGATAGATGGTGGGATTCAATCCATTTATGGATAAAATGGAGGTAATACAAGAGTGGTGGAAACTGCCTAATCTACCATTGGAGTTTTGGGCTCCAAGTATTTTGGAGGAAATTGGAAATAATTTGGGGACATATGTTTGCGCAGAGGAAAGATTGAATTGAGATGGCATAAGTTGATTTGTAAGGGTATGTGTGGAAAAATGCCCCAGGTAGGAGCAGTGGAACAAAACTAAATTGGTGATACATTGAGGGGTTTGGGTAGAAAAAATTATCCATAATCCTCTTCCTATCTCTTAGCTCATAAGCACCTTTAGAATGTGGGAAATGCGTCACTGATCAAAGTATGATCAGGGATGCTCGAGGGCTCCCCAGGACCTTAAACATTCTTTAAACTCACTAAATGATGATGCTTCTAGAAATAGGGCTGCAGGTGGGGATAATGGATTGGATCCCCCCTTGATGGAGGAGCTAAGGAAGTGGGCACGAGTAATGGAAATCAAGAGGGGGAGTTGAAGGAAAAAGTGGCAGAAGCTATTGATCTATTAGGAAACAAATGTAGGTAGGAGGATCTAGACTCATTGATAAAAGTCTTGAATGAGTTGATAGAACTAGCCAAGGCTGCAAAAGTTGCACACTAAGGATGGATGATGAAGAGGATTTTGAGGACTGGATCAATTTCCATGTCCATGAAGAAGATGAACTTCCTTTTGAAAAAGGTAGTGCCATGCTATCAAGTAATAAGCATAAAATTTTGATAGTGGGTGAATTTGAGACAGGTAAACTAGGTATCAGCCAAAAGACATGCAAGAAACCTCTCCAGATTGTGGAAAAAGTAAGAGGAGGGGAAAGATTCCAAAATAGGAGAAGCTCAAGTGGGACAAGGAAGAAAGTGGTCAAAAGAAGATCAATGAAATATTGAAAGTAGGGAAGAGCGAAGATCTTCCTAAAGAAAAATGAAGATCATTACATGAAATGTTAGGGGCTTAAATGCCCCTAATAAACAATGGCTAATTAGGCATCAGCTAGAAAATATACACTTGCAAACATAGAACTATTACAAGAAACTGAATTGGAAGAATAGGAAAGGAGAAGGATGGAGAGAAATTTAAATTTTTGGCGAATAATTGGGGTCAATGTGAAAGGTGCATCTAGTGGCTTGTTGGTCGCTTGGAAGCCACAATCGGTGTTGTTGGAGGAAGTCAATAGAACTGGACATTGGATCGCTTGTTGGGTAAGAAGTCTTATATCAAATTTATGTTTCTTACTCATTTATTTCTATGGTCCTAATTCTTGCATTCAAAAGAGGCATGGATGGAAAGATTTAGATATGGTTTTGAATAACCCAAGGTAGGATTTCTGTGTGATTGGGGGGATTTCAATGCAATATTAATATATGAGGATAAAAAGGGGGGTGTGGCCAAAGTATTACAATCTCATGATGATTTTATGAACTTTTTAGAGATAAATGTGTTAATAGAAACTCAAATGGGGAATGGAAATTTCACTTGAGCAAATAGGAGGCTGGGGTTTACCAGTATATCAAAATATCTTGATAGATTTTTCTTCAATGGGGATCTAGGTAAGTTTCCCTTCACTATGGAAATAAAAATTATCCCTAGGTCTGGATCATATCACTTTCCAGTACATTTGTAGATAATATGAGAAAAAATACCAGTAAGATGTCCTTTTAAATTTGAAACAATGCGGTTCATGGATCTAAATCTTAGGGACCTCATAAAACAATGGTGGTCAAAATGCAAACCTAGTGGTTCAAAAATATTTGATGTGGTCACAAAATTAAAAGCAGTCATGCAAAAGTTGAAACAGTGGAACAAAGAGTGCTTTAAGAACATCTTAGAAGAAAGAAGGAAGATAAAAGAAGTGTTGAAGGAGGTAGAAGAGAAAGTAATAGCGAATGGGATGGATATCAATATCTTTCAGGAGGAAAAATTTCTAATAGGAAGGTTGAATGAGATGTTGGCCAAAGAAGAAATCTTCTGGAGACAAAAATCCAGAGAATTGTGGTTGAAGGTAGGGGATAGGATTGCGAAATTATTCCATAACTCAACAAAGTTCCATAGGGATGCAAATATAATTTTGAGCATCAAAGGGCTTGATGGGAGGATGATGGAAGACCCAATAGAAATCAGGAAGATGATAGTGGATTTCTTTCAAGATCTACTGAACGATAATGAGGGTTCCAAACTTCTAGAGTAGTATGAAATACTTAGAAATATACTAAGGCTGGTAACTAAACATCAGAATGAACAAATGTTTTCCAGATTCACTGAAAAAGAAGTCAAAATGGCTTTGTTTCAGTTACACCTAGAGAAGGCATTGGGGGTCGATGGCTTCACAAAAAATTTCTTCTAGAAATACTGGGACACTATGGGACATGAGATCACCTAAGAAATAGAAGATTCAAGAGAGTCAGGTCTGGTGTTAAAAGAAGCAAACCTGAGTCTTTGGAGGAATTTTGCCGTATTTCCTTATGTAACATATTATACAAGATTTTGGTGAATGTCGTGGCTAATAGTTTGAAGCACATCTTTCCAACCATCATCTCAGAGGAAGAATCTAGGTTTGTTCTAAGAAGGTCGATCCTAGATGGGGTGGTAATTGCATAGGAGGTAAGTCACTCTATACAGAAATAGAAGAAGCCAATGATGTTGTTGAAGCTCGATATATGGAAGGTGTATAACAAAGTGAATTTTCGCTTCTTATTCAAAACCATGGAGGCCTCTAGATTCCAAAAGAAGTGTTTGGATTGGGTCTTTGGGTGGATAGCATGCTCGATATATTCAGTATTGGTGAACGGTTCCCTGGAAGGATCCTTCAATGCCTCCAAGGGTCTGAGGCAAGGAGATCGCCTTTCTCCATTTTTATTCATAATCATGGTTGAGGCTTTGGGGAGTACAATTGATAGTGCCTGAAGGAGTGGGTAGGTGTGTGGCCTCCAAGTCACAAGTAGTCAAAGTGTTGTCACACACCAATAGTTTTTAGATATGTGAACATCAAAATCTGTGAATGGCTAGAATTCTAACACACACCATTAGCATGATTAGTATTTCAAAACAAAGCAAATATTCAACATCCATATGAGATAATCCAACATGCTTTAAAATGCAATCCAATAACAAGATAACTAAAGAATATAAAGAAAAACATGAAGCATACTTATCCCATATTGGATTGGTGCCACTTTGTTGTGTGGAAAGTAGCCCTTTCCCAATCCTTGATAAACTCAATGATAAAATGCCTTGAAGATGCAAATGACAATGGAGTGGAAAAAATTAGCTCTCAATGTGAAGAGAGTAACTTTTCTCTAAGTTGTGTAGTAGACGATTGAAATGAAGGATAGCCTCTCCATTTATAGAATATTTTGATGAGAGAAGAAGAAAATGGGATGAATGTGGGATAAAAACCCAACCAATATGAAGAATCCACTTGTCACTATGTGAATGGGCCAAGGATGTGCAAGTTTTGATGAATGTGCCAATAAATGACATTAGGTGGCCTTTCCAAATTTGAAATTTGGCTTGTTGGAGGGAGAAGAAAGGAGTCTTAAATGCCAAGTGGGGGACATGTAAGAGGGGTTAATGCTATGTTGGAAGAGGCAAGTCATTTGAGAGGTAGATTCAAATTTGAGGAATATTCCCTAAAGATGCCATGTTGAGGGAAATTAGAAGATTTAATAAATCAATTAAATGATTTATTTGTGCAATTGGGAAAAGCTAGAGGATGTGACATGAGTTTTGATTAGCATTAATCATGATTTGATTAATTAAGATGAAGATTAGTTGATTGTGACATTTTGACTTAGACTTTTGGATTAAAATAAATCAAAATGAGAGGAAATAATGGATATTAGCCATTTAATTAAATACATTTGATTTAATTAAATAAAGAAAATTTAGGAGATAATTAACTGAAATGATTTATTTAATTAAAGAGATAACCTTAGGAGATTACTCAAATAAACCTAATTTATTTAATTGATGGGTGAATATGAAAATATGAGGAATGCATGATGTCAATTTTGCATGTCTACATTTTGCCCCTCTTTGAAGCAATGTTCTTGTTGCATTAGTTCAAAGAATGATGTCATCAAGATCAATTTTTTTTTTTTTTCTAATTTTTCAGATGCCCCAGCGAAAAGAAGTACTTCGGTACATTGCCCCCTCGAGAGATCGAGCGAGAAGTTCAATTTGAGGGTCGATCTCATGAAAAAGAGGTTCAAAATGGATGTATGGATGGTTAGACTAACATATCTATATGATAATGATGATGAGATATGACTCTTAGGATGCTTAGAATAACAAATCTATATTATCCTAAATGACTTAAATGATGATGCAAATGAGATGTTTATAAGAAGATTAGAATAAAAAATCTATATAATTTTAAACATCTTAAATGATTATGCAATGCATGTGAGATGGATGAGCTGGATGATGTTGTCCCATGATTACTCAGGATGAGAGTGTGGATGCAAGATGGATACGTTGTTAGTGTGAAAGAGGATAGAAGAATGAGAGGGATCAACCCTTGAATCCAAGAAGATGCATAAGTCCAAAAGTCCATTATTCATCAAGACTTTATTAGATATGATGATGAATGATGATGTATTTCTTATCCAAGGATGGGAGAGATAAAGAGCATAACTTTCCTTATGGTTGATAAAACAGATAGGTACGATGCATCAAGGTATAAAGAACTAGGATGGAGTTGTGCCTAGTGTGATGGAATTTGATTCGTCAAATAGATAGGAGGATCTTGTTCACACTTGACATACAAAAACCTTGCTAGGATGCACTTAACAAAGCAAGTATTTGCCAAGTTATATTACAAGAATTTCCAGCAAGCATAATAGACAAAAATATAATGATCATTGCCCCATTCCTTTCTCTCTAAATTGTTTTGATTAGGCATCATCAAGAGGTCCTTGGAAGGAGCACAAAATATGATAAGTCAAAAAGACCAAATAAAGTAAATAAACAAGCTAGTGTTCTTCGTACCGCTAGCCAAGACTAAAATACGGTGTTGCCTAATGTTGATGTCCATCGCAGGAAGGTCGCATTCCTAGGACATGTTGTGATCAGGTGATAATGAGATTTTGATTTGGATGATAAGCTATTGATACCAAGAGTTGACCAACTAGTTTACTTATTGACCTAGACATGAGACTTTGACGATTGAGCTTTTACTTGTAAACCTGCTATACTTGCTTCCGACTGACTTACCAAAGGATGAAAATGATGATTGATTTATTATGAATGATGATTATTTCGGGTGAGCGAGATGAGATGGGTGCACCATTTTGGGTTTTTTCAAATATTTTGATTTTTTGTGTTTTGAAATGTTTTGAGGCCGTTTTTAGGATTTTGAGATTTTTTCAATTTTCTTTTGGATTTTTAAGATTTTGATCAAGAACCTAACTGAAAGACCTATCCTAGGGATCTCGGGATCTGATCAATAGATTATCCTTGCCTACATTATACACGTAGAGACCATGTAGTTCGAATGACGACAGACTTGACTCAATGATGAGAGAGATGGGCAAACAGATTGCCATTTCCATTGTGACGGACGCCTAAAGGACTAACCTAAAATTTGTTGGTGGATGATCAAAGATAAACCTTGCCTAATTTAAAGTTCAGAGATGACGTAGTTTGGTTTGATGACTCTATTTTTAATTTTTCAGATTTTGACATGTTTTTGGTTTTGATGGATTTTGGATGTTTTTGGATTTTCGCATGATTTTGATGATTTGGATATGGATACGATATTAGTGCTTGGGATTTTATTGAAAACTAGGCTAGGTTTGATTGATTAGATTGATGGGTTTATGATGATAACATTGTTAAGGATACACAACAATGCAAGGATAGTGTTAAGCAACATAAGGATTTTAAGGTTGATGATGATAACATTGTTGAGGATACATAACAATGCAAGCATAGTGTTAAGAAACACAATAATGGGAAGGAAATCCTGAGATGATGATGGATTGATTGGATTTGATTAATCGGGATTTTGAAGCTTGATTTGGAACAAAATTATTTTGATGATTTGATGTGATGTTAACATGCAAGTTAGATGCGACTAATATTGATGGCTGGGTGGAAAGACTCTTGGTCATGGTTACTTCCATGTTGGCAGTCATCATATGCCAAGAATCGATGTCTGGCTAGGAAATTGTGCCATATGGGATGCATGAACATGGGTGGTAGTACAATGATGGCATGGGACAGGTGAGGTGGGATTCAGTACGACATTTATGGTCTCTTCATCAGTGAAATGATGGTAATGCAAGGAAAATTACAAAGCCTACAATATGGATGTTTTTTCCATCATCTCAATCTTGCCCTTGGGATTTTATGATCAGACAAGATCATGTAAAATGGTGGTTTTGATGCATTGGCAGTGTAGTTCATGGCATGAAAGGTATTTAATCAGACACTTCCATTTATAATTGAAGTGACTTCTGCCTCCATCAAATTTCTAAAATTTCTTGTTGAGCATTTCATTTCACATCTCTAGCCTATGTGATTTTAGTGTGGGTTTTGTTTTTGTTAACAATGGGTGAGCACTCCAAGTTCATAGTCGAGATGTTAGTAGAAACTTTAACCAATATTGGGGCCAACACCCCAATACAATTGGACAGCTCAGTGAGGGAGATGAAATTTCATGCAGAGGTGATAGTGTAATGAATCAAAAGGATAATGAAAAAATATGACCCGCTCATCTTGGCCATAGTGAAAATGGTGTTAGGAAAATGCTTCATTTTGAATGGTGAGACTAAACATGTTGGGAATCACATTGCTTCTAGGTTCCTGACAGCCCTATTGGAGATAAGGATGAAAAAGAAGGATGCAAAGACATTAATGCGATAGATCTTTTTTGTAGAATGGATGGTGGGTTTAAAGGAGGTCTTCAGATTTTCCATTACAGGGATAGGATCTCCACTACCCTGAGAATTTTTGACCTTCTACAAGCCTGGGGAGGTGGTGAAGTATTACCCATTCATTCTCAATCTAAAGGGGATGGCTTTGGTGGAGCACAAAAAAATTGATGCAGTTGGTGTGGATTATTTACTACCAGTGTTTGAGATTAAACACTCATTCATCCAATGTGTGGTTCTAGATTTTTGTGTGTTTTCTGCTACCAACGGGTTCCTAGAGTGATGGATTCTAGTATTGAATTATGCTCTATAAATTTGGTATAGCTTGTAGTTAGTTTTAGGAGGAAGGCTTATAAAATTGGTGGGTTTTGGGAGCTTACTGCCTACATTTTATAATTTACTGGTATTTGACCCTACGTGGTCTATACCGAAATAGGTAGGATGGATAGGTTAGGTTGGTGATTAGTGCTCCTCTCATGGTGAAGTCTCTATAATAATTTTATTGATATATTACTAAAATATAGTCTCTTACATATCAAATATATATATATTCACACAATAATTAGAATGATATTCATTTTACTACAAAATATTCCCCATTTAAATATTTTTCACTTCCCATATAATTTTTAGATCACTCCAATGATCCCTATAAAATGTAGAAACTAATCTAACATTTGTAGACCTAATATTGTTAATGAATGAGTACTATCAAATTTGAGACAAATATTTATATTTAGATACAAAAATTCACAAATTTCGAACCACAAAGTAATTCAAACCTATATATTTACAAACACCATATTCAAGAATAATGTTTATTAAAAGTATAACCACATTAAAATTTCTTTGTTTTCCTTAAAAAAGGAAGACCATAAAATACATACTATAATTTTTTTTTTCTTATTAAGATACGATATGTGGTACAAACTACATGTGTGCACTTTTGAGTTCATCCACATTTACTATATATTTCTCAAATTTCTTACTTAAGAATATATTAAATTCTTTATAATTTCAATAAACATAAATTTATAGGTATTGGAGAGTCCTATTTATTGGGGATAGGTGCCAAAACCCAAATGGATCATGAGAAGTCATTGGGGCAAGTGAATTTCCTCTAGAATGTGGAAATTATCAATAAATAAAAGAAGTTGTAAACTTCTATTCCATAATTTTTTTTTTATAAGATTAATATTTAATCAGATTTCCTATAAATAATTTTATTTTAAATCAAAAAAAAGAGGGACCACCACCTAAAGTAAGGTACATAAATTTTCTATTAAACACTAGGGCTTGTATAGTCCTACATAGAAAGTATAATATTCATGCCTAGTGGTGCATTGAAGAAAGTTATTTAATATTTCACACAATAAAACCTTCATATGTGATATAATCAATAAATGATGGCAATTAAAAAATAGTGTACAATTCAGCATGTGGCTTAAATTTTAGCTACTAGGTCCTCTTATATTTTCAAGCAACGTAAAGATGGAACCTATGAATGGTGGAGTCCATAACGGTATAGATAACATGTATTCAAGTCCCTAGTAATCATGGTACCTATGTATCTTACATCCACTAGATAGAATTGATTTAAAATAATAACTTATCATCAAATAGAACATGCATGACATTATAATTCGTCATTATGTGTAAAAGAACTAATGAAATTATCTTTTCTTGGAACATCAAAGCATCCATGTAAGTTGTGAAGTCAAAATGAGGCCATAAAAAATAGGTTAAGCATTAAGTATTTCAATATTAATCAATGGTTGATGTAGCTAAGATACATGATCCAATAATAACCAGTTGGTGATTTGATTTGAGTGTGTAGATAGATAATTTGTGACATCCCAATTTTTTAAATGAATAGAAATATAACATATCTTAAGGGATCTATTGGGTATGAAAATAAGTATTTGGATTTGTGGAATAAGTCTCAAGTATATGCAACCAAGCCTTTATAATCTAATCTTATGTCCATGCTCCCTAAATTAATTATCAAGATCTACCTCAAAGTAATCCTATATCACATAAAGGTGTTCAAGTTGAAATGTTGAACCTCCATATGCCTTTAATTAATAATTATAAAATTGGAAAAGGAAATCCTAGTCATGGTAGAATTTTTAAGAAAAGATGCAAAAGAAGAAAGAAACTACACAAGGATCCAAGAGATCTACAGTGTTTTAAGGTTCTATTTTCATTTTCTAGAATATAGGTGGATACATGGATATGAAAATAAAACTTTCAATTAACAATCGAACAAGGAAAATATAACTATGTAAGTTTTGAATCCTTTAAAACTAATATGTAGAAGGAAAACATAGTTGTAAGAGTAAGGAGTCTATGTGAAAATTAATGCAATGAACCAATAGGCTTAGAAATTATAGGAAGGATGACAATTTACATGGTATATAATAAATAATAGAGGAAGAAATATATTTTTTAAAGCTACATCAAGTTTCTAATTTTTTGGTCTATAAATTAAGTGCAAATATTTGAGGAGGGATGCAATAAAGAAAATTAGTTGTGTAATTGTATTGAAACTCCTATTTTATAATAAAAATTAAGAGCATGAACTAAACTTGAATTTGTGATAACTTATAAAAATAATCACAATTTCATGGTAAATTAAAGATATGATGTTTCTAGGCTTTAATTTAAATTTCTAAATTTGTATAATTGCAAAAGAGGTTTAAATTATTCTGAAAGAAATATTTGACTCGTTTAAATTTTTGAAAAAATTCCATGATTAGACCTTCATAGAGACCAAGCATTTGAGTGACTTAAATTTTTTACCCTTAACATAAAATACATGGGTATATAATTTAAGTTTTACCTAGTCTCCATTGAGATATGAAATTTAGAAATAAAAGACCAACTACCAATACATTAAAAAAAATATCCGCACATATCCAACAAGAAGAAATTTATATTTTAATTTATTAAAGTACAACCTACACCGTCAAAAATTACATATCTTGTAATTTTGGTATTGCAAATTGATCTCATTTTAACATCCATTTTATGTGGCATATTTTTACATATCACTTAGCCTTTTATTGGCCTTATCTCACCCTTGCTACCACTATGGTTTAGTCTTTATGCATGATTATGTATTTGTTAAGTATTTTTGCATTACCTCATACTTATCTTATTTCATGTTTTCATTTATTTATTATTTTTTCCTTAGTTGTACTTGAATGTTTATGTGAGAATGTAGATGTCTACATGGTTATATTGTCAATCTCTCATAGAACAATCATGCAAAAACCATTTATTATTGAATTTCTCACATTTTAGCTATAAGTACTACATGTGCGAATATCATGTGATCCATCTAATGAATCTCAATAATAGCTTTCTACCTTTGTATTCCTTTCAATGTCCCAAAATAAATTTCTTTATATTATATTCTTACATAAATTTTTGGAATTCAAAACATTTAGCATGGATGTTTTCTTCTTGAAAAAAAATAATTAAATAAAAAAATTCTACTTCTTTGTTTAATATTTTAACATCTTCCTTATATCATAACTATTCAAAAACATTGAATTTTCTATTTGTGATCAAGAGAAGCTTTCGGTGAGTAGCATTTTTTTTTGTCTATGTGAAATTCCATAAGCTCTACGATCATAGCTTTTATTATTTTTTTAACCCTTCATCATTATTCTACAACCATTAGTAGTTTCATGTTGTGAGTTTATTTTACTTATTTTCTTACCAATTCTATTGTTAGACCCTCTGCTTTCATCCCACATTCCCTATTTTTTTGCATTCACGAGGGTGTTACTCTTTGTAGATTAGATATTTAGCACTTTAGCTTTATCTTACTTTTTTTCCATTAAGTTATAGACAAGTGTAGGACTAAGAATATATATAAATATTTTTTCCTATTCTGTTAATTTTTTATGAAGGTTTAGAAACTAAACTAAAACTTGGCCATTTCTATGAATCTCCCAAAAAAAGAAAATCTTCCCTCTGATGTCGAAATATATATTTTGTGTCATCATACTGACAGAAAGGTTTGTGTCTCTCTTGATTTCCATTGTCATTTCATTATTTCATTTGATCTAGGTAACACTAAATAATTTTATTTATATTATATAATTCCTTGAGTATTTGTAGTGTCCTTTTGTTGCCTATTATCATCTATTATCATTTTGTATATGTAGGTTGTACAAATTTGGTAAAAGGGTTTTAATTTTTTTTTTTTAAATTATAACATTGAGTTGGATGAAAACACACTTATAGTACTATAGTATAGATTTTCTAACATCTATACCATTGACCTTCTAAACCCATTTTCTATGTTCCTTATTCTCTTTTATTTTTTGTTATTTCCTAGCTCAATATTATTACTTAGGTAACATTATTTAATGGGTGGGAATATTTTCAGATAATAATAAAATATAGTATATATTTCTATCATAAAAGAAATTTTAAATAGAAAAGATCAATAAACAAATTTACTTTTCTATTTCATATTGTCAAAGATGTAAAAATACAATGCTAGGGTAGAAATACTAATATCTACCTATACAATCCAAGGACTAAGATTTACCTATACAATCCAAGGGCTAATTATTTGTGGTAGATGTTTCTTATTTTCTCATTGAAAACATGATGTGTTGGGAATCAACAACAACATCCAAAAAGTGTTTCAAATGAACCTATAAATAGAGAAATTTTGAAGTACAATAGTTAATTGAAACCATTAAATGGAAGAATTATATTTTATTGCTATAAAAAAATTCTTAAAACTTTACGCTATAAGTCTTCAATATATGTTTAAGAAAGGCAAACATACAATATTTTAAGAAGATAAAAACAATATGTGATAAACAATTAAAATGAAAGTTGCATACCACGAAGACCTACAGGATTTACAATATCTATAGCTTGACAAAAATAAATAGAAATCTCAATATCATTACCCCATAAAATACTCCAGGTAGAAAAATCCTTGCTTTGCTGGGCACTATTCTCTCCACCATCTATGTCTAATGTTGGATAAGGCTATAATAGAACCATGTTAATAGATTTAATCTGCCCTAATGCTGGGAATAATATTGAAATTGATGTGGGAAGATTTGGATCATTATATTACATTTGCATGAAAATATGAGGACTGAAAATAAAATTCATACCAAGTTAGACCATTAACTTCAAACAACTTAGGGGAGAGCCACTAAATATTGCTTAAAGATTTCTATATTATTTTTTATTTTATTAATTTAATTATAAATTTGTATGGTTTTGTTTCCAACTGCATTCTATCTTTTTCTTCGTTTCTTTATTTTGAATAATCATATTTTCCAAGGATCTTTATCTAGATTCTAGGAAAATTCATTGCCAATTGAAATATATATTAAAAAATATTAATACGGTTAATTTTCCCTCACAGTGAATTGCTGACAGTGAATTTTATTTGGCGGTGAATTTTTTGTTGGTGAATTTTCCATGACCATACCTAGCATACTCATTTTGTTGATTGTATAACATATCACTTCTTCTTTTTCTTGATTTTATATTTTCTTCTGTTAATGAATTATTTTTTAAAATTTTTATGAATCCTATTTCTTGTTATTGATTTTTTCTTTTTTTTCTTTTCAATCCATTCTTATCTCTTGACATTTTATTGATTTTGATAATAGATTATTTTGTCTTATCCTTTTCAATTGTTATTCTTATTTGTCATGCATCCGTATCTCCCAAATTAATCCCACACATTTTATTAAATTTGATAATGGATCACAAACATAAGACCAAAAGTTAATATTAACAAAATCTACACTGTTTTATCCACAAACTTTACACTCGCATATTTTATTGTGAAAACCAATGTCTACTATTATTTAAATATCTCTATCTCATGTATACGTATTCCGTATATCAAGCAGGAGCTTCCCTTGTAAAAAGTTTCAAGAATAACTCCACATGATTCATAGATCTGTCTCGAAGAGGCCTACATATGGGGCTAATCTGAATCACTGTGAATCACTTCATTCTGCACAGCAACCTCAAAATGCAATGGTCTTCTGGCGAGGTCACGTGATATGTCTTGCTCAGACAGAAAGGAATGGCCCAGTTTCTTATGATTTCTGTAGGGTTATGTAGACAATCAGAGGCAACTTGTCACCATGTTGGGTACCCTAAGATGCTTTTCGGCGGGTAACGTCGTTCGTGCAGTGATTATTTGCCCATCAATTTGTTCTCCAGTAGTTACAACTTTTGCATGTATCCTCTAATCCACGAATTTGGGTGGGTCTGATTAAGACAACAGATGTCTGGGTCTGCTAATGTCAGCTTCTCCTCTCACCAACAGATTTGGTATAAGAGTTATTTATTTACCTTTTCCACCAGAATATAATAAATAATTCTATTTGCATTGTAGCGCGATAGAAATATCTCACTTTTGGGTTACATTCCTAAAATCTTATTTGATAATAGGCGGTTTTTGTTTAAACGGATCAGAGCTGTGTTACATAAGAAGGCAGCTGAAAAGTCTGTGCAGGGCAAGAGTTTAATTAGAAGATTGTACATAACAACAAGAGCTATAAATAGAATAAGAGTACAACCGTGAAGAGTGTAATATTTATCTAGCATATTTATTCACATTTAATCAAAAAAATATTCAAATAATATATGTTTTTAATTGCAGTTAAAATTGTTTGAGAGTCATAATATGTTCGTTCATTACATCATTCATTAAGATCCAAAATCTCTCGAGATGAGACCACCATTGGACTCCTATTTTGACAGAGTAGATCTCTTCAACCTTTGATTCTTAACCCCAAAAAATATCAATATAAACTGAGGCTCTCCATAAAATAACAAAATGAATATATATAAAATTCTCCATAAAAAATAAAAATATGTACTATTCTGGTAAAATGTGCATCCCATATCATGAATAGAAGCGGGCCAGTAGCTGAACCTAATATTTAATACCAAGCCCCCGAACACAATCTTTAATAGTTAGGGTTTTATCTCCAACCCTACACAGAGGTCTGAAAATGAACAAAGTAAAACAGCATTATGTCAAAGAAGATTCAGATGGTATTGTGCTTGTCAAAGATGATCTTCACTGTGGAGATTGGCTCTTATATTTTGCGATTCCCAGGGTCGGTAGGTTTACTTTTTCCTTTAGCATTGTGTTATCCATTTGTTTTTAGGCGATCTTTAGCAAGAAAAACATTGGACCTACCAAACGTAATCCTACAATTCAATTGAATGTTTTTTTGAACAATAGAATATTAGTTTAAACATCTATGAATTTTACTGGACACATTGTCTCATTTTAAATGGTGTCTTGTAGCTCTACGTGCTCCAGATGTTCAATAAATTTCGATTTTGCCTATAGATAAGTTGCTCCGCATTTGGGTATCCGGGCCGGTCATTTTTATGGGGGAACAGTCTAGTATAGAATGCAAAAACCCAACGAGTAAAACACGAATTCTGCATGATTCCCCGTGTAATTGACGTATAATATTATTTTGCGCTGTACCGTCTCTGTTAGAACCTCGAGACCTAAATGTCCACGTTTCATAAAAGCCTATGTTCGACGCTCTGTTCTGGTAGATTGTAGCGGGCCCTTATTCCTAGTAGTAAGTAGTTTCTAGCAACTTCCGACTCTTAAATTTAAATGTTGCATATAAGGACAATTTTTTTAACTAGCCGTCACATGCATAAGCATGCAATGATCCGTTGATAGGGTGCATCACAAATGGCTATTGAATGGGTAGTGTGTAGTAGACTTTTTTTTCCGAGTGCAATGGGAGATAAAAATACCCTGTAATATTTGCAATTGTCTAATTGGTGAAGGAAGGGACAACATGCTAATAAGGCAATATCAAATAACGTGAGGTTAGTTCATAGTAGGAGGCAAATCTTATGAATTTGGACTTTACGTAGAATTCAAAGTTAAATTTGAATAGCCTAACCTAAAAATATTATAAATCAGATAATTTTGACACGGAGATTATCTTATATATATGCATTTAATATGAGCATTGTGAAGCATTATAAACCTCATGTTATAGTCCACTTGTCCATTCTTATGATGTGAGATTAAAAACCATTTGCATAAAAATGGGAAAATTGTTTTTGTGTTTCGCAATGGAAATTTATTAGTTGAAAATTGGTTATGAAATTCTAGAATAAAACTATACGTCATGTTGAACGAATGTTATTATTTGGAATCTAATTAATTTTAATTTGAGGTAATTAATCATCAATAACCTTTTTTTTATTAATATGTAGTATTTCATAATTTTAGGTAGAATAGTTGTTTAAAATTCATTTTAATGAATAGTTTTAAGTATAAATTTTTCCTTATAAAAACAGAATTAAAAAATTAAATTAAATTTTAATTTTAATAATTAATTTGTTAAATAATAATAATCTATTCAAAATTTCAGACACAATATAAGTTTAGCTATGTCTTAGCTTTACATTTACTAGACCTAGATGCACATCTATATTTGACTTTTTTGCTTTTGAAAAAATAATGAAAAGATCATTTTATAATTGTTGCAGTACGTTCTACCTCTATCTCTCCCAGACAACTTTGACAACAATGTCAAGCAAGTTATATATGATCTTGGAAAATACATGAGCTAAGTAGCGATATTTGTGCAATTCGTTTTATATTTTTGTTAAATCTCATTAATTTATTTGTGCCTTGAATCACTTGTAGATGAATGTCATCTAAAGCAATCCATAAAGAAGATATAAATTATTGGAAGAGAGAAATTCCTCGTCTAGTGTGTGAAATACAAAAGTATCTACCTTCGACATTTTTCAATGCACAAGAACACTACCTCATACACCAAGTTGAGGAAATTGAATTGTGCGGACCTATACACACAAGGTCAATGTGGATGGTTGAGAGGCACTTGAAATTTTTGAAGGCTTTGGTTAGACAAAGAGCACATCTTGAGGGTTCTATGGTGGAGGGATATATGGTATACCGGACCATGGTATACATTACTAAATATCTTCCTAAGTTTGCAACAAAGATCCATGTAGATTGCATTTGGGATCCCAAATCCATTAACAAATTGGAAGGGGAGTCCCTGATGGGGAAAGGTAGATTGAGAAAAGTGACAAGTAATTATAAGATGGTCATGGAGATTAATTAGAATGCATTTTACATTTGGTTTTTATGTATATTGTACTTATTTAATTATTAATCTTCAATATACATCAATTATAAATTAAGGTCGTATATCGTGGTAATTAACTAATTATATGTCATTTTTTAATTTTGGAGATACATATCCATACAAATACATGGTAGAGTTAAAGTTGTGGATTAAACAATATCTAGAAAAGTATGGAACATTAAAGGATTCTCCTTTTTTACAGACTTATTAGTCATGTCTTTTATTACTAACGTTGAATAAAAAAATAATTGTTTGAATTATTCATGGTTAATCAATGAATTGTTTGATTATTATTTGATTATCTTAAGATACATATCCATACAAATACATGGTAGAGTTAAAGTTATGGATTAAACAATATCTAGGAAAAGTATGGAACATTAAAGGATTCTCCTTTTATAAAGACTTATTAGTCACATCTTTTATTACTAATGTTGAATAAAAAGTTATTCTTTAAAAAAAGTCATTCCATTAGTATAGTCATCTCTTTTATTATCAACATTGAATAAAAAAGTATTCTTTAAAAAAGTCATTTTTTATTTGAATATTAGCTATAGTGGTCATCACAAGTGACTTTTTCAAAAAAGAAAGATGTTATAATTAGTATCTACTCTATAATTTTGGAAATAAAACCATTTTTGTGCTTGTGATTTATGGGTTAGAAGAAGAATGCAATGAAAAGATACACATATTTTGCCTTGTTAGAATAATTGAATTAGAAGGTATGCCTTATTTTGAGGCAACATGAGAAACATTTTATTATAGAGTATGACATGAGAAACATATTTTACTTCCCTACAACTTGCTATGACATGGAAAACATGTTATTATAGAGTATGTTTGTCAAAGCTAAATTTATACAAGGATTTGTGTACACATAAATCTATGTAACAAAAAATATATAACATTAAAAGTAAAACCACAAAACCCATGCTCATTTTCCTCCCTACCATATTAGAATCATGAAGCCCCATGGACTCTAGCCAAACTCCTGAGGAAGGAAAGGATGAATCGCCTACAAGAGATTTCATGGAGTTTCATCATACATTAGACAATAAAAAGCTTCGGGAAACTCTGGTGTTTTCATATATAATATCTTATATTTTTGTGTCTTCTTTGATGTCACAACTTTTAGGGAAAAAGGTATCCTAGTTTTCAAATCCTTTTACATGCTTAAACCTAGTTCCTGCAAATGAAATACAAGGGTATGTTAGTGTAAAAGCAAGCAAAATAAAAAAGGAACGATAAGAAGTGAGTAAGTATATGGGTAAAATTAATCTATAGAATGTGAAGCTAAAAATAATCAATAATTTTTACAATTAGTTAACCAAATATGTCTATTGACAATGGGAATTTTTTTACTTAGATACATTGTTGATCGTGTTTAACAAGGATGAGTTGCATTGGATCGAGTAGTAAGAGAATGAAAGAATTTCAAATAAATAGTGTACAATACACTAATTTTGTCTAATTCCTATTATATCTATGCAACAATATAAAAGAAATAATATACATATATAATAAAAGAGGTTAGCACTATCTGTTGTAAATAGAAAAGCTTTTGCAAAAAAAGGGCACATATAACAACCAATAACTAGAAAGGAAAAAATGTAGTCATCTACAAAAAGAAAACCAGGCCAAGCATGACATTGTAAATGGTTTAGTTGAATGGAGCAACTTACACCATTATCATGTGCTTCTGGGGATAAACAATGTGATGTAATCAATCATTTTTTTTGTTCTCTTAGAAGCACATGACAACGGTGTTCGGTTGCCATCCATAATCACGTAAATCCACACTTGTTCTCCTCCCTACCATATTGGCATCATGAAGCCTCGTGGTCTCTAGCCAAACTCCCGATCAAAAAATGAAGGTAAGGTCCATGGAAAATCTCATGCACTCTTATCGTATACCACAAAATAACAAACTTGGGGATGCATAGGTGTTTTGAAAAAAGTTCTGTAATATTGGAGTATTTTTTCTTTGTCTGACAAGTTGACAAAAAATAGATATCTTGGTGAAGAATTAGCATAATGGTGTTTGAAAATAGCTAGAAGAAGATGGATAGATGGAATATATAGAAAAATGTACAATAAGTAGAAAGGTCCATCTAACCTCACAATGCGAGTTTAAATATACCTATATTAAAAACACAACTACAATCTAAGGAAGATTATAGTAAAAATGGTCATCGAATTAATAGGCCAATTGTTACATAGACTACGTATTGATACATAATGCATATTTTTCTTTGGAGGATTGGGAAAAAAGAATATCAAAAAAGATATTGATTTAAAACAAACAATCTATGTAACAAGTGGCTTCTCAATTCAAATTTCAAGCTACTAGATAAAATAGAGAAATTGTAAAAGAACTATTAGGAAAACACTTTAAGAATTAGAGATAAATGGCAGATGGTCAAAACCCACATGAAACATATTGATACAAGACAAGCACTCTATGTAAGAGTTAACTTGTCTAATGAAAATTGCTCACATGAGCAAACACTTTCCTTTTGCTTCTATGTATCGAGGCAACCAACTGCACCACCACCAGTGTATGCAGGTAGGAAGCTCTATGGCTATTATAAGTAGCCCTGGGTAATTTGTTCCAGGGAGCTTGAAAAAATATGAGGGAAAAATAATATCATGAAACATATTGATATAAGATTCGAGCTACATTGTTTGGTAGTAGAGATTGAAGACAAATAGAGGAATTGTATAACAGGTATTAGAATAACACTTGTTTGCTACTAACTATTATATACAAAAAGAAAAATTGTACTGAGTTCCTTGAAACATAGAGAGATACATATGCACATAACAAACTATTACATGATATTCTTTTTCCCTCATCTATTTGAAGCTCCTTATAACAATTTGTTAATTTTTGTTATTTTTTTGTTTGTATGGAAATAAAATATATTGATTAAGTTGCATTGTCGAAAGAGCCATTGCGATGTAGGTTTGGTATTAGACTTTTGTAAGAATTGTCGCCCTTAGGTCTATTCTATAGTAAATTTGAGGGTTTTAAAATTGTTGTGCTTTGGAATTTCTAAGTCATTTTACATGGGTATTTTTGCATAAATTATTTCTCCATAATATTGGATACCAAGCAATGTAGCTCAAATTTCCAATTAAGTCTGTGGTGTTATACACATTTTGGATAGATTATTGCATCATATAATTGTTGCCATAACATAGATAAAATAGGTATCTTCATAAAGAACTAGGTTTAAATAATTGATTTGACAAGTTGAAAGGATAGTTGTATAAGCGTGGAAAAATGTCGCTCACAGAATAGAGTATGTTCTACATTTGTAATAGTCAGTATATGATGATGCAAGGAAAAAGTAGAAAACCCATGCTCATTCTCCTCCTTGCCATATTTTCATGATAAAGCCACATGGGCTCTAGTGAAACCCTCGAGCAAGGAAAAGTATGAAAGACCTAGCACAAATTTAATGGAGTGATATCATATATCAAGCAATGTAGAAGTAGGGGAAATTTTGGTGTTTTCATATATGATTTACTCTCTTGTGGCATTTTTTTTGGTGTAACAACTTTAAAAAGATGGGATGGTGATAAAAATATGCCTAGAGATAATTTTTAATTATGTGGGTTGGCGGTGGTGGAGTTTGTGTCCTTAATATGTCAGAAGTTGAATGGTAAGTGTTTGGTCGTAGGAGTGTTAATGCATTATGTCTTTGTTGTACGATGGGGGTAGACGAAATAAATGTGAGCAGATGAAGTAAATGTGATACTGAGTGTTGCAGTGTGGGAATGTATACTTTGATTAAGTTGTATTGTTGAAACAACCATTGTCTAAGAATTTTCTTGAAGTTTCCATTGGTATTTTTGTCAGCCGAGTAGTGAATTGGATTTTCCAGTACCAGAGATGTCCTGTTCGGTGGGGACTTGACTTATTTTTTTTGTGGTGACATGGAGCTTGGTAATTACATGGGTTGGCGGTGGTGGAGTTGGCATCCTCGACACATAGAAGTTGAATGGTCATGTATAGTATTTAATAACAAATAAGTGTTATTATAATACCTTTCATACAATTACTCTATTTGTCTTCAATATATATATGTGTATATGTATATGTCTATGTTTCGAAGCATTGATTTTCACATACAGTTCACATTGTATATAAATATATATATAATATGACAGTGAAAGGAAAAAGTGAAAATTGTACGGTTGTTGTACTCCCCACCACATATGCATCATGAAGCCTCCAAGGCTCATGGAAAATTGTCAATCAAGTAATGCATGAAACACTGGAGAAAAATTTGATGTAGTTCCATCATATATCATACAATGACAAAGTTGCTAAGAAAATTGTGTGTTCTAATATATGGATTCCTTTTCCTAGTGTT
Source organism: Sequoiadendron giganteum (assembly GCA_007115665.2). NCBI lineage: Eukaryota > Viridiplantae > Streptophyta > Pinopsida > Cupressales > Cupressaceae > Sequoiadendron > Sequoiadendron giganteum. The sequence continues at coordinate 591,630,976 of CM021106.1, read as the reverse complement.
TTTTTTGCTGCAATAACTTTTTTAAAAAGAGAATGCTGATAAAGAACTACGGAAGATGGAATTTGTCTATAATGTTTTTAAATATAGGAAAAGGAGAATATACAAGAGGTCATGTTTCAAAGTAGAATGAATTTCGTAGATGAAATACATAGATATCATTAAAAGGAAGACATCAAAGAAATAGCAAAGGTTTTGCTTCAAAGCATACAATGTATACAAATGACTTTATAAACATACCTAATTTTTGTATGTACTAGAATGTATCTATCCATGCAGAAAGAAAAGGGGTGAATGTAAAAAATTTGTCTGTACTGGAGGATATCTATCCCTACAGAAAGAAAAGGGGTGAATTTATAAGTTAGTAAAATATAAATTTATAAAAAAAACCTTGATTATGGTTACTTCTATGGGAAAATTTTAGGCACAAATTATTCCACATATGGGTTTCATATCTCCATGTCCATCTATGCTTGCATCAAGGTCAATATCATATTAATGGAAAGAAATTTTTTATTTCAATCTATCAAAATATATATCAATGGTTAGATGTCTATGGAATGGTTACAAATACAATGGGAAAACAACTTACAACAACAATAGGGGGACGAGATAGTGCAGATTGTAGAACACAACACTTGTTAAACAATCCAATCTGCCAACCAGTCAGGTACATGGTAGGCTTTTACCATTTTGTACTTGTTGAGCGAGGCAACCAACTCCACTACTGCCAACCCATGTGGTCAAAAAAATCCATTGTTGTTGTGAACAGGCCCGGGCAAGGCCTAGAAAATTGCATGAAGTGTTATCATATATTAATCAAAAAATGCAATGTATAGAAGACTATATATTTTTAAAAGCAATATAGAGGAAGAGAAAAATAGTAAAATGCTCAAAAAATAATTCTATAGATCAACATTATACATATACATATACATACACACACACATACACACACACGTACACATACACATACACATACACATACATACATATACATATACATATATATAAATATACATATACATATACATATAGATATACATAAACATATACATATATACATACACATACATGTACATACATATATGTATACATACATATACATATACATTTACATTTACATTTACATATACATATACTTTTCACCCTTCATTTAGTGTTTGTAGTTATCTATGTGCATCGTTGGAGTTATACTTATTACCATATGAGAAATTGCAGTTAAATCTTCTTTCTTTCATCAAAAAAATATGGTTAGGTTTAGTAATTTTTTCACCTTTTCTATTCTCCATGTACTTGGCAGTAAATATTATAGAGAAATAGAGAAGATCTACCTGGGGTTTTTAATGATGGCCTGGAGCTTACCCCTTCAACAATGGATGTTCCTAAATGTTTCTCATTGGTCGATAAGGATTGCAAACAAATTATGAATTTAGAATTGACAAGGCAACTGTTACATAGTAAATGTCATTTTAATAGCTCTTTTACAGTTTCCCTATTTGTCTATAATATTTAGTGCAAAATAATGTAGCTTGAATTTTGAATTGAAAAGCGAACTATTATATAGATTGGTTCAGGTGCAATATAATTTTACCTCTATCTTAGTTTTATATTTATTAGACCTAGATGCACATATATATTTGATCTTTTTCTCTAGGCTAATCAATCAATTGGTAGATTATTATTTAATTATTTTAAGATACATATGCATAGAAATACATCATAGACTTGAAGTTATGGATTAAATAATATGTACAAAAAATATGGAAGTATAAAGGATTGTCCTCTTTTAAGGAATTATTAGTCATATCTTTAATTACTAATATTCAATTAAAAAGATTTCTTTTAAAAAACATCAGTCCATAACTTTTGGTATGGCATATTTTTCCCAATGCTTATGTGGTAGTAGATAATTTATTACTTTGATGTTATTCATTTTCATTTTTTTTATTTGAATATTAGTTATGATGGTCAAAGTAATTACACAAAAAAATATAACAAAATATATATGTATCCATGCAGATATAAATGTATATGTATGGATGATCACAAGAGGAATAAGATGGTTTCAATATTGCAATATATAAAAATATATATACAAGTATTGTACAGATTTCTTCATTAACCATTTTTAGTATTTGACTAAATTATATGTTTTCCATTGAAGATAATAGTGATATTAAATGATTATAAATGGAAGAAGGGAATTTAGAATATGAATAGAAGAACTAAAAATTTCCACCATATAACAAGAATCAAGAATCATAGTGATAATGCAAAGTAAAAACAATCTGGGTACCATGTTAAAATCAAAAGGATGGGAGGTCAATGAATGTGAATATATATATATGCGAACATAGGAATAAATTATGTTCATATTTGTAAAATAGAAGTCTTAACATCCCATAGTGAGCATTTAAAGGGAAAGAGTAGGAGAAATGTTGGAAACTGCAAAAGAGCAGTCAAAGCGTAGGCTCGCTAGTGGAGCCTTTTTCTGTAGAAGGTGTAGATATCCTTACTATGTCTAAAAGCAACAGTTTACACTTTTCTTTGAAATCAACTTTTGTTACTTTTACAATCATTGTTTTAAGCTGGTCCTCAGAATTATAAGTATTTGTTCTGATGAAGACATTAAAAATGTATGTTTTACAAAAAAGGCCTTTAATAACAACAGGATTTGTTGTAGACTCAAAGCTATCCTGCAACATGTAGAGGTCTTATTTTGGAATTTGCAAAAAACTAGTGGTAGCTTCATCAAAAGAAATACACCAAAGGCTGGCTGAATGGTCTTGCAGCTTTAACTAAAAAATATATCGATAGTTGCATTCCTCGATTTCCATCTAGAAACGATCACAAAACCAAAAATCAGCATGGGGGCATGTGCATTTTCTTTGGCATTCTTTCCCATTAACCAACAAGGGGCAAGCAGGATAACAAAAAGACTCAATTTTTTCAATTTGAATGATTTCTTTAAAAATGGCTTCAATAGTTTCTAGCAAGCTAAGGCAGTTGTGTAAGATGAATGTAATAGGAAATCTATCATTTTAAGGATGCAACCTAGGAGGTGCAGAAGAAGATGAAACCATTTGTTCTACTTTGATTGGGCCCTTGGATCTAAGAGTGTTTTCCTCAGGAATAAAAGGGTTAATGTCAATGACTATTGTTGTTGATTGTTGATAGCTTTACCATTAAAGTAGCCTACATAGCCACTCCACACAACAACTATGACTATATAACCAGAAAGATACATCCACTCCAAGGCATAACCTTTTTCTTGCCAACTTGGGCCCCACAAATTAACATAAATGAAAGAAGCAGAGATATCATATAGTTTAATAGTTCACCAGATTGTTTCAGATCCATTTTTCCTACGAATAGTTGATATGTACCCAACATGTACTACAATACCAATAATATCAACCAATCTATTATCAGTATAATTGCTTATGTCACTAACTAGCACAAATGTAGAAGTTTTTTTGGCATAGAAATCCCATCTGCACATCAATTTATTGTTGATTTTTTATCCAAAATAATTTCAAGGTTACTATTTAATTTATCAAATTTTTTATTTGCTTCCTTCAGTGATCCTCTTGATATTAAATAAGTTGCACCCACCTCAACTCAACCATAATGCAATTGAGCAATATCATCGAAACAAGTAGCGTGTATTTTTTTCCCCTCCATACCTATAATGTCAAAACTAAAGAGTTGGACTTCACCTCTTTGTTTGTGGAAATGGTACATCTCTCTAATGTGTGTTACACACCCTTTCACTATCCAAAATTTTTGATAAATGTTCAAACCTTTAATAGGGATAACATTTGCAGGGCTATTTTATTTTTTAGGGGACAATTGTAGACCAAATTTAGGGGTCTATTTAGAAGTAGAAAGCGAGTATGGCCCCAACATTTTATCTCCTTGTTGCTTGAATAGATACCTAAGGGTCCCAATGATCTGACAATAAGACTTAATCACAACTAAGTTGGATATGATTAAGGCCCGAAAAGACGAAAAATAATATATTGGACACATTATATTAGGAACATATGAAGGAGAAAGAGAGTTCTTAAAAATAGACAATAAATAAAGTAGCCCACCTTGAATGTTGGAAATTCCTACATACGTAGTATTTTAAATATATAAGGGACCCTATTTTCAAGGCACCTGAAAACAAAAAATCATTGCATTTGGAAGGCATGATTCCTATTTTCATATGGTGTCCATCAGACAAGACAACCTTTTATCGCTCAACTTGCCCTTCTTCACCATAAAACTTCCTGAAGGATAGAAGCTGAAGGATTAGAGAGGGAATGACATCTCCAATATTGATGTAATGAATTGAAAATGAATTCAAAGTTGGTTATTTCTTTGCAGCCTACAAAGACAAGTTCATTCAAGGAAAATGTGCATCATCACACCAAATGGATAAAATGAGTAAGGAAAACAAAGGCTGCAGAGAGATATTTTTGTGTTCTAAAAGACCAATGCATATGTACTTCCACATCTATATGCTTTACTAGGGACATCCATGTGTGTATACGCCTAAAGGCCAATAAAACTGAAAACATAAATAGTAAAGAGTATGCAATGTATCTTTTTGTATTTGAGAATCCTAAAATTAAAGGAACTGAAAGGCAATGTTCAAGTTTATTACAAGAGAGGAAGGAAACAATAACATCAAATTTATAGCAGAGATAAGGAAAAGGAAATAAAAACTTATGAAATCAGGATCTGGAGACTAGTGGATGGCATCCTCATAGCTGGACTTCGTAGTGGCACCTGTGGGAGGTATCACAAAATCAATCACCGAATCAATTTTGGGGGGCTCTAGAGACCCATCCACCAAGCCTAATTATGAAGACATAGTTTTGGGACCTTTTAGAGGGAGGAAATGTTGCAATTATAGTTGATTGATTTTCATAATAAAAATAAGAGATCAGGGTAGGTGCATGGAAATGGGTAGCAATTCTGTGGACACCCCCTAAAAAAATATTTGAAAAACCATAATGTGAGCACATTATAACGCGCTCGCATTATGGCTTCAGGATTGGCACCTACAAACCAATAATGTGAGCATGTTATAACGTGCTCGTGTTATAGATTTTTAAAAGAAAAAAAAGAAATGAAAATCACTCATTCAAATTTTGACAGGTTTTTTTTTTCAGCTGCGGCCAAAACCACCACAATTTTGTGCTCATGTTCTAGGAGGATAATTTCAACAAATTTCTTCACCAACAACCCCTATTTCTTTGCAACAATGGCACCACAACAATGAAGAGCTATGAGAGGTAAGAAATCTATGGTTTTTGTTTTCAATTAGTTAGTTTTAGTTGAATTTGATATCTATTTGTTTAAATTTTTAGGAGATGCAAATCAACCTAAAAACCCTCAAAATCCTCAATAGGAAGACCAACTAAATCCTCAAGATCAAAATCAACCACAACATCAACCTCCTCTACCAATGACTCAACCCCATCCTAGCACTCAACAAAATTTAATGAGTGAAATTGAGAACAACAAAAAGAGAATTGAGGATTTGTTAATTAGGTTGAGTTATCCAAATGGTTCAACAGCGAAAAGAATGACCCTAGCAAATTCATTAAAAGATATGCTAAAAAAATGTAGATTCAATTAGCAAACAAATAACTGGATGGCAAGATAGGAGGCAGGCGGCTATGGATTATTATGCAAATAAACTATGGTACAAGGATGTGAAGGATTTAAAAATTACAAAAGGTGATTTGTACTCATTATTCACCAACTCACGTACAAGTCAAAATCTTACCCTCAATGCAAAGATGTTTCCTATCCATTGGTGCCACCACCAACAGATTAGGGACTAGTTTTATGATAGGTGGTACATGATCTTCGATTACCCACCGTGCAACAATTGCGAGGTCCCACAATATTTCCTTAGGAAACTATACAGTGAGTTCATATTGAACAAAATCCCAAATTATTTTGATATGAGGGATTTCCAGGGGAGAGGTGGGGGGTTATCTTAGGATAGACCTGGTGCATAGCCAAATCCTACGCGACAAAGTAGACAAGCTCTCGCTAGGCCACCTCATGAGCACGTTGTTATGCCTTCCATCACGAAGGAAAGTGCTGATGTAGAGACATTGCAGGCAATCAACACTTTGACCTAGAGTTTCATCCATCATACTAGCCCTATTCTATAGCGCTATCCAAGGGAGTCTCCAAGTGGTTGACTTCGAACACATGTGTGTCAATCGTGCGAGGCTACTTGTTCATATGACCCCACCAACACTTAGGAGACTGGTATGCAAGATCTATCTGTAGCTATGGAGATAGAGAGGGCAACTAAAATTTTGCATGAGGCATATGGCATTGATAGTTAGGTAAAAGTTAGTGCATGTGTTCATTGAATTTAATTTATTAAATTTCGATTTTGATATGCAAGATTAACTAAAAATGTTTTATGATTTTAATTAAATTGCAGGGTCACAGTGTTGAGACTGGATACACCAGCCCCCCACCAAACTTTTTCTATAGTACACCTATCGCTAGGGTATGTAACTAGTAAACAATTATAAATTTATTGCATGTTAATAGCATTATTTTATTAATGGTAATTTAATATGCGATTTTGGATGTTGAACAAACTAATATTGGAGGTTTTGATGGAACACTTCCTAGTGGTAGTGGATTTACTCAAACCTTCATGCAGGTAATAGAATAAAGAGCTTAACTAATGAATCAAGTACTTAATAGATTTGTGTAGTTTATATGCACATCATTTTTTAAGTTGAATATTTTGTTGTTTTATTTTCAGTTGTTACGAGACGATAAACCTCTGAATGTGATGAGGGAAATGGATATTGGTGTGACATCTTCTATACAATCCTCGATGGCTTTGACAGAAGAGGTATGAGGCAAATTAGTAAATTTACATTTACATTTGTTGTTATAGATGTTAGTTAGTTAAAATTCAAACTATTATTGATTCACGTAGTTTAATTTCTATTTGTATGGTTTATACAGGGCTTGAGCACGCCTGAGCATGGGCGTGAGGATATTTCCCTCATGGAGAGAGATCGTGAGATGGCGGTCAGTGATTATTTTGTCAAATATATCATTTTTTATAATGTAATTTCTATATATTCATGTCTTTACTTCTTATTGTAATAGTTAAAACATCACCATGAACTAAACCCTAGGAGGAGTAGCGGGATCACTCCACGAGCGCAACAAAAATGAGTGACAGACCTATTGCCATCCAAGCGAAAAGGAAAGGGAAAGATTTTATTTCTAGGGCATGGAGAGCAATGAATTTTGATTCTAGAGGCCTTTTTTGTATGCCTACATGGTAGTTTTGTACATATTTTTTATTGGACATATTTGACATTGTATACTTATATGGCATTCTCATAAGCCTATATGGCTATTTTGTACATATATTTCATACTTATATTTGTAGATACCGAAAATTGGTCTAGGCCTGTGAGTACGCATTTCAACATAATTTTCTATAGTCCGTCGTCTTGATTAAATAATGTTACTTATTTAATTGCCTTTCTAACACATATTTCCTCTATTAATTAAATACCCTTTTTAATTAATTCATTAATTCATAATCATCCTTTATTCAACTTAATTAATTAAATAAATCATATTTATTTAATTATGTTGCGAACTAATTAATTCTTTCCCCTTTATCTATCAATTAAATAATTTATTATTTAATTCCCCTTTATCATACTTTTCCAACTATAATTAAATATCTTTATTTAATTATTCATTTAACCCCTTTTCATCTATAATTAAATATTTATTATTTAATTATTCATTTTATCCTTTTCAACAGCCAAATTAAATAAATTATTTTATTTATTTAATTAAAAGTCTCATATTTTGAATGTTGAATTAAATTAACATTTAATTCATTATTTAATTAATTATGTCACATTCCTCTAATGTTCAGTTATCTCTTACATGCACTTATCGTCTGACTCGAGTTATCTCTATGAGAGAACTCTCCGTCACAACTAGTCGATTAACTAGTTCCAACTCATATGCATGATCTATATTTATTAATTAAATATCTTTATTTAATTAACTAACTCAAGTTTGCATTCACATGCATTTATCATGCATTTATTCTCCAACTTCTAACTTTGGCTTTTGCATACAAAGTCTATTTCTTTTATTTTTTGAAGATGAAGATTGGAACTCATGTTCTAACTCATGTTCTAAAATTAGTCTTTACCTACAGTTGAACTCACGTTCTAACTCGCGTTCTATCTGTCACATAACTCATCGCATGGCATTCATCAATCTCATCTGTCGATCTCTCTTTCAATCTGAGCTGATCATTTGAAAACACAGAATCTATAAAATGGCCTGTCATTATCATTATTCCTCCTCCCAAAATCACTATACACTTTTGAGAAGAAACAATCTTCAATATTTTGCTGAGACACTTGACGAAGTTATGCTTGCATTCAAACACTGAAATCTGAGGGCAATAATAACAATACAGCAAGATGGAGAAGGGCAATTGAGATAAATCAAGGAAGTATTTGCATATTCGGTGAGATCATTCTAGTTTTATTAGTTTAGATTAATCATGCTTACTTATCATTCTTTGTTGTTTTATTTAGATTAGAATTGATGTTTAATCTTGTGTGCAGTTAGCATCTTCCACAAATCCAAAAAATCTGAGTTACATATGAGACTAGGTTACTATTGGCCTACTATGGAGAAAGACTCATACGTCTTTGTGAAGACGTGTAGACAATGTCAAATACATGGAGACTTGATAAGAGTGCCAACACAGGAGCTTCGACCGATTACTTCACCATGGCCTTTCGCCCAATGGGGACTCAACCTCATAGATAAAATACAGCGACCATCATGCAACGGCCATAAATTCATCATTACCGCTACCGAATACTTCACCAAGTGGATTGAAGCCATTCCCATGACCTACATCACTAGCACCCAAATATCTAAGTTTATTCTGAACTATATCATTTGTCGGTATGGTGTACCACAATCCATAATCACAAATAATGACCGCCCATTCAAGAACCAAGAAGTATGCCATTTATGTGAAGAATTCCACATCAAGCATCATTTTTCCACCCCGTATTACCCACAAGGTAATGGCACCTATAGCATAATCCTGCCTTATGGGCTTACCGCACAAGCATCTGCACTCCCACTGGCGCCACTCCATTTTCCCTCGTATTCGGGTCCGAAGCTATCTTACCTATAGAGGTCGAAATACCTTCTCTAAGGGTATCTTTGAAGGTCATGTCGATGATGAAGAATATTGTGTCTCTAGGCTACAAGAGCTTGAATTACTGGATGAACAAATACAAAAAGCATTAGATCATTTGCAAGCATATCAGAATCATCTTCATCGGAGCTACAATAGGAAGGTTCTCAATAGGTATTTTGACATGGGTGACTTGGTATTAATGGAGAATCCGAAGAACCATGCTGAACGAGAGAAACTAGGAAAGTTTGAGCGTAACTGGTTAGGGCCGTACATTGTCACAGAAGCCTTTGGGTTAGGAGCGTACCAACTATCTACTTCTGAAGGAGATCAGCTTTTGTCACCTATCAACAGTCTGCATCTAAAGAGGTTCTATGCTTAGCTTCTGAGAATCCGTGTCTTAATCTGGAAAAATACAAAAAAATGGTTACCTTGATGAAAACCTGGAAAATAGGCATTTTTGTAACACCAAAAAAATTAAAAAATTAAAAAAAAAATTTGGAAAATCAAAACAGTAAAGAGAAATAAATCTGTCCACTAGTGAAAACCACTTCGGTGGCGCTATGGATAAGTACCATGGTGAAAACCTGGCAAATAGGCGCCATGTGTATTCAAGCTTGCTCTTCCATCTACCATCATTCTAATCAGACTTTTTCACCATCACTCATAATAAATGGTTGTCCTATCCATCATTTGGAACGATTGACATCTAAACATCCATTCCGTCATATGATCCATTCCATCTTGCAAGTCTTATTCCCGACTGGGGGAAAATCCTTGTTCTATTCCATGAACGCCTTGTACATAGCATCGCACCAGCAGAAAATGTCCTGAAAAAAACAAAAACATTAGAAAACTTCAAAAATCCAAAAAAATCAAAACATGTCAGAAAATACCAAATAAAAAAATAGTGTCAACTCAGTCATGTTAAGTCAGTCGTAGTCATAGTCGAACTACGTTGCCTCTGCGACTGGGACGTAGGCAAGGCCATCAATTGATGTACCCCTAAGGCATTAGGTCTGCCAGTCTAGGTTTGTCATGTATCACAGACATTTAAATCATGACTCTTTGTATATTCAAAGTCATTGGTTGTGTCGAACTATGAGGTCTCTGCGTGTACAACGTAGGAAAGGCTAATCAATTGATGAGCTCCCGAGACCACACTAGGTCAGTCCAATATGGTTCATTCACAATCACTATCACACAAGTTGCATATCATAGTTTAAGGTATCATCTCATGTCATACACTATCTACACGCACACACTCAACTTGTCATCAAGTCAATATCAAACACATTGTCAAAGTGATCGACCCACGTCTTAGCAAGATATGTCTTTCTTGTCAACAGACGTCATCAAATTGTCATAGTCTCATGTGGCTTGTCACCTCAACATCATCAGACTCCAATGTCTTATATAGCACGTGTCTTACTAAAACCAAGCTTTGTCATGCCTTATACAGAAGTCACCAAGTTGAAACCAGACCCAACGTCTTAGGCGGTATGTGTCATTCTCTCACATTATGCTATGTCAAACATCAACATCAAACAATCCCACAAGATCAAGTTTTGGCGAATACATTTATTTTGCTTTATGACTTTATATCTTATTTTGTCTTATCTTTTTATCGATTTGTGCAAGATCCTATTACTAGCTTTCTCAAGTATGTCCCTTGAAGGATTTAGAGAAGCAACGACGTCTCAGGATTCTTTTACTTTGGTTGTTGTCTGTCAATTGTCTTTTAAACTTTGACTTTTTGAATCATGTTACTAGTTTCCTCAAGGATGTCCTATCAAGGATTTATAGGAGCAATGACGTCTCATGACCCGTCTTTTGTTTGTCTACTGTCTGTGGTTTGTCTTGACCAAACGACTGGGGTATCTTGTCCTTATTCTGAGTTAAGACACTCCTTGTCTACGACTGTCTATTTTCGTAGATGGATGATTTTGTACACTATGGTCTATCTCATATCATAGTGTGTACCATCCATATGTGTCATATCTTCCCAATGATGATAACAAGCAAGTATAGCGTATTTGGCAATATATCGAAGATTATGTCTTTTTCTCAAATTAACCAACATTAATTATTTCTTACTAACATTCTAAAATCATCCATGCTAACATTTCTTCTTTTCTGCATCTTCGCCACCATTATCTATCCATTTTGAGAGCACACTCATGTTCTTCAAACCCATGTATCCTCTCAAGGGGGCATACCACTACCTCCTCGTCATTCTCCCTTTCACTGGGGTATACCCTAACTTGTTTCATACAGGGGCACGACCGGGGCATATTTTCTTTGACACAACATTGTACCAACATTGTATCAAAGAGGGGCAAACTGTAGATACCGAAAATTGGTCTAGGCCTGCGAGTACACATTTCAACATAATTTTCTATAGTCCGTTGTCTTGATTAAATAATGTTACTTATTTAATTTCCTTTCTAACACATATTTCCTCTATTAATTAAATACCCTTTTTAATTAATTCATTAATTCATAATCATCCTTTATTCAACTTAATTAATTAAATAAATCATATTTATTTAATTATGTTGTGAACTAATTAATTCTTTCCCCTTTATCTATCAATTAAATAATTTATTATTTAATTCCCCTTTATCATACTTTTCCAACTATAATTAAATATCTTTATTTAATTATTCATTTAACCCCTTTTCATCTATAATTAAATATTTATTATTTAATTATTCATTTTATCCTTTTCAATAGCCAAATTAAATAAATTACTTTATTTATTTAATTAAAAGTCTCATATTTTGAATGTTGAATTAAATTAACATTTAATTCATTATTTAATTAATTATGTCACATTCCTCTAACATTCAGTTATCTCTTACATGCACTTATCGTCTGACTCGAGTTATCTCTATGAGAGAACTCTCCGTCACAACTAGTCGATTAACTAGTTCCAACTCATATGCATGATCTATATTTATTAATTAAATATCTTTATTTAATTAACTAACTCAAGTTTGCATTCACATGCATTTATCATGCATTTATTCTCCAACTTCTAACTTTGGCTTTTGCATATAAAGTCTATTTCTTTTATTTTTTGAAGATGAAGATAGAAACTCATGTTCTAACTCATGTTCTAAAATTAGTCTTTACCTGCAATTGAACTCACGTTCTAACTCGCGTTCTATCTGTCACATAACTCATTGCATGGCATTCATCAATCTCATCCGTCGATCTCTCTTTCAATCTGAGCCGATCGTTTGAAAACAAAAAATCTATAAAATGGCCTGTCATTATCATTATTCCTCCTCCTAAAATCACTATACACTTTTGAGAAGAAACAATCTTCAATATTTTGCTGAGACACTCGACGAAGTTATGCTTGCATTCAAACACAGAAATTTGAGGGCAAGAATAACAATACAGCAAGATGGAGAAGGGCAATTGAGATAAATCAAGGAAGTACTTGCATATTCAGTGAGATCATTCTAGTTTTATTAGTTTAGATTAATCATGCTTACTTATCGTTCTTTGTTGTTTTATTTAGATTAGAATTGATGTTTAATCTTGTGTGTAGTTAGCATCTTCCACAAATCCAAAAAATCTGAGTTACAATATCGACATATATTGATGTATGCCTACATGGCTATTTGGTTAATACAAATATCTTTTCTCAATGCCTATCCATATTTGCATTCTAAATTGATCGTTCAATAGTTATGAGTTATGTGTGTTCAAGGTAATTTCTATGTTAATACAAATATCTTTTATTGATTCCTATACTTATGTGATTGATGTACGTTTGTGTATGGGATCATAGTAATTTCTGTTTGATGGTGCTATTGTGTCTTTAAGGTTTATTTATTAAAGGGTGCATGAAACAAGTTTTAAATTCTTAAAAATCTTTGAATTTCTTAGCTTTTTCTATTTGTCGAGTTTGGGCTCCGAGGCCGAGTCCAAGTCAAAAATTGTCTTGTCAAGTCTGAGGCGAGTCCAAGTCTTGTAACACTAGTGTGAAGACATTGAGGAATAATGTATATTCTGATGAAGAGAGAACCCATCCTTGTTTCCAAACAAACCATGGTATAGATATGGGTGGTCAAGATAAAACATCACTCTTCTGGATAGTTCGAACCATAATCTTTCATGGCTGCAAAGACACCTTCATTGTGTGTGTTTTTGATCCTACTGAAGAAATGGTGGAACATGTTGTAGATCAAATATTGCAACCCTAAGTCCACAAGAAGGTTACTTGTCCCAATTTCTGCAAATGTCTTTAAGATGTTCATCCTTCTTGAGTAATGCTAATCACTATCATCGGTTCCCATGCTTCTAATGGAAAGTCAATTTGTTGCAATAGCCAAAGGCTAGCAGGTTCATTTGCTCTAATAACATTGTAATGACTTGAGCTCTGGATCAATAGATTTTTGATTTATTTCTTATTGGATTGAAAAAGGTTGTCATCCAATATTATTAAGATAGATAACGAAGTCCCCAAATTATAAATGAAATAAATTATGAATATGAAATCTAATTCAAATATTAATTTGATAATTAAAATTTGATAAATAAATATAATAGTTGTTTCTAATTAATCAATTTTGAATCATGTGCTAGCTTTGAATATAAATCTGCCTATCATTGATATATAGGTCTTGAGAATTGGGATGCCTTTCCTGATCAATACTTTGTACTCATGCATCTAACTTTGAGTCCTTTCTAGATTATATGCTTGAAATGTATACTCCCATATTATAATTTTTTTCTCATATAGACCAATCCCACACTAGGTAATTCAATTATAAAAATAAGTCCACAAATTGATTACCCTAATCTTCCCTTCTTGTTCTCTTTTATACACAAAAACTACACAATTGAATCCTGATTGCAATATCACAATTTGACACATTGTATTAAATACCTCCTACTTATCAATTGATGAGCTAAAGGGGCTCTATAATGAATGTCTCATAAGGCACAACACTTGTTGAAGGTTTTGAAAATAGGGTTGTACGCTAAGTGGGCTTAACCTTGGGGAAAAAACTTTGTGGTTAAGCGCTTGAGCTAGAGTAGTATTGGTATGGGTGACCTCCTAGGAAGGCCTAGTGCCGCACCTCTGTGAGCATCACCTACATGCAATGAGTGTTAAGTGGGCCATTCATTATCATGAGAGATGGGTTCTTGTGAACTCAGCCCTCTTTCAATCCATGTTAGCCTTGTGACCATACAGGAAGTTGGAGGTCATACCAATTACGAGATCAACAAGTTTTTATAAGAAATCTAAAACAAAGAGAATAGTGTGAATAATTCTTATCTTATCTTCTCCAAAATTTCATCAACAACCTCCATTCGAGCCTCTCAAGGCTTTACATAGTTTTTTACACCCTTGCCTAACTGATCCACACCCTCAACTAACTAAAAACCAACTTTCAAAACATGTATCCGTTGCATTTCAAATTTTTTGCTTTAAGCAACTTACAAATTTGCAACTTTAGACTCGTCCAACGTAAGGGATCAATTTGGTGGAACATAGCTCAGAGCAATTCCACATGTTTCGATGCAAACGAGGACCATGCTTAGCGTAAAAATACCTATTAGGACATGTTGGAATAGTCCACTTGGTCACACAAGTTGAAGAATGAAAGTTGCACCACTTTGCAACTTTGCACTGCTTGCATTTGATGCTTTTCCATCAAGTGAAAATTTGCCACCACGAGAAAATCACTCAGAGATAGCCAAAACCGAGAGAGATTTTTGTAGAGGGGCTCAACGAAATCCTATAGGATCAAATGAGAAGTTTCTAAGTGTCACATTATCCAAGTAATAGGACGCTAAAGTTTGCAGCCATTTTGCACTTTGGACCCTTAAGGGATCGACCTGGTGGAACATAGCTCAAAGCAATTCCATGTGTTTCAGTGCGAAACAAGACCATGCCTAGCATAAATATACCTATTCAGATGTGTTGGAACAGTTAGTTTGGTCATATGAGTTGCAGAGTGAAAGTTGCACCACTTTGCAACTTTGTACAGCTTGAATTTGACACTTTTTCCATCAAGTGAAAATCCGCCGCCATGAGTAAACCACTCCTAGACAGCCAAAATCGAGAGAGGTTTATATAGAGGGGACCAACATCTTTTTGTAGGATTAGACAAGAATTTTCTAGGTGTAATGGTATCCAAGTAATAGCATGCTAAAGTTTGCAACCATTTTGCACTTTGGACCCTTTAGGGATCGATCTAGTGGAACATAGCTCAAAGCGATTCCACATGTTTCAGTGTAAAAGAGGACTATGCATAGTGTAAAAATACCTATTAGGACATGTTGGAACAGTCTGCTTGGTCCCACAAGTTGCAGAACGAAAGTTGCACCACTTTGCTACTTTGCATTGCTTGCATTTGATGCTTTTTCCATCAAGTGAAAATCTGCCACCACGAGAAAATCACTCCGAGATAGCAAAAACTGAGAGATGTTTTTGTAGAGGGACTCAATTCAATCCTATAGGATCAGATGAGAAGTTTCTAAGCATCACGTTATCCAAGTAATAGCATGCTAAAGTTTTCAACCATTTTGCACTTTGGACCCTTAAGGGATTGATCCGGTGGAACGTAGCTCAGAGTGATTCCACATGTTTCAATGCAAAACAAGACCATTCCTAGCATAAAAATACCTATTTGGATACATTGGAATAGTTATTTTTGTCATATGAGTTGCAGAGAAAAAGTTGCACCAATTTGCAACTTTGCACAACTTGAATTTGACACTTTTTCCATCAAGGGAAAATTCGTCACCATGAGAAAAACACTCTAAGATAGCCAAAAAAAAGAGAGTTTTTTTTAGAAAGGCCCAACACCTTCTTGTAGGATCAAATGAGAAGTTTCTAAGTGTAATGGTATCCAAGTAATAGCATGCTGAAGTTTGCAACCATTTTGCACTTTGGACCCTTTAGGGATCGATCTGGTGGAACATAGCTCAGAGCAATTCCACATGTTTCAGTGTGAAAGAGGACCATTCCTAGCTTAAAAATACCTATTCAAATGTGTTGTAATAGTCTACTTGGTTACACAAGTTGCAGAATGAAAGTTGCACCACTTTACAACTTTGCATTGCTTGCATTTGATGCTTTTTCCATCAAGTGAAAATCCACCACCACGGGAAAATGACTCAGAGATAGCCAAAATTGAGAGAGGTTTTTGTAGAGGGGATCAACACAATCCTATAGGATTAGAATATAAGTTTCTAAGTGTCAGGGTATCCGAGTAATAGCATGCTGAAATTTGTAGCCATTTTGCACTTTGGAACCTTAAGGGATCGATCCGTTGGAACATAGCTCAGAGCGATTCCACGTGTTTCGATGCAAAAGAGGACCATGAATAGCGTAAAAATACCTATTTGGACACATTGGAGTAGTTAGTTTGGTCACATGAGTTACAGAGCAAAGGTTGCACCAGTTTGCAACTTTGCACAGCTTGAATTTGACACTTTTTCTATCGAATGAAAATCTACCGCCATGAGAAAACCACTCCGAGATAGCCAAAACCGAGAGAGGTTTTTCTAGAGGGGTCCAACATGATCCTGTAGGATCAGATGAGAAGTTTCTAAGTGTCATGGTATCCAAGTAATAGCATGCTGAAGTTTGCATTCATTTTGCACTTTGGACCCTTAAGGGATCGATCTGGTGGAACATAGCTCAGAGCAATTTGACATGTTTCAGTGTGAAAGACGACCATGCCTAGCATAAAAATACCTATTTGGACACATTGGAGTAGTTATTTTGGTCACATGAGTTGCAGAGCGAAAGTTGCACCACTTTGCTTCTTTGCACAACTTGAATTTGACACTTTTTCTATCAAGTGAAAATCCACCACCACAAGAAAAACACTCTGAGATAGCCAAAACCAAGAGAGGTTCTTCTAGAAGGGTCCAATGTGATCTTGTAGGATCAGATGAGAAGTTTCTAAGGGTCACGGTATCCAAGCAATAGCATGTTGAATTTTGCATTCATTTTGCACTTTGGACCCTTAAGGGATCGATCCGATGGAACATAGCTCGAAGTGATTCTACGTGTTTCGGTGTGAAAGAGGACCATGCCTAGCATAAACATACCTATTTGGACATGTGGAACAGTCCGCTTGGTCACACGAGTTGCAGAAAAAAAGTTTCAAATTGTTTACATGACCTTTATATGACCTTTTTCACATTGTTTACATTTCAAAATTCAAAGTTTGCAAATTTTCCTATTCAACATATTTATAGAACAAGGTGCTACTACACCAAACATGAAATCAAACCTTACAATATTTGAGCATATCTCATTATGTAATTAAATCTTATTACAATGCCTCAGGGACTTCGTTCTCACATATCTTTTACAATGTCACTCATACATTCGAGATTCTCTTTAATTGTCTACATCATAGGTGCTCATTATGAGGTTAACTTCAAATAAGTAACTTGAGATTCCATCGCTAAGCTTCACATGCTCTTTTATAATGGCTTGAAATGAAAATTGAGATTTGTGAAGATCATCAAAATAAGGATGTTGCATTGGTTTTTTGGCTAAGATTCTCTTTGATGGCTCTTAGATCAACATTTTCTGCAATGAAATATCAATCAATTTTTAGTAGTTTACTTACAAATACGCAAAGTAAAAGAGAAAAATAAAGAGCATCCAAAATGGAAATGAAATAAAAATAGATGGAAGGCACTTACAAATGTTTCATGTAGGCATCAAAATAAGGATGTTGCATTGCTTTTATGGCTGACATTCTCTTGGATGGCTCATATATCTACATTTTTTGCAAGGGGACACCAATCAATGAAACTAATCACAATAGGATGGGGTTCTTATGCTGAAACAAGCACTTTTCCATGAGAATTTGAGGAACCAAGGAGTGATTTTGAAAAAGTGTTGAAGGAGTGGTCTATGTTATGAAATTTTGACCTTGTGCAAGGTATTATGAAGAGGTTTGATGCTTTGGAATTGTCTAGGAAGGCCCGGGTATAGGATTTTCTATAAACCCTCCCTCTTTGCATAGAAAAATGGGGGTTTTTGTATTGGAAGCCTAGTTGAGCAGGTAAGGTCCTCAGACCTAGAAAATATCTTGTTTTGAAACCTAATTAAAGACTATTTTTGGGTTTGGAAGTTTGGTGTGAGGATCTAAGGGTAGTTCCTTTGTAAAATTGGCCTACTTAGAGGCCTAAAATAGTGAAAAGGTCAGTTTTCTTAAAGTTGTCCCAAAGGAGTCATGTGATGGGTTAAGGTATGTCTTGCAATTCTAAAATGGGTGCTAGAATCATTCTTTTATTTTCTTGGTGTTTTGGAATGTTTTGGAGTTAAGGGCCCAAAACTAGTTTTGCATAGTAACTAGATTCCAAGGGTGAAATGTGGGAAATAGTGTTTATGTTTGTTGTCCATCTTGGAGGAGTGTTGGGATTGGTCCATTAGTCCTTTCTAATCTTGTTATATGCCTTAGTGTGGGATATACATGTGACAGTTTACAGATGCTTGGCTACTAGTAATGTGGATAGTGAACAAAGGAACTAAGTTTGTGTGTAAGGGCATACTTCTAAAAGGTTTCATTTTTGTTTTACTAACTCAAACAAAGATTTATTAAGCAAATAATGGTTTGGTTGTGCCTTAAGAATTATATTTTTTGTTTGTAAACAATGGTGCCATTATGGAAGATTTAAGAGAACTTGTGAATGACATAATGATTGGTTGATGTTTTGAGGAACCTAGTTGATTGTAATCAGTTATTTTAAAGATTTTCAAGGTGTTTTGAAGGTCCTTAAAAGGAATTGGGAACTCTTAATGCTAATTGATTTTATAAATCAAATGTTTTGTGAATGGAAATATAGTTGAATAAGTGTGTCAAGAAAGGTGTTGATTTCTTCCTTTGTACTGCATCAGTTTGTGCAGAGGTATTGGAAGGTGTTTGAACCTTTCAGAGGAATGGGAGAGGCTTGGACTTGTATTAAACGATGAATTTTGGTGAATGGTTTTGAGTTTCTAATCAACTTTATGCTATGTTACAATCAATTTTATGATGGTTAATCTATTTTTTGAGTCTGACAAAGAGTTGAAACCAAGTTCTAATGTTTTGATGAAAAGATGATTGAGTTTGTTTGTTGATCTTCTTCAATTTAATTTAGGGTTAGAATTACCCTTGATGATTTGTGGATCCTGGTAGATGTTCTGCATCAAGTTTAAAATAGTAATTGGAAAGTGTATATAATTGTGTATATAATGGTAATTTAAAATTTGCATTGACAACGTAAGGTTATAATGATAAACAAAAATAAAAGAAAGCCATAATAAAATGAAAGAAAATTTGTAAAGACTTCACATACCTAAAAAACCAGACTTTCAAATGGAGGAGTTCAACCGAATTATGTAGCCTTAGCTTCTTCTTTCTTCAAACTCCACAAAAATTTTACCTATTCAAAACCTTTTTCCCCTCCAAACTTCAATTGATATTATATGTCTTTCAACATGGAAACTCTACTATTTCATGCAAAGGTGGTAGAAAGATCATGGAAAAGGTGATGGAATGTGACAAACATGCTTGCACACTTCACAACATCATCAAAAAGCCATTTTTTGCTAGAGCATGCATAGAACCAAGGGAATATGCAGACTGTGGGCCTTGAAATCACGGGTATATAGAGTTTTTTACCATTTTAGTGGAGTAAAACATGCACTCACATTATAACATGAGTGCATTATGTGAAATATCATTTTCTTTGTACATTTCTTTTTTCCCTCTTTGTCTTTACCCTCTATCCTAATTATATAGTTGTTCCCTGCACCCTTATAGTAGAGGAGATAGAGGTGAGTGTGTGTGTGTGTGTGAGAGAGAGAGAGAGAGAGAGAGGTAGAGGGAGAGTGGGAGAGAGAGAGGGAGGGAGATGGATGGAGAGGGAGAGAGGGAGGGAGAGGCAACAGGGTAGAAATAGAAAGTGGGAGACATGGAGATAGATAGGGAGGGAGAGAGAGGAGAGTGGTACAAAGAGAGAGTGGGAGAGAAAAAGGGAGAGAGGGAGGGAGAGGGTGTGGGAGAGAAAGATGGAAAGAGGGAGGGAGAGGGAGAGGGGGAGAAAGAGAGAGTGGGAGAGAAAGAGGGAGAGAGGGAGGGAGAGGGAGAGGAGAAAGAGATAGCAGGAGAGAGGGAGAGGGAGAGGGAGAGGGAGAGAGGGAGGTAGAGGTAGAGGGTTAGAAATATAAAGTGGGAGACATGGAGATAGACAGGAAGGGAGAGAGGGGTAGAGTGGCACAAAGAGAGAGTGGGAGAGATAGAGGGAGAGAGGGAGGGAGAGGGAGTGGGAGAGAAAGAGGGAGAGTGGGAGGGATAGTGAGAGGGGGAGAAAGAGAGAGTGGGAGATAAAGAGGGAGAGAGGGAGGGAAAAGGAGAGGGGGAGAAAGAGATAGTGGGAGAGATGGAGATAGAGAGGGGGAGAGTGGGAGAAAGAGAGAGTGGGAGATAGAGACGGAGGGAGAGAGGGGGAAGAGTGGGAGAAAGAGAGAGTGGGAGACGGTAGATAATTCTCCTTCAACCCTAATCCCTTTACCCCTATACCCTCTTAATCCTTGAACCCTCAACCCTCAACCCTTAAAACCTAATCCCTATACCTTCTTAATCCCTCAACCCTCAACCCTCAACCCTTCAACCCTAATCTCTCTACCCCTATACCCTCTTAATCCATGAACCCTCAACCCTTAAACCCTAATCCCTCAACCCATATACCCTCTTAATCCATCAACCCTCAACCCTCAACCCTTAAACCCTAATCCCTCTACCCCTATACCCTCTTAATCCTTGAACCCCCAACCCTTAAACCCTAATCCCTATACCCTCTTAATCCTTGAACCCTCAACCCTCAACCCTAATCCCTCTACCCCTATACCCTCTTAATCTTTGAAGCCTCAACCCTCAACCCTTACACCCTAATCCCTCAACCCCTATACCCTCTTAATCCCTGACCCCTCAACCCTTAAACCCTAATCCCTCAACCCCTATAACCTCTTAATCCCTCAGCCCTCAACCCTCAACCCTTCAACCCTAATCCCTCTACCCCTATACCCTCTTAATCATTAAACCCTCAACCCTCAACCCTTAAACCCTAATCCCTCAACTACTATACCCTACTAATGCCTCAACACTTAACCCTTAAACCCTATTACATTAACCCCTATACCCTCTTAATTCCTGAACCTTGAACCCTCAACCCTTCAAACCTAATCTCTTTACCCCTATACCCTCTTAATCCTTGAAACATCAACCATCAACCCTTAAACCCTAATCCCTCAACCCCTATACCCTCCTAATCCCTCAACACATAACCATTAACCCCTAATCCCTCAACCCCTAAAGCCTCTTAATTCTTGAACCCTCAACCCTTAAACCCTAATCCCTATACCCTCTTAATCCCTGAACCCTCAACTCTCAACCCTTTAACCCTTTCAACCCTAATCCTTGAACCCTCAACCCTTAAACCCTAATCCCTATACCCTCTTAATCCTTGAACCCTCAACCCTTAAACCCTAATCCCTATACCCTCTTAATCCCTGAACCCTCAACTCTCAACCCTTCAACCCTAATCCCTCAACCCCTATACCCTCTTAATCCCTCAACCCTCAACCCTTCAACCCTAATCCCTCTACCCATATACCCTATTAATCCTTGATCCCTCAACCCTCAACCCTTAAACCCTAATCCCTATACCCTCTTAATCCCTTAACCCTCAACCCTTAAACCCTAATCCCTCTACCCCTATACCCTATTAATCTTTGAACGCTCAACCCTTAACCCTTAAACCCTAATCCCTCAACCCCTATACCCTCTTAATCCCTGAACCCTCAAACCGTAAACCTTAATCCCTCAACACCTATGCCCTCTTAATCCATCAACCCTCAACCCTTCAACCCTAATCCCTCTACCCATATACACTCTTAATCCTTGAACCCGCAACCCTCGACCCTTAAACCTTAATCCCTCAACCCTCAACCCTTAAACCCTAATCCCTCAACCCTCAACCCTTCAACCCTAATCCCTCTATCCCTATACCCTCTTAATACTTGAACCCTCAACCCTTAAACCGTAATCCCTATACCCTCTTAATCCTTGAACCCTCAACCCTCAATCCTTCAACCCTAATCCCTCCACCCCTATACCATATTAATCCCTGAACCATCAACCATTAACCCTTAAACCCTAATCCCTCAACCCTCAACTCTTTACCCCTAATCCCTCTACCCTTGTACCCTCTTAATCCTTGAACCCTCAACCCTCAACCCTTAAACCCTAATCTCACAACCCCTATACCCACTTAATCCCTCAACCCTCAACCCTTAAACCCTAATCCCTCAACCCCTATACCCTCTTAATCCCTCAACCGAGAACCCTTCGACCCTAATCCTTCTAACCATATACACTTTGAATCTTTGAACCTTGAACCCTGAACCCTTAAACCCTAATCCCTATACCCTCTTATCCCCTGAACCCTGAACCCTAAACCATTAAACCCTAATCCCTCTACCCATATACCTTCTTAATATTTGAACCCACAACCCTCAACCCTTAATCCCTAATCCCTCAACCCCTATACCCTCTTAATCCCTAAACCCTCAACCCTTAAACCCTAATTCCTCAACCCCTATACCCTAGTAATCCTCAACCCTCAACCCTCAACACTTCAACCCTAATCCCTCTACCCCTTACCCTCTTAATCCTTGAACCCTCAACCCTCAACCCTTCAACTCTAATCCTTCTACCCCTATACTCTCTTAATCCTTGAACCCTCAACACTCAACCCTTAAACCCTAATCCTTCAACCCCTATACCCTCTTAATCCCTGAACCCTCAACCCTTAAACCCTAATCCCTCAACCCCTATACCGTCTTAATCCCTCAACCCTCAACCCTTCAACCCTAATCCCTCTACCCCTATACCCTCTAAATCCTTGAACCCTCAACCCTGAACCCTTAAACCCTAATCCCTATACCCTCTTAATCCCTGAACCCTTCAACCCTGATCCCTCTACCCTTATACCCTCTTAATCTTTGAACCCGAAACCTTGAACCCTTAAACCCTAACCCTCAACCCATATACCCCCCTAATCCCTCAACCCTCAACCCTCAACACTTCAACCCTAATCCCTCTACTCCTATACTCTCTTAATCCTCGAACCCTCACCCCTCAACCCTTCAAACCTAATCCTTCTACCCCTATAACCTCTTAATCCTTGAACCCTCAACCCTCAACCCTCAACCCTCAACCCTCAACCCTTAAACGCTAATCCCTCTACCCCTATACCCTTTCAATCCATAAACCCTGAACCCTGAACCCTTCAACCCTAATCCCTTGACACCTATTCCCTCTTAATCTTTGAACCCTCAACCCTCAACCCTTAAATCCTAATCCATCAACCGCTATACCCTTTGAATCCCTGAACCCTGAACCCTTAAACCCTAATCCCTCAACCCCTATATCCTCTTAATCCCTCAACCCTCAACCATCAACTCTTCAACCCTAATCCCTCTACACCTATACCCTCTTAATCCTTGAACCTTCAACCCTCAACCCTTAGACCCTAATCCATCGACCCCTGTACCCTCCTAATCCCTCAATCCTTAACCCTTAAACCCTCATCCCTCAACCCTTATACCCCCTTAATTCCTGAACCCTCAACCCTAATCCCTCTACCCCTATACCTTCTTAATCCTTTAACCGTCAACCCTCATCCCTTAAACACTAATTCCTATACCCTCTTAATCCTTGAATCCTGAACCCTAAACCCTTCAACTCTATTCCCTCAACCCCTATACCCTCTTAATCCCTCAACCCTCAACCCTTCAACCCTAATCCCTCTACCCCTATACCCTCTTAATCCTTGAACCCTCAACCCTCAACCCTTAAACCCTAATCCCCACCTCTTAATCCCCAAACCACAACCCCACCCCTCTATACCCTTTAATTCAACCTCAACCCTCAACCCCAACACTAATCCCCTCAACCCCCATAACTCTCCACCCTAAAACCCCCTCAAACCATTAAAACCCTAATCCCCCAAACCCCTACCCTCTAATCCATCAGCCTCAACCCTTCCAACCCTAATCCCTCAACCATCAACCCTTAAACCATAATACCTCAAGCCCTATAACCTCTTAATTCTTGAACCCTCAACCCTCAACTGTTAAACCCTAATCCCTCAACCCATATACCCTTTGAATCCCTCAATCCTCAACCCTTAAACCATAATACCTCAACCCCTATACCCTCTTAATTCTTGAACCCTCAACCCTCAACCCTTTAACCCTAATACCTCTACTCCTATACCCTCTTAAACCTTGAACCCTCAACCCTCAACCCTTTAAATCCTAATCCCTATACCCTATTAATCCCTAAACCCTAAACCCTCAACCCTTCAACCCTAATCCCTCTACCCCTATACCATCTTAATGCCTGAACCCTCAATGCTTAACACTTAAACCCTAATCCCACAACCCTCATCCCTTAAACCATAATACCTCAACCCCTATACCCTCTTAATTCTTGAACCCTCAACCCTCAACCCTTCAACCCTAATACCTCTACTCCTATACCCTCTTAATCCTTGAACCCTCAACCCTCAACCCTTAAACCCTAATCCCTATACCCTCTTAATCCCTGAACCCTAAACCCTCAACCCTTCAAGCCTAATCCCTCTACCCCTATACCATCTTAATGCCTAAACCCTCAATGCTTAAAGCTTAAACCCTAATCCCACAACCCTCAACCCTCAAACCTTCAACCCTAATCACTCTACCTCTATACCCTCTTAATCCTTGAACCCTCAACCCTCAACCCTTAAACCCTAATACCTCAACCCCTATACCCTCTTAATCCCTCAACCTTGAAACCCTAATCCCTCAACCCTCAACCCTTCAACGCTAATCCCTCAACCCCTATACCCTTTGAATCCTTGAACCATCAACCCTCAACCCTTAAACCCTAATCCTTATACCCTCTTAATCCTTGAACCTTGAACCCTGAACCGTTCAACCTAACCCCTCTATCTGTATACCCTCTTAATCTTTGAACCCTCAACCCTCAACCCTTAAACCCTAATCCCTCAACCCCTATACCCTCTTAATCCCT